>CM053770.1:137902533-138030076 GCA_028658325.1 Potorous gilbertii
TTGAAAGAAATTAGGAATTCTAAGAGGCAGGAAAGAGAAAGAAACAAGTTCCAGGTAAGGAAGACAGCCTACCCAAAGGCCCAGAGATAGATAATGGAATGTTCTGTGTGAGGAACAAGTAGGTTGAGAGCATGTTGAGGGGAATAAGGTGTACTAAGTCTGTAAAGAGACTGACTTTAACTACCTTTCAGAGAAGTATTTATTTGATCCCAAAGACAACAAGGAACCTGTGGAGCTTCTTGAGCAAGGAGATGATATGTTCACACCCATGGTTTAGGAATATCACTTTCACAGCTCTATTGAAGGCAGTTGAATTACAGACCAGCTTGGAGGCTAGCGTGGTAGCCATGTGAATGGAGAAAAGTAGGTATATTAAGATATTATAGAGATGGGATCAAGAAAACTTGGCAAATGACTGGATATGGGAGAAGGGATGAGGGAAGGGGAGGAAAAACAAGGAAAAGTTGAAGATAATTCCAAAGTTGCAAATCTAGGTGCCTAGGAGGATGATGGTACCCTTGACAGAAACAGGGAAATAAGAAAGGTGGATTGGAGGGAAAGATAACTTTCTTTTTGATAGGTTAATAGACTTAGACTTGTAAAGAACCTTAGAGATCATAGAGTCTGACTCCCTCATTTAATAGATGGGGAAACTAAGGCACACAGTGACTTTCCTAATGCCTCTGAGGCTAAATTTAAACGCATGTCTTTTTTTTACTCCAAGTCCAGTTTTCTACACATTACTTCGTATCTCATAGATATATGATACATTGGATGTTAAGTTTGAGATACCAACAAGAAATTGGGTCCTTATAATTTATTTATCAATTTGTTTAATGAAATCTTACATGTAGATATTGTGGACAAGATAGAAAGGGGTGAGTTAGACAATAATATAATTAGGTAGATTCAGCACCAGATTGACAGTCACTGTTAATGATCTGATTTAAATTTAAAGGATTTTATCTGGAAGGGGAGGCAGCTGTCCTTGGTATCTTACCCTGGCCCTGTGCTGTTTAACATTTTTTTTGGTTATTTCTATAAAAACATAAGTGACATTTTTATCAAATGTTCAGATGAGGCCCAAGTTGGAGAGATAGTTAACATCTTGGATGACAGAGCCAGAATCCAACAAAATCATGAAAGACTAAAATGATGAAACATATCTAAGAAGATTAAAATTTGATGGAGATAAATGCAGTTGTGCTAAAAAAAAAAAAAACAAATTTCATATCCTGTATGAGAGAAGAGAAAATGTGGATTCCAACTCAACATGAGGCAATAGTGTGATATGGCAGCCAAAAGAAGCCTAAAGGGATCTGAGGTGCCTCCAGGAAAAAGGAAGTGACAATCCCATTATACTATTTCCTAGTCTAACCACATTAATTTCGTTTCAATTAAATATGTATTCATTAGGCTCTTGTTATCTGTCTGGCACTATGCTAGGCACCATGACTACAAAGGTCAAAAGAAAATACACAGCTTGATACAGACTTGAACAGACTTGAGACAGCTTGAATTCTGATACAGAGATTAGTAAATACAAAATGTATGCCCCCAAAAATAATTGGGGTAGGGAAGCACTAATAACCAGAGAGTTCAAGAAAGTCTTTATCTAGGAGATAATATTTGAGGTAACACTTGCAGGAAACTAGGAATCTAAAAGACAAAGGGGAAGGGGGAAGAGAAAATGAAAAAGAAAATGAAAATGAATGTGCATTGTAGGAATAGGTAACAACTCATTACAAAGTGCATAAGGGAGATTCATTATACATATGGGGTAGCTAGGTGACACACTGGATAGAGCAGTGGCCTTGGAGTAAGGAAGGCACATCTTATCAAGTTCAATTTTGGCCTCAGACAGTTACTAGCTGTTTGGCCTTGGGCAAGCTACTTAATGCCTGTTTGCCTCAGTTTCCTCTTCTATGAAATGAGCCAGAAAATTAAATAGCAAATCACTCCAGTGTCTGCCATGATAACCGACAGAACAATAGGGACATTGAGTAGGCCAGATTAGTAGGATCACAGAGTGTGTGATGGGACAATAATTTATATTCAACCTAGAAAGGTAAGTTGGAGCCAAATTTTGAAGGACTTTGCATGTCAAATAGAGAATTGTGTGTATTTAATCTTAGAAGCAATAAGGAGCCCCTAAAACTTCTTGAGCAGGGGAGTAACATAGTCACTCTGTGTGAACTGCAAAGGAGAGAATATTGGTGAGGGAAGACCTAATTAGGGGACAGATACAAAGGTTGTTATGGAAGTAGAACATATAAGACTAGACAAGAGATAAGATATGAGAACGCTAGAGGAGTATGACATGTTGTGCTTGGTACCATAGGGTAAAATAGGAACCATGGCAACTTTCAAACAATGCAGTTACCCAAAAGGAGAATGGAATCGAATACCTCAGGAAGTAATGGGGTACTTGAGGTCATGAGGGGAAGGTTAGAAGACTATAATAGATGTTCCCTTACATTTTTTGTTATTCTGTAAGTGCCCAATTTAAACTTGTCACCATTACCTCCATTATAGAATTATGCAGATATGAATAGAACCGTGATAATGATCCATGATTGGTTGACAGACCCCCAAGTGTATCATATTTGCCTGTTACCTACACTTTATAGATTTTAAAAGGCAAATAGAAATGAGTTGGGACGGTCAATGGCCCAATTATGCTTTAATACTGTAATAAATCCATCATATCATGTGGATATTCCCTCTGTTGGTGATCATAACTCATCTGTTTTCAGTACTTTCTAATTTTGGTGTCCTCTGTATGTGTATGTATAAATGCATACACACACACACACTATTCGTTATGTAGTGATCAACCAGTTGTGCCTCTCCTTTCTTAGCTAGGTGAGTACTGAGACAGTGAACTCAGTCCTTGTGAGACCCTCAAATCCTTTCCAGCATGGTAGAACTACCCATGGTTTGTGCTTCGTTGGGGTCTTTGTTAGTAGTCCTCTAGAACCTAAGGGTCATCACCTATCATGATGGCACATAGGAGAACAACTTCATGAAGAAATAGCCTGCCACACTCAAATTCTGTGTGGCAAGAATCAGAGGCTCATTGTCCAGTGAACAGTCTCAAGGTCCTTCAGCTTCCTCCTGGGAGATAAGCCAAAAGAAAATGATGGGTGTGTGATTCCGTCTGGAGATCTCTAGCACAAAGGATAAAATTGCTGTTTTGCCTTAAAAAAGAGCAGGATGTCTGATGACTTGGGCCATTAATGTGACAAGGAAAACAAGGAAAAGGCTGTTCTTCATTTCACTGCTAGCTCAGGTGGGTTAGACAGATATGCTTTGAGTCATCCTCCAGCCTATAGAAGGTTGGAACTTCAGGAATCTAGGCCTTTTCATTCCCATTCAAACGCTTATTCCATTATACTACCTTCTCTAATTAGGAAGAAATGGGCTCAAATTCTAGCCCAACAACTATAAAACCAAGTTTGTGCCGTGGGATCATAGATTTAGGGATAGAAAGGACCTAAAAGACCATCCAAAAAGCATTTATATGGTGTTTCAGGTTTGCAAAACTCTTTTGCAAATGCTATCCCATGTGATCTTCCAACAACCCTAGGAGGTGGGTGCTATTATTAATCCCCTTTTACAGATGAGAAAACTGAGGGTGATAAATGTTAACGACTTGTCCAGGATCACAACCAAGAAGGGTCTAAGGCTAGAACTCGAGTCTTCCTGATTTTGTTAGTCTGATTTTGTTCAACTGCTCTATCCATTGTGCCAGCTAGCTGCCACATTTGGCATGTAATCCAACCCCTCAAATATTCAGATAAGGAAACTGAGGTCCAAGCAGAATAAGTTTCTTGTGTAACGTTACACAAGGATTTAAGCCCAGGATTTCTGAGGTCCAGAGTAAGAGGAGGAGCTGTGAATTTAACTTTTTCACTAAGACTTTGATGAATGAAAAAAATACAAGTGTTAAGTAACATAGAGTCAAGGAAAGATAAATGGTTTTGGCATTTGGGGGAGGACTAGGTTTGCATTTTACAATGATTCTAGCCATGTGACAATGGGCTAGTCATGTAACTATTCTGAGCATCATTTTCCTAATCTATAAAATGGGGATAAACTCTGTGCAGTACCTATGCCATGGCATTATGATGATAATCTAACAGGATAACATACAAACTTTAAATATTGACTGTGGTTATATTCAGGTGCCCTTTCTAAATTCACCAGGGCCAATGGGGTGATATAACTGAGAGCCATCAACCACAATGACACAAGGACAGTCAAAAAGGAATCTTTTTTTTTTAGTCTTGGTTCATGTCCCAATTTGTAGATGGTTTGAGTTTGTTCTACATTTATGGTCAGTGGGTGATTGAGAGTTTTATCCATGATCACCAGCTTGAGATATAGGCCCTGCAGAGGAACACAGGGAAATTCAGACTATACTTAAAAGTCCCTACCCCATAATTAAATAGCACAAATTTCTCAAATGGGATATTTGAAGTACAAAATACATGAAGTCTGTATGATTGGGAAGCCATTCAAGTTTCCTGAAGTTCATTTTCAGTAACTGGCTTGCTCATTTCAGAGCCTCAGGGAATCTCCTGGGAGCTGCCAGTAGAAGGGATGGTGAGCACCGAACCTCTTCCAGGACCAGTACTGAAGACAGAACAACCATCCCTCAGGATGAAATTCAGTATTGAGGATTTCATTTTGCACAAAATGTTGGGAAAAGGAAGTTTTGGCAAGGTACGTTACAGGATGAGGAAGTTCATCTGGGCTGATCCCAGAAATTAAAATGAACAAGGTTCTTGTCAGTGGGGCTAAAATCATTCTGGGGCTGGAATCATATGAGGAGTTCATTGAGCAGCACTTCAACAAGGAAGGATTTGTGTTTGGTATAAAAATCTAGAGACCTTCCTCTGAACACTATCCAGCTTATCAGTATCCTTTTGAAAATGTATACCTGAAGCCATAGTCTATAGAAACATTAATTAAAAACAAGATTAGCATTTCAATTTGATCAGCTTTTATTAAATATCTACTATGTTCAAAGTAGGGGCAGCTAGGTGGCACAGTGGATAGAGTACTGGGCCTCATGTTAGAAAGACTCATCTTCCTGGATTCAAATCTGGCCTCATGCACTTATTATCTATGTGAGCCTGGGCAACTCACTTGACCCTGTTTGTCTCCATTTCTTCATCTGTAAAATAATTTAGAGAAGGAAATGGCAAACCACTGCAGCATCTTTGCCAAGAAAACTCCAAATGGTATCACAAAGAGTCAGACATAACTGAGCAACAACATTATTTGAAGTACTGTGCTAAGTGCTGGAGATAAAAAAAAAAAGATTAAAAATAATATTGTCCCTATGTTCAAGGAGTTGCCTAAGAGGGAAGAAACGGGGTTTTCAGAAGCAAATATGTTACCAAAAATGTGATAAAGGTAAATCACTCTAGGAACACTGAAGAAGGGAGAGATGGGAGAATCAGGGAAGGATCCCTTAGCCTTTAGTGATACCAGCACCATTAACTAATGCCCAAGGCTAGGTTTGGTAGCTGTGAGACACGAAATAAAATACAGGAAAAGAGGAAATGGAAAAAGAACAAGGCATGTTTGGTGAGGGAAGAAGTGCCAATCAATGGCACTTCCATTCTCTTTTCTACTTTTAGTATATGAAGTTGCAGTAATTGGGCATATCTACCTTTTTATTCACTATCTAAGCAATTTTCCATCCCACATCCCAATTATGATGAGGTATGGAAGACAGAACATTGATATCAATGTGGGATGCTTACCTTAAAGATAAAATGACTTAGAGGCTACAAACTCAGATTTCCAGGCTTCTGATACTCCTCAAGGACCCTCAGTTTGCAACTGAGGATCAGTTGAATGAAGTGAAGATATTTAACTTTGAGAAGATATGGTGGGGATATAAGAGCTGCCATCATGTAAAGGGTTTATATCCTTTGGAAAGGGACTCATTCTGCTTGACCTCACAGGGCAGCACTAGAAGCGGTGGTTGCAAGGTACAGAGTAAAATCTTAAGCTTCTTAGATGGAAAAGCTTCCAGATCACTACAGTTATCTCTAAGTGGAGTGTGCTTCGTTGAGATATCATGTATTCCCCTCTTTGGAGAGCTTCAAATGAAAGCTGGACCATCTTTTGTCAGGGAAGGGGTAGAGGGATTCTTGTTCAGGTACAGGTTGGAATAGATGGGTGCTGAGGTCCCCTCCAACTCTCAAGATTTTGTGAACCAACAAAAGGACCAGCACACTTCTCTACATAATCCTAATTATCATGAGCAAGTAGAATATTTATCAATTCTAATGTCAATAAGGGTAAGGAATTTTCAAGATAAGACATTAAGAATGGGCTATTGGAAGATAAAGAGATATGTTCATAATATATAGGTGTCCTCACTGGCCCCATAATTCTTTAATGTACCTAAATGTAGCCCTAGGAAAAGTCCACTGGAACTCAAGCCCACTGGCATAGGTCCTTCCCCACCTGGGAAGGATCATCCTGCTTCATGCACTTGTGTAACTTCTTTCAGTGTAATATTTAGACACCCGTTCACCCAAATTATATTGAGTAAGCTAAAACACAAGTTAGCATCAACAACAGTTGCATCCCACTCAGAATTTGGGTCTCAACACTGGCAGTTGCCTTGGGCAAATTTCATTTTTCTTTTCAAACTGCCTCGGTCATCTTTAATTCTTTTAGATGTTCTTTGCAATAATATTACCTACTACAAATTCATTAATCTAGGCACAACAATTAATTTTATAGCCACTCTTCATTATCATTTGTCATCAATTAATGTGCAATTATAACATGTTTCCAAAAATCCTAAGAACATCATGTAGATTAAAATTGGCTTTTCAGCTGCTTAGTTTATAGCACTTTTCATCATTAATGAAATGGTTTTTCCTTTTTGTCCCCAACCCTGTGGCTTTCCGTATTTGAATAAAAAAGCCATTCAATCACATGTACAAATTATGTCACTATCTGAAGGACAAATAAGAGGTCCAGTTTTGCTCTGCTATGTACAAGGATTAGCACCTCAGAACTGCATTTAATCATCCAATCCAGGAAGTATTTGCTAAGTACCTACTGTGTTTACCTAAAAAGCAGAAAATTTGAACTCTTAGTTCAAACTTAAGGCACGAAGAAAAATGACCTACATCAAAGACTGAGCTTCTACCTTTCCCACAATAATGGAGATCCTATTAAATTGACTATCCTTTTTCTTCTCTCATTTTTCTCTGTCTTGAACTGCCTCTTCTATCTTGCCTTCTCCCATCTTCCTTCCTAATTTGCTTCTTCTCTCCTTTTCACTTTCACTAGGAAGCATTAATCAATAAGAATCAGCACATCTTCATCAAGAAGAGAACATGCTAGAATGAATTCTTTTGTTTAGAAAAAAGTTACTAGACTGGTACCTCGAGAGATAAATTCTATAGGTGATCTATCTGATAATAATAGTAGTAGCTAATATTGATATAGAGCCCAATATGTGCCAGGCCCTATACTACCTCACAATCCAGAGAGGTAGGTGCTGTTGTTACCTCCGTTTGACAGAAGGTGAAACTGAGGCAAACAGAGGTTAAGTGACTTGACCAGGTTTTCTATCTATTGTACCATCTACCTGCCCTCTACACTTCAGTGCTTTTGACAGTCTTTCATGCAGGTAAAATAGTCTCTCTTACAGCAAGATAGACAGAAGGGGACTAGATAATGAAATAGGTAAATCCAGAACTGATTAAATGATCAGATCCAAAGAATAGTTATTAACTATTTAATGTCATCTTGGAAAGGAGGATCCTAGTAGAATGCTCCAGGGACCTGTCCTTAACCATAGGCTGTTCAATGTTTCTGTCCTTGAAAGCACATGTTGTACTCTACCTTTATCCTTGTAGGAAGACATAGGTAGCATGCTTATCAAATGTGCTAGTATCATAAAATGTGCTAGTATCATAAAATAATATAGGAGATGACCAAGTCAGAACTCTAAAAGATCTATACAGTTTAGGACAATGGACTCATCAAATCAAATGAAATCAAATAAGAACAAATGTAAAGTTGTACATTTGGAATTAAATAATCAATTGCCTCAGTGTCGGATGGGGGAGAACTGAAAGAGGCCTGGGTATTTCAATGAACTGCAAAAAAAGAGTACATCAATGAAAGGCAACAAAAACAAAGAGCTAATTCAATCAATCAGTAAACATTTGTTGTTGTGCAATTGTATCCACTCTTTGTGATCCCTTTTGGGGTTTTCTAGGCAATGATGCTAGAGCTGTTTGCCATTTGCTTCTCCAGTTCATTTCACTAATAAGGAACTCAGGCAAACAAGGGGAAGTGACTTGCCCAGGGTCATACAGCTAGCAAATATCTAAGGGCAGATTTGAATTCAGGAAGATGAGTCTTCCTGACTTCAGGTCTGGTAGTCTCTCCACTTAGCTGCCCCAAACATTTATTAAGCACCTACTATGTGCCAGGCACGATGCTAACTAAGCTCTAAGGTTACGAAAAGAGACAAAAGACAGCACCTGACCTCCAGGAGCTTATAGTTTAATGGGGACACACTATGTAAATAAATATGTACCAAGTACTATATATAAGAAAACAGAAAAATAATTGATAGTGGGAAGGCACTGAAATGAAGAGGAGTTAAGAAAGGCTTACCTAAAGACCCTGAGATTTTAGTTAAGGCTTAAAGGAAGCCAGGGAGGTCAGTAGTTAGAGCTGAGGGGAAGAGATTGTTCCAGATTTGGAGGACAGCCAGGAGGCCATTGTCACTGGATGGAGGAGTAAGATGTAAGAAGTCTGGAAAGGTAGAAGGGTGCTAGGTCATGAAGGGCTTTGAATGCCAAACAGAGCATTTTGTATTTGCTCCTGTAGGCGATAGGGAGCCATTAGAGTTTATTGAGTAAGTGGGGAGGGGGTGAAGTGATTGGGCGTGTACATTAGTGGCTGAATGGAGGGTGGATTCCAGTACCCAGGGACTTGAGATAGGCAGAATAGCAGGCTATTGCAATAACCAAAACATGAGGTAATGAGGACCTACACTAGAATAGTGGCAGTGTCACAGGAGAGAATGAGGCAGATTGGAGAGCCATTTCAAAGGTGAAATCAGTTGGCCTTGGCATCAGATTGGATTTCACAGTGAAGGGCAGAGGAGGGCAATGTGAGAGATCCAGGGTGACTCCTAGGTTGTAAGCCTGAAGGACTGGAAAAATGGTGTTGTCCTCTATATAAATAGGGGAGGGGAAGAAATAATGAGTTCTAGTCTTGAGTTTTATTTTAAGAGATGATTAGCATCCAGAATGAAGCAAGTGATGGCCCTGCTCCAGACCACACATGGAGGATAGTACTCTCTTCTGGGTGCCATATTTTAGGAAGGGACGTTGATTATTCAAGAGGAGAGTCAGCAGGATGTTGGGCATCTGTTGAAGGAATCAGGGATTTTTAGCCTAGAGAAGAGAAGACAGTATAAATATGTGATGCTATAATGTAGAAAAGAAATTCAATTTGTTCTTCTTGGTCCCAGAGGATGGGCGTAGGAGCCATAGTTAAAAATCACAATGAGGGGAGTTAGACTGGGTGTATGGAAAAGTTCCTAACAATTAGAGTGGTGGGATAGTCTAGTTTGGGAGAACTACTGGATTTCCCCATTGTTAGAAGTCTTAAAGCGAAAGGTATAGATGACCATCAATTGATTAAGTTGTAGAGGTAATTCCTATCCATATAAATTGGATTAGGTGGCCTTTGAGCTCTCTTCCAACTGAGATTTTTTGATTTCTCCTTCTGCTCAGGGTCCTCCTTTCATGTGATTTATGATCCTCAGACAGATCTCTACCCTTTTCCCATATCTTCATATAATAGTAGTAGGCTAAAAATGATTGGGGCAAGAAGGGGGGTGGGGCAAGTAGTTGGAGACAGATTGAGTTCATCAGGGCTTCTTTGTTCAGTGAACCCAGAATGACCTTAAGGTCTCGATTAGTGTGAAGGATGAATCCCCCAAATCAGTCACAGATATTTGAATGTACCCTATTTGAAGTTATAATTATGTAAACTACAGTAACTAGTTCCAACTCAATGGAAAATATGAAGCATGAATTCTAATAAAGTGACTTTCACAGAATCCATTGCTTCGACTAATCAGAACCTAGCTGTGAGCTTCATTGTTTATTCCAGGATCCCAAAGGTTAGGCATATTCCTAATCCCAAAATGCATGGCCTCCATACTTTTCACAAAATTCAGCAGGGAGACAGGAGTTTATGAGAGAGCGACCTATAGATGGTATATTTGTCATATCAATGGTCATCCAATTTCTCAGTACCTTTGATCCTTTTTCTGTGACACAGGGATAGCCGATGGCCTGAAACTAGCAAGAAAAGCTAACCATCAACGTCATTATTTGGGGAGTGAATAACCATTCAATCATCCCATTTACCCAAGAAACAATTTCCTTCCTACCTAAATTAACACTAGTTTTTATGGGGGAAGGGGCAGAGGTTGATGGAGGAATTGAAATACAGAAAGATCCTAATTAGTGAGAATGATTCATCTCCTGAAGTGGTCCCATTATTCCAGTTTGCACTACATATTCCCACTGAGGTGGAATCATTACCGTGTTTTACCTAATTGTACTTCAAATCATGCAGATATGAAAAATGTGACTACTTCAGGAAATTCTTTATTCACACTCAGTTGGGATTCTAACTCTCTGTATTCACCACCACAGAAAGAAAGGGTGTATATATGCTGAGGAGAGAAATTGAGGACCTTCCAAACAGTATATGCTGTATTTGTTCTTACCTACCCTTGGTCCTTCAGCTCAGTGAATAACATCCCATGCCATGGCATTTTTAATACTGTGATAAATCCTGAAATTAGAACCAAAAGTTAAATTTTAGAGCATTGGTTAGTAAAAGAAACTTCAACAAAGGTTTGTAGTATTAAAATGTTAAGTAACGCTCTAAGCCAATGAAAACAGACTTCTACTTTGACTCAAAAGTCAAAAAACTCAAAAGGACCCCTTAGTTCTTATAAGAATTTTGTAGATTATGTTTTCTTTCTTTTTTTTTATAATAAGTCTAAACCATTCACTTATTTCTCCTCAAGGTATTCCTGGCAGAATTCAAGAAAACGAACCAATTCTTTGCAGTAAAAGCCTTGAAGAAAGATGTTGTTTTGATGGACGATGATGTTGAGTGCACGATGGTGGAAAAGAGAGTCCTTTCACTAGCCTGGGAACATCCGTTTCTAACTCATGTGTACTGCACATTCCAGACTGAGGTACAGACTGATATGTATATTTAAGTCACTTGTCCCTAAAAGAGAATAGTAATTGGAACACCAAATTCAGCTGTGCAATGAGTCCCTCATCTCTGGTTCCATTGACTTCAAGCGTCGGTCCAGGGATTAAATGAATACCTCCACTTTTTGCAACTCTAAACTGAGGATAATCCTTAACACCTACCTCCCAGGGTTATTGAGAAAATCAAATGAGATAATATTTGTAAAGTGTGTAACTCAGTGCCAGGCATGTAGTAGGCATTTGATAAATTCTTGTTTCCTTCTTTATGAAACCAGTGATTGGCATTTAGGCAAGGTGTGGAATTTCATGCACTGTGACAAGTAGTCAAAGGATGTGTTTGGGAGGGGGAGGGCCAGTGGAGAAGGCCTTCCTGGCACCACTTAGGTCAAAACACTTGTGCAGTTTTATATTCCAACAGGACAAGTCTGGATGTCAGACACCTTGTGTGGACTTAGTAAATATTTCATGATGAGTTAAGGGGACAAGAAAATAGAAAAACCTGCATTTCCATTCCTCTTTCACCAAGTGAGTTCTAAGATGTTTACTGTCAAAAAAAAATTATCTCCCCTAAAGCATTTGGTTAAGCTGGGTCAAAGTGAAACAGACAAGCTATCATGAAGATTCAACCTCTTTTAGATGATGAATATAAAGATATCTGAAAGGGTTATATTTGCCAGAGAGCATGAATAGATCTAACTTTACCCCCCTACCCCCCCAAAAAGTTCCTGTAACTAGGAGTTCTTAACCTTTTTTGTATCATGGAAACCTTTTTGACATTTTGGTAAAGCCAAAGGACCCCTAAGAACAGGTCTGTATAACATGCAGCCCACAAAAAACGTAGAAGAAAACATCCTTTGTACATAGAGGACATGTTTTAGCAGATCACAGGTTGCGCAGACATGCCTTAGAATAGTACATTTATCATTTCTACATCAAGATTTTCCCTATCACAGTTTTGACATATTGCAGGTCGACATAAGAAATTAAATGGGAATTTGGGGGGAGTTTTGAAAAGCTGCCTGTGAACTCAGAGTCTTTGAACAAATGCTTAACACAAATTTTACAATAAGGTACTGTAAACATTCCATAAAAGAAAAAAAATTCATATTTTTTCTCTGATGCAAAGGGAGAGCCAAAAATTTTATGTCAGTTTTCCAGATCCCAGGAGCACTGCGTCCCTAACCCCACACTATAGAAGGAATAACTGTATTCCTAAACACATACGATAAAGTATGTAGGATTGAAAAGAAACTATATTAAAATAAAAGTGCATTTTTTTCTCCATCCAAGTCCACAGATTCTAATGGTGGTGTTTTGTTGACCCCAAGTTAAGTTGATTTAGAGTTTTATAATTTTAAAATTGAAAGAGACTTAGAATTCACCTAATTAACCCCATCATTTTACAGAGGGGCTAGGTGACTTACTCAAAGTCGCACAACTATGCAATGACAGAACTAGATTGAAAACTCAGGTCGTCTGACTTGTGATCCTCTATAGGCCTGAGGCTATAATGAATGGAGTACAGGCTATTCAATCAGGAAAATATGGGCTTTCCGGCCTGTTTCACACACTTACTAGCTAGGTGGTATGTATGGTAGAGACAGTGCTGAAGGTCTGAGTTCAAATACAGCCTCAGACTCTTACTTGCTTTGGACAAGTCACTTAACCTCCCTAAGTCTTAGTTTCCTCATCTGTAAAATGTAGATGTGAATACCACCTGCTTCAAGGGGTTGTTGTAAGAATAAAATAATATTTGTAAAGCACTTTACAAACCTAAAAGTGCTATATAACCTCCAGCTATTATGTTTGCTGTTATTATGGCCTGGAATTAGGAAGACTCATCTTCTTGAGTTCAAATCTGGCTTCAGATACTTCCTAGCTGTGTGATTCTGGGCAAGTCACTTAACCCTGTTTGCCTTAGTTTTCTCATCTGTAAAATGAGCTGAAGAAGGAAATGGCAAACCATTTCAGTATCTCTGCCAAGAAAACCCTACATGAGGTCACAAAGAGTTGGATAAGACTGAAAACAACTGAACAACAAAGCTGTGTAACCACTTGCAATTCATTAAACCGCTCTAAACCCCATTTTACTCTTCTGCAAAGCAAGGGGGTTGGACTCAGTAACCTGTAAGGACCTTTACAGTTCTAAACCAACGTCGTTTTGGAGGTGCTGGAGACCATCTTATAAGAACATTGATTTAGTGCTAGAAGAGACCCTTGTCTATCCCCTTTTGATTGAAGAGGAAACTGGTTCAAGACATCAAATGACTTGCCTGAAGTCCCACGGGGTGGGCAGAGTCAAATTCTAACTCAGTTACTTTGACCCCAAATGCTAGGTAGTTCTACTTCTTATCCATGGGTTTCGGTTTACTTTTAAAAAAAAAAAAAGTTTACTTGCTCTCCATTAGAAAAAGGGATCGGGTGTTTCTGTTATGTTTTACTGTTCCTGGCCTCCGCTGTGAGAATATGATCAACATTTGATAGGGATCATCATTACTGGGTATTTTTTCCTCTCAGATTCAAAGATAGCATATTCTTCTAGTTCTCTTATCTCTTCTTTATCCTCATCACTGATTCTATTTCCTTCAATGTTGTGTTTCCAAAGTTCCATCCTGGACCATCAATTTCTTCTTTCTATTTATACTTCCTCCCTGGGTAAATATTCATTCCCAGCATTAGCCATCATCTCTATGAGGTGCCTCTTCATTTCTGACTGTAACCACCACAAGTGGTTACATTTTCCAGGCACTGAGCTAAGTGAGTATTGAGGTTCAGGCAAAATCAGTCTCTGTCGTCAAGGAGCTTACATTCAGACGAGAGAGACAAGAAGTAAAAAGCAGGTACATATGATATATATATATATATATATATATATATATATATATATATATATATATATATATATATATCTGTGGCACTTTCCTGGGTGACCACAAAGGGCCTCTTGCAGAAGATGGAATTTGGGCTGATTCTTGAAGAAATCCAGGCAAATGAGGTGAAAAAAGCATTCCAAGGTAACTAGTGCAAGACATAGAGATAGAGTAAACCAGGGCCATGCTCGAGGACCTAGTGGGTCACATGTGGCCTCAAGGCCGCAGGTTCCCCACCCCTGGAGTAAACAATCCAGGCCATCTGAATGGCAAGTAGGCCAGTGTGGCTGGATTACAGTGTCAGGAAGGGAGTAAAGTATAAGAAAGATAGAAATATAGGGAAGGGAAGCTTTAAGTACCAAACAGAGGAGTTTCTATTTGACCTAGGAGGTGATAGAGCTCATTGAACTTGAGCAAGGAGGTGCAGGCAGGGACATGATCTGATCCACATTTTAGAAAACAACCCTGCAAAATTTTTTTAAAACAAATGTTAAAAATTGCTTTTACATCTGTTTTCTTTCACAACGTGACTAATGTGGAAATGTTTGGCACGACTGCAATATCAAATTGCTTGTCTTCTCAAGGCAGGGAAGGGAGAGAAGAAGAGTTAGAATTTAGAATTCAACATTTTTAAAAACTAATGTTAAAATTTGTTTTTACATATAATTGGGGGAAAAATTGAAAGGAAAGGGAAGGAGAGAGGAAAGGAAAGAGAAAACTATCTTGGCAGCTGGATTGGAATGGCAAGGAGACCAAGTAGGAGCCAACTGCACTAGTCACTAGGTGATAAGGGCTTTCTTCTCTGCTTTTGCAATTACTTTCATTGATCTCTTAAGAGCTCCATATTAAGGAGAAGCTTAAGTATTTTTTTCTTAGTTGTATATATTGCCATTTTCCTAAAGAGGTTCTATTCATTAGCAGCAAAACTGATTTTAATGCTTTAATCTTGTTTTAATACTTTTTCTTAGAACTTTGACCTTATCAAGCATTGTTTTACAATCCTAGAGCACTGGAAAAGGAGAAATTCTAGACCAAAGTCAACTCACTCTACTGCTGATTTCCACGGTGAAATTTGCCATTGTAAAGTCATTCATGAAACTGTTGTTACCATCTGACAGTGGGGACACTAGCCGCATTCCACACAATTAAAAGTGTTCTTTCCACATAAGTCATAATATTTTTATTCATTTGTGTCCAACTCTCCATGACCCCATTTGACAAAAATACTAGAATGGTTTGCCATTTCCTTCTCCATCCCATTTTATAGATGAGGAAAGTGAGTGAAGTGACTTGCCCAGGATCACTATAAATGACCTGAGGCCAAATCTGAGCTCAAGACTTCCTGACTCCAGGCCCAATGCCACCTGGGTGCCCAGGTGATAATATGCAAAGTAACTTTGTTTTCAAAGACCCAGCTCCCATGCACTCTTCCTGTGTTAGCAGTACCAGAATCAATTAATCCTAAAACATTCTTGACTTCGGTTTTCTAAATTCTGTATGTTGTTTTCTAGCATTGAAGCTCTTGCTTATTTATGTCAGTGCCCAGAAAAATAGTATTTTTTCACTTTATGCTATTATTACTTTAACTATTAGAAGTAAAATCACCAAGACAGTAATTATCACCTTCTTTTTCATTTTATATCAGCAGTTTTTCCTTGGGAGCAGAGTTAAGTTTTATTTTCTGGGTTGAATGAAGTTGGTTAGGCCAACTTGGAAATTTTGCAAATAATTATTTTCAGTTCCATAAAATCATTAACTAATTTCCCTGATAATGGAAAGCAGTCATTCATTCAAGCCTTGTAACCACTATACCCCTAATAGTGATACCCTATTTGCTTAATATTTGGCTAGTTACGTTGACATGGTTCTCATTGCTTTCTAATCTTCCATGTTTTCTCTTTTTTCCACATTTCTATTAAAAAGACATTTACTTATTCTCATGAGAAAATTGGACTTTCCATCTCCCTTTCTACCTATTTCTGAACAGGTGGACCATATATCCACACAGAAATTCTGAGACTACATTTTATTCAATTTTATTTCATTTTTAACTTAATAACAAATCGATGTGAAATGAAATTCAAAACAAAAAATACAGTTGTCCCATTATCCCTTCTGTCATCTACCTTTGTTCATTTCCCTTAGGTATATTTCTACTTCAATACTTTATGAATCTTGATTTTATCCCTGACCTACAGCAATCTGGTAATTTTTCTACCCTTTATTAGACAGTTTTCAGAAACTCAGGGAGGTCTCTGTGCACCCAGGAGGCATCGGAATAGGATCTTTAATGAAAATTACTTATTCCCTCTCCTCCATCTCCTCATAATAACAAAAACTAACATTTATATGTGGGTGTATACACATATGTATTATACATATTTACTGTGTAGGTATTATCATAAAATATGAATTGTATATATAAATAATATATATGTAATTTAAATACTAAATGTGCATATACTTTTCTGAGTCCATCTTGTACCTTATTTATATTTAGAGTTACTTCCCTATAGCCAACCCTGAGTATGTCTGTAAAATTCCATATCTTCCATTTAAAGAATGAGTAGGGGTTTTTTATATGAGTTTTAGAAAAGTGAAAATACTTCCAGGATTTTGACCATTTCTAGGCATTTCTCTTCTGTAAATAATATTTCTGTGTATCTTGTATGGAAAATTTCTATTTTTAGATATAATACTCCTATGTCTAAGTATATTCAGTTACTCTCAGAACAAGTATATATGTCTTTAAATTTGTAGATACAAATGGAAAAAATATGAAGCCTTTATTTGTAGGCCTTTATGTTCTTCATTTTTAATATTCTCATTGAAAAAGAGTAGAAAATGCAAATGAAAGTTATTCCCTCCTATTTCTTCAGTATCTGATTTCAGGTTATCTTAGAGATCATCATCATTTTACAGATGAGGAAATTAAGATGCAGGAAAGTTAAGTGATTTACCCAGCATTGTGCCTTCAGTTAAACAAGAAATATTTATTAAATGCCTACTCTATCTTAGGGGCAGCTAGATGGCTCAGAGATAGAGTTCTGAGCCTGAAGTCAGTAGAACCTCAGTGTAAATCTAACCCTGGGCAAGTCACTCAACCCTGTTTCCCTTCTCTGTAAAATGATATGGAAAACCACAGCATTATCTTTGCCAAGAAAACCCTCAATGGGATCACAAAGAGTCAGACACAATTGAATAACTCTATCTCAGGCCCTGTGTAAGTCAAAGCCAAAAATGAAACAGTCTCTGCCTTCAAGGAGCTTATAGTTTTAACTGTCACTCTTTCTCTCCCAGCTTGGTTTACTCATATTTTTCCTTTGGTCATTGAAGGGGCCATTGCCTGATTGCTTCTTAAAGAGATCCGTTCACTGAATGGGCATCACCTTACTGAGTGAGTGCCTGAATAGGCCTTAGGAGAAAAAGGTCAAGGTCTCCCAGTGCATCCTGGTCTGTCTCCAGTCATCCTGATGAATATCTGGTCACTGGATCCAGATGGCTCAGGAGGAGAAAGTGAGGTTGGTGACCTTGCACAATCTTCCCTCACTCAAAACAAAGTCAACTGCAAGTCATGTCATCATTTCTCTGATGTCATGGTCTTTTTCGAAAATTAAGGACGAACAACAAGTTTGACAGGAAAAACAACGTGTTGACATACAAATATATTTAAAATGTGTACCATTTGGAGGAGAAGTCATTAGAGAAAACAGGAAGTCTCATGTAGGAAGTGGCTCTTGAAATGTGTTTTGAAGAAATATAGGGATTCTGAGAAAGTTGAGGATGATGTGTCTTCCATTCATGGGGTCAGTATGATTAAAGAAAGAGCGATGGGAAAGAAGAAGTTATATGTGAAAAGCAGCAAGGAGGACAGTTATATAGGACTAGACTGTGCATAAAGAGGAGTAATGTTGAAAAAACCTGGAAAGACAGTTTCCCAGTCAGACTGGGAAGGGTTTTAAATTCCCCTAAAAAGATGAGTTTGTATATGACCCTAGAGACTTGAAGTTATAGAGTTAGAAAGTACCATAATCAGACTTGAGTTTTAGAAATATCAATTTTGCAACACATTGGAGGGAAGAAAGACTCATGGTGGGAAGAACAATTAGGAGACTATTCTGATAATAATCCATGAGAGAAGTGATGAGGGCAAGAACTAGGTTGAGAGCCTAGGAAGAAAGGAGATGTTGTAGAGCAAAATTGGCAACTCTGGCAGCTCTTTAGAGATGAAGGAGAGTGCGGTGTCAAGAACAACTCCAAGGTTTTGAACCTAGATGACTAGAAGGATGATGCTGTCCTCTTCAAAGAAAAGAAAGTTAGGAAGATGATGGGGAAGCGTGGACAAAAGATAGTAAGTTCAACTTTAGACTTACTGAGTTTGAGATACCTACTAGCCATCTAGTTCAAAATGCCCAATAGGCAGTAGGTGACACAGAAATGGAATTTAGGAGAGAAACGAGCTAGATCTATGGATTTGTGAATCCTTTGAATAATGATAATTCTTAAACCTTCGGTGATCTAATGAAGTCACCAAGTGAAAGGAGAGAAGAGAATAGGATCAATAGAACACCTACAGTTGGGTGAAAGAATGGAAATGGATAAGGTAATGCAGCTAAAAAGGCTGAAAAACAGTCAAACAAGAAAGAAGAACCAAGAGAAGTGTCATGAAAATGTGGAAAGGACCTAGTGTCCAAGAGAGAATAGGTCACTAAGGATGAGTATTGAAAAAAGATCATCAGATCTGACAATTTGAAAGATCATTTGATAACTTTGGAGAGAGTATTTCAGTTGAATGGTGAGGTTGAAAATTTTGATTTCCAAGGGAAAGAAAAGAAGAAATTGGAGACATTGTGTATATCTAAATGGAATGAAATTCAAAGAGGAACAGTTTCATATGATGGAAGCAGAGGGAGGGTCTAGGTAACAATGAGGAGCAAATGTCATGCCAACATCTCCAGGATCAATGTGTCAGTAGCCAAGGAAGAAGGTGCAGCCAGCACTGGAAAGGATGCATTGTACGGAGTAGTAGCCTAATATATGTTTGATGAAATTGCAAATGACTTAAAAAAGGTTCTACAGTGAATTAATAAAAACCATGTGAGACTGACAACTCCATCTTAGATGCTTATACCATGAACTTATCAACAAAGGTTTGGGGCGGGTGGTATTATTGGATCCTGATACTTTAATTAAAAGTCCTCATCTATCGCCGAACTTTCTAGATTGTGAATCAATAGGTTGGAAATCTAATTTTTAAAAAAATCAGAGATTCTACCTTTTTAAGCGATAAAAAAAATAAGAATTAGAGTTAGAATGGACCTTAGAGAACAGCTAATCCAAATACCTAATTTTAACAAATAAGGAACCTGAGTTCCAGCAGAATAACTTGTCCAAAGTTATATGACTAATAAGTGTCAGAGTTGTGCAATCATTGTGACTCCATTGCCTAATTTTACAGATGAAAATACTGAGTTCCATAGAGACTAATAGACCAGCCTAAGGAAATGAATCTCAGTTCTTACTCTCAATTCATTGTTAGTTCTACTACACCAGATTGCCTTTGTCCCCAAGCCAGGAGCATTGTTTTTGAAGGCTCAGTGCTTTGATGGCTGTGGGGGTTGGGGAGGAAGGGAAATGTGCCTCATGATGATGTGTATTTGGGCCAAATTTTTTTTTTTACAATAGCAATATAATTAAAAGCATCTGGTCAAAAAAATTGCTGAAATTAGCATACATCTATTGTTTGAAAAAAGATAAAGATGATTTTTCCAGTTCCTGTATTATTGCCTTAGCTTTGCATGTTAGAAGACCTGTGTCAAAATCTTTGCTATTCACATTCCTTTCCCATTGTGCAAGTATATGTTTTTAAATCACTAGTAAATATCCCTCAATTAAATATATAGATAAGTATATTCACACACACATATTTGGGAAAGGAGGGCATGAGAGGCAGCATGGTATAGTTGATGGATAAACTGACCTCCAAGTCAAAAGACCTGTGTTCAAATTCAGCTTCTAATAAATACGTACTGGAGATGTAACCTTAAATGAGTCACCTAACCTCTTACTGCCTCCAGACAACTCCTAAAAGCTGTATATGGTAGAGAAAGTACTCTCCTGCATTCATAAAAGGCAATTCTTCATTGGAGCTCCAATGAAGGTGAAACAACAAGGCCCAGTTACAAACATAATATTTACCATGTTTGTGATTTCATTTAAACAAGGAGTTCCCAGCAAGGGATCAATATTTTCTCTACACGTAGTCTTTGAGGAACCACTGAGACATTGTCCAGGGCATACACCTAATATTGTTCAGGGGCCTTGTGGGAATAGGCATCATGGCATAGTGTGGATAAAGGTAACCTGCCTTGGAGTCAGGAAGGCCTTGGTTCCAGTCCTACTTCTGATACCTACTGGGTTATGTGACTCTGGGCATGTCAGGCTCCTTACATAAGCCACAGAGAAGGTGCTGATATGTACATGTGTGTAGATGTGCACACACATCATATTTACATTGTGAAAAACTAGGTCCTAATATAGGAGAGCTTTAAATTACTAAACCTCTAACTGTGCCCAGAAACCTCTGTAATTCTGTTGATGTGATATAGAGGAACTGCTAATCTTCATTAGAAAAGGAAATGTAAAATACCAGGAAATGTCTGGCCAAACATACATATTTTTGCAAAATCTAAATGCCCTTCACTTTACAACTCTCGGAAGCCTAAGATTTTCCACTTAGCAGTGAGTGCACAACTGAAGAGGCTAGGACAGCTGTCTAACCAAATATTGATTATTGCCTTCATTATATGGAAGATATAAATTCAAACCTATAAATTACTATGACTTTTCAATTTTTTAACTGGCTGTAGTGCTCAGAACAGAATACCATGAGTAAGTTTATAAAATTGGATGTTAATAAATAAATACATTTTATCAAATAGTAAGTCAAATGCTTTCTTTTTAGATAGAAGTACTTCAGCATTACTCAAACATTCGCTTCTTTCCAGAGGCCTTAATGTAATTGCACTGTCAGACATAAGCTAAAAATGACCTTCCTTATAGAGTGGAAATTGGAACCTGAAACCCCACAAGACAGTTACTGTTTTATTGTGTCATTAGTACAGGCTGTGAATCATGGGCAGATTATCAGAAAAGGCACTCTGAAGACAGTGTACTTTATTAATTATAAGGCCTGATGGGAAAGTCTTCTGTAAAAGCCAATCTGTGATTTAATTGACACAGCACTAGTGCCTCTAGGAACCCTAACCCCAGGGTGGTCTATACTGAAGAAAACTGGGGTAGAAGAGTGAAATTAAGTCATGAAAACACAAAGGAAAAATATTGTGAGGGAGAGGAAAGGGGGCAATAGTCTAATGAGGCTGAGGAGCCTGTTCAGGGAACTTACCAACCAAGTCAGACTTCTAAAAGACACATACCATCTTCTTGTAGAAAGAAGATTTAAGTGAACACAAAGGCATGTCTTGGTTCTGTAAAAATATCATCCTGAGTGTCAAAGCTCAAACTGAGCCAGAATAGCTAAAGGCAACAAAAAAAGGTTGTTTTCTTTTAGCAAGAGTGGGAGAGTAAGTTTGGTAAAGTAGCTAGAGAGATGGATTTGGAGTCCAGAGAACAAATGGAACAATGGATAAGTAGATAGTGTCAGAGGACAATAGAAGGGAAGGTGTCTCAATTTTTATTTTGCTTGTCTTTTCTCTGCCAAGAAAATAATCTTCGTGCTAGAAAACCCAGAACAAAAATGGCTTAGAGAGAACTGATACCCAAGATAAAGAGGGAGAGTGTTAATGAGTACTTATAGCTTCTCTGGATCACTTGAAATCACCAGGGTCAAGATAGACTGACTGTATCTTAAATAACTGAAAGAATGAATGGGTATGATGCCCGAGCCACTGTCTATGATCTTTAAAAGATGCTGGTAAATGAAATGTGTCACCAAGGGAGAGAAATTGTAGAAAGATCTCATCAATTAACTTAGTTTTTTTTTTAATGTAGAAAGTGGAAGCAAGATCTAATTCTGTAATGTTTCAGGAGTTTTGTTTCCATTTTTGTAATTTGTAGAGATTTGTAATTTATAGAGATGCAGGAGGAAAATGGTTAGGAAAATGAGGGATCAAGTCTAACGTCTGGTACCTACATACTGGCTCTGTGACCACAGACCAAGTTCTTAACCTCTAGTGTTCTAGGCCAGTAACGTCCAACTCAAATGGACATGGATCCCTGCAAACCCCACATTGACTTACTGTATTATTATCTATTTTGTTAAACATTTCTCAATTACATTTTAATCTGGTTCTTCCACACTCTTAAGAGTCAAAGGGTCTCAGAGTTTACACTTCTGCTGTAAGCAATTCCCTAAGCTGATCCCCCTAGAGATCCTCCCTGAAAGTTTGCTATCCCAATGAATTCCTAGGTCCAATCCATTCCTATTTTTGGCTCCATTGGGAAAAGGAATGTTGTACAATTATGAGGAATATCATGTCATAAAGCCAAGAGAAATAGCAAAAGATAAAGCTGGTTTACCTATTTCACCAGAAAACTTGGCAAGCTACATAACTAATCCCAAGAGCATTCAAAGATGAAAAATGGAAAGAGAACTACAAAAAGAAGAAAAATGGAAAAAATCTGCAAAAAACCCATTTTGACAGATTGATTGTTTCTCCCCCATCCCCATCAAGGATAGTGAACTAACCATCACACTTAGACACTAATATCATAATCCCTGAGGTACTAACAGAGGAAATAGAAATTGTACTAGAGAGAACGACAGGGAATGCAGCAGGATATAAAGAGGAGATCCATCCTGGAGGTGATACAATTGTGAGCCAATTGAGAATCTGATGTACAAGATATCTGAAAGAAACATTCCAAGGGCATGGAAAAAAAATTCTCAAACCTTGCCAATACTCCCAAGCATCAAAAAAAAGAACATCCATAACTACTGACCTCTGCACTGGATATGCAGAATTTTTTATGAGAGCCATTTACACATAAATTGAGGGCACCCTGGGTGAAAGCATTAGTAGGGAACTCTAAGTGTGGATCAGTCAACAAGTATTTATTAAGTACTCATAACGTTTCAGGCAATGTATTAAGTACTGGGGATATTAAAAAAGGCAAAGTAGTGCCAGCTTCCATGAAACACATAGTCTAATGAGGGAGATGAAGACAGCTAGGTGGCACAGCGTATAGAGTACCGGGTTTAGAGTCATGAAGATTCAACTTCCTGAAATGAAATCGAGCCTCAAACACTCACTTATTAGCTGTGTGACCCTGAGCAACTCATTTAACCCTGTTTGCCTCAGTTTCCTCATCTGTAAAATGAGCCAGAGAATGGAATGGTAAACTCCAGCATCTGTGCCACAAGAGCCCCCAATGGAGTCACAAAGAGTAGGACATGACTGAAAAGACAGAACAACCAGCAAGAGGACATATTTAGGGCAAATTGGAAGGTAGGCACTAGTAGTATGGGGGACATAAATGATACTTAACAATTTAACATCTCTATGATCTTTCAATTGACTGAAAGATGTCAAGAATTTAAGATCCATTGTATTTATTGTTCATTGATTACCAAAAAAAAAATCAGACTTTAAAGAACAAAGTTTAAAGAACAAAAAAAATATATATATATATATGTAGGTTCTTTTATAACAAGGTGTCTCCCATTCACATATCAAGATTATTCAGAATTCCTTAGAACATAGAGCAAGAAATAACCCTGCTCAGTAATTCTCTGATAATAAACATTATGTAAAACATAAAAACAGAACAAGATGCTCACCAAAAATGTTTGCCGCTGGGATTAAGGAGATACAACTCAGAGAGAGGCCAGGTCAAGGAGGTATTTCCTAGAGATTATAAATTTAAATATTCTTGCTTATGGACACTGTTAATTACATAAAGTTCCAAGATATTGTGAAGTGTCCTAGAAGAGATCAGTAATTGGTCAAGGAAGTTTTGTCCTGTTCACTCAGGAAACATCAAATGTGAGAAAAAAGTTCATTATATAGATTTCAATATGCATTCAAATGGATACCTTAAGGAACTTGTCCAACAGTGTGTATATATTATTATGTGTGTACATATGTGTGTGCATATGTGCATACACATGTACAAGTATGTATGTGCCTATACGCATGTGTATACACATACATGTAGATATGTGTATAAATATACACACATATACATATGTCTATATATGTATGCACACATATACACTCATACATCCTAAATATATTCTCAGAAAGTTCAGAGGAGCAATAGCCAGGCATAAGAAAGAGAAAGAAAAGGAAAAGAAAAAACAGGCTGAATTGTTTTCAGGAAATTTCAAAGCACTTGTATCTTTTATTAACTCCAGGTTCCCTATAAACCGCCAAGGCCCACTTTTACGATGCAAACATTTTATCAGTATCTCTGCACAGCTAGTCAGACAAGGAATCCCACTACTTCCAAATAACTAATGATGATCACACAGAGGGCAACGGAAAGACAGATGTTTGTTATAAGGAGGCTGCAACATCTAGCTAATAAAGCACTCCAAAGAAAGGCAGGAGTAAAAACATCATCGAGGAATTATATGACAGAAAGAAAACATGAGGTGGGACTCCAAGGATGTGAATTTGAGTGAGTGGGAGAAAACGAGAAGTTAGAATGGGAAGGCTGGGGGTTAAAAATGATTTGTCTGAGGAATGTTGATTTTGAGATAACTACAAGACAATTAGTTTGAAATGTCCAATAGGCAGTTTGAAGGTCTGTTGCTTGTCATATAGGCCTGTGGTGTAGGAGAGATTCAGGTTGAATATATGAATCTGAAAGTCATCGTCATAGGGGGGATACTTATACCCGTGTGAGCTGATGATCCAAGAAACAGAGTGTAGAGAAAGAGCAGAAGAGAATCTAAGACTGAGCCTTGTGTGGCAAGAGAATTTAGAAATCATTCCTGGGTGACCCTGATAATAGCTAATCGTCATCCCTAGCAATTATCTAACACTTTAAGCTTTGAAAAGACTCTTTCCATTAACCCACATTACTTCTTGTGGCCTGGGTAGGATGGGCCACCATAATTGGTGATGACCTGCCCCTCCCCCCCAAGAGTCCAAACTAGGCCTTGGCCTTTCCCTGTCCTTTAGGCTCCTTCAGTTTGATTTCTTTGCATCCTTCCATCGAAGGTAGGGTCTGTGATGATTACCCTTGCTTTGGAAATCTGTAATTAAAATTTTCAAAAAGTTCATAAATCCCTTAAGACTTGGCCCTAAAGTTATGGGCACTGGTTGCCATCAGGTGTCTCAGTCTTGCAGTCATAGTGTCTATAACCTAGAGCTAGAAGCAACTGAGAAGCCATCTAGCTAGCCCTCTCATTTTACAAATGAAGAAACTAAGACCGGGAGAACTACATAACTTAGCCACAATCCTAAGCATCCAGGGTGGGATTTGACCCCAGATTCTCTGGGCCTAAAGTCAGCACTCTTTCCCCTATACCATGAAACTTCAAAATTCGTACTTTTTTTCTGAACACAAATTTAATTTAGTTATGGCAAAGAATCCTAATTCACCAGGCCTGGAGCAGCACTAGGAAAGCCTTGGCTGAAGAATGGTCTTGGTAAACAATTATCTGAACTCCCTACAAGTAAAAACCAAAACCACTTGTCTTTTCCTTCCCATTTTTTCAAGAAACCCTAGAATGCCTTACTCTTGGCCCAAAGCCAAGCATTGGAGAGAAACAAACTACCCTCATTGGCTCATCATAAACCGCAGCTTAGTATGGGATGAGGACCAGATTGAGCTATTTTGATAGATTTATTGTGTAGCCAAAGAAAAGCATCAGTAGTATTAAATGTGACATTCAACATGCTATACATCAACCATTCTTTTTCTGTTAATACTTATTACAACAACAGTAAGTATTATCACTGAATTAAGCTTGGATCCTATCTCATCTCCCAGATACAGATCCCAATATGGGAAATGATGAGAAGTTGAACTGAGATAGTTTAAAAACACTGGTTGGGGTTATTTATCCAACATTTGTCTCTCTGTCACATACATTCACTTTAATACTCCTTTGATTTGTAAATTTTTTAAGTAGGAACCATTCTAGGATCTATAAGCTGCTTCTCTGTGCTTACATAGAATTATTCATCTAATATTGTTGGCGTTAGTATCACTGAAGACTGGAGAAAGACTTGAGGGGAGGAGGGAGCACATGATCCTGTATTTTAAGCACTATTGCCATTTGTTCTCTGGAGCAGTTAAGAGAGATTCCACCCACTCTGTTTTATATAAAGGCTCTTGTTAGTTGAACAAAGAGACAAGGTTAGAAAGTTTTCATATAATACTAACGAGAGTAAATGTCACTAGAAGAATCTTGTTCCGGATGCTATGTGCTTTCTTGAAAGTTGGAGAGTGTACAGAGAAAGGCATCTAGGAGGGTTAAAGGTCTCATGGTTATGATACAAAGGAAAGAGAACTGACTCTGGAGTCAAAGTATATGGATTTGAATCCTGGCTCTCATGCTAACTGCTCGTATGACCTGGGCATGCACCGTGACCACCCTGGGTATTGGTTTCCTCATCTACAAAACAAGGGAGGGGTGGACTAGAAATCTGATGAGGTGGAAGGAAGTAGAGGAATCTTTAGCTGGAAGAAAGGAAGACTCACCATAGGGAACATGGTAGCTATCTTCAAATATTTAGAGGGCTTTTACATGGAGAAGGGATTATAAGTGTTCTTTTTACTCCAGTAGACAAAACTAAGAGCAAGGGTTAAATGCAAAGAGGAAAATTTATCTGGAAATCAAGAAAAACTTCTAATAATAGTGCTGTACAGAATAGAATAGGCTGCTTCAGAAGGTGGTAGATTCTCTTTCATTGGAATTTTTCAAGAAGCATCTAGTAAGAGGTATACTTGTAAGATGTTTTCTTTTGGGGCATGAATTGGACTGCTTGAGGGCTTGAAATTTATTTTGGACGTAATTGAGTTTAAGATGTCTACTGGACATCCAGTTGAAGATATATAAAAGGCAGTTGAAGATGTGAATTTGGAGGTTGGCAGAGAGTCTGGGGCAGGATAGAAAGATTTGAAAATCATCAACATGGACATAATAATGAAATCCATGGAAGTTGATGAAATCACCAAGTAAAGTCGTGGAGAGAGAAAAGAGAAGAAGGCCCAAGACAGAACTCTAAGGGATGCCTACGGGTAAGGGCATGATCTGGTGGCCAATCCAGCAAAGGAGACAGAAAAGGAGTGGTCAGATAGATAGGAAGAGAACCAGGAGGGAGTGCTGTACCAAAAACCTAGACAGGAAAGAGTCTTAGGAAGTAGAGAATGGCCAAGAGAGAGACCAAGGAGAATGAGGATTGAGAAAAGGACATTGGGTTTGGCAACTATGAGACCATTTGTAACTTTGGAGCGAGCAGTTTTGGTGCAATGGTCAGGTCAGAAAACTTGCTAACAAGCAGTGCTAGTCAACGTGGAAAGGGCTGCTTTAGGAAACAGTGGATTCCCCTCCATTGGAAGTCTTCAGGAAAAAACTAAAGATGAGTACACTTATGGGGTCAGTTCTTTGGGGGCAGGAACTGGCCACTGAGGGACCTCTAAAACTCACAAATTCTATAATGTTGTAAGTTTTTCATGGTCTGTTTATCTATAAAATAAGAAGGAAGATAGCAAGACAAGGCAGGTACAATTCTGGCCTCCAGCTTACCCTGTTGGAGATTTAAAATACTCAGGTTTTTGTTTTGTGGTTCTTTTTTTTTTTTTTCAAAAAAATCTACAAAAAGGTCTTTGTCACAACTTCAAAAACATACACTCTCATCATCCCCACCCATGTACGCAATCCTCACTCATACATACCACCCACTTAAACCTCCCACCATACACACACACACACACACACACACACACACACATACACAGCCTACATCCACTACCCCCCTCACTGTCTCAATCACATATACACATCCCCTCCACCCCCACTGATCCCTGACTGCTTCATGCTTCATAAGACCATGTGGGTTTAACAAATAACAATTTTAAGCCTTGAGAGCATTCTGTAATCTATTTTTTTAAAGAAATACAGACTCCCACATAGTACAAAAGAGTTGGTTTTAAGAACAGCAGAGCTACTCAGGGATGGTAGTTAACAAAGTTTATAACTACTCACAAGGGCAAGAGGAAAATAAATGTCAATAGGAAACAGTGTCAGTGTGCTGCTCCCATCACCCTCAGCCAAAGGTAACTTTCCAATAACTTCCATGTTACAATCAAGGGCCCAAGGCAGAGAAAGGGAACCTACACTCCTTTGACTGAATCCAAACTTCATAGAACAAATCCCCTTAATAAAATGATTTGTTCTGTGAAGTTTAGATTCTGTCAAAGGGCTGGCTGCCCTTGAGGATCTAGAGGACCACATGTGGCTTTGTGGCTGCAGGTTTCCCACCGCTGACCCAGGCCTCTTAGGCCTCAAAATTTAAATAGAGTTTTAGACAAAGAACCATCTGGCACCATTCAGAGACTGTCCTATCATCCAGCAGGGAAAGAAAATAATGTAGTTAAGAACCAGAAAACCTAGGCTTTTTCCTTAATTACCTGATAGGGAGAGAGGAATGGTGGTCAAAGACAGGGTGGAACTTGAGTCTAACTGTGCCAATCCAGCAAAAGGCTAGGGCAGTGGAGTAAGTTATAATGCCCAGTCTCTGGCTTCATTAGCCTCATATACACGCATCTTAAGAGGCTGTGACTGTACCAGTCAAACATGTTCACTCAATATTCTAGCTAATTCACATTCTGGATTCCCTGAGAGGGAAAAATCATCCCAGAAAAAAGATAGGAAGAAACCTTGAACTGGAGGGAATTTCATAGGTCAGCTACTCTAGTATCTTCACAATAGATCAGGAAACAAGGCCCAGCCTCCACTCATGTAGTCATACCCAAAATCATACAGAGCTGAATTTCGAATCCAAGTCTTCAGATACTCCATCCAGTATTCTTACCACTATATCATGCTGCTATTTAGTCATAATACAGGTGCCTATTCATCTTAAGATCATCAGAACATAAACTTCTATAAGAAAGGAATCAATTCTAACTTTCCCCCCATTTTACAGATGAGAACACCAAGGGTAAGAGAAGTTTAAGTGACTGTCAGTGGTCACACAATCAGGGTTCAAGGTAAAGTTTGGTGTTAGAGTTGAGAAGACCTAGATTTACTATGTCCTATGCCATGCTGCCTCTAAATGTGACTCTATCATTTTCTCTTTGAGGAGCAAAGGTTATAGCATCTGCCTTCTTACAGATTGGTTTGGGACTTAACTAGGATGATTTGATACACTGTGCTATATTAATCAGGATTGTAGGAAAGGCATGTTCAGGAAGTGATTCCAGGTAAAGAGAACCAGAACGCAGTGGGGAGTGGTGAAAGGACCAGTGATTGGACTCACTATTCATGAATAACCCTAAATTTTAGCATTTGGGCCAGTAGACTCCAATTATCTGCCCTGTTCAATGTATTTATTAATGACTTAAAAACCATCATGGATGGGAAGTCTACCAGATTTTCTCATAACTTGAAGGTTGGAAGGATTAATAGCACATTGGATGACAGTTACGACCCAGAAATATTTTGACAGACTAGAACACAAAGCCCTATCAAATAGGATGAAACTTATTAGGGATAAATGTAAAGTGCTACACCTAAATTCAAAAAGTTGATATCAATCAGCAAAAAGTTGATCAAGATGATGAAGTTTTCAGGGCATTCTGTATGAAGGTTTGCTCAAGAAACTAGAAATATTTAAGCTAGATAAGGAGGGACTTTGGGGAAAATAATCAAAAAGCATTCATTCAGTACCTACTGTATACCAAGTTGTCATTTATCCCTCATTCTCAAAGAGGACGATGACATCAAGAAAGTGATGCCATGACTTGCAAGTGAATTGAGTTTGAACGAGAGAGGGCTGTGCAAAGTCACCAGCCTCACTTTCTCCTCCAGTGCCATTTGGGTCCAATGGCAAGATATAGAAGAGAATGACTGAAGATGTCCTCGGATGCAGTGGGAAACCTTGGTCTTTTTAAACTAAGGTCTTTCCTAGGTCTCAAGTACTGTGCTAGGCACTGAGGATACAAAACTTTGAAAGGTCATATGAGAGAGAAATCTGATTTGTTCTGTGTGACCTCAGAGGATAGAACTAGGAGCAAAAATTAGAAGTCACAGAGAGGAAAATATCAAATAGATGTAGGGACAATTTTCTCATAGCAGTTGTTTAGTCATTCAGTCACATGAACCATAGCATGCCAGTACTATCCATGAGGTTTTCTTGGCAAAGATTCTGGAGTGATTGGTCATTCTCTTCTCCAGTGTATTAGGGCACACAAAGGCTAGGTGACTTGCCCAGGGTCACACAAGCTAGTAAGTATCTGAGGTCAGATTTGAACTCAGGTTTTGCTGACTCCAGGTCCAGAGCTTTAGCCACTGAGCCACCTAGATGCCCTCTAACAGAGCTATCTAAAAGTGAAATGAGATGCCTCAGGAAGTGGTTGGTTTCCTCTCACTAGAAGACTGCAAGCAAAGGCTGGATGACTACTTGTCAGAGAATTTACAAATAGGTTTTTTATTAAAGTATGGGTTGGATGAGATAGTCTCCAGAGTTCCTTCCAACTCTAGGATTCTGAGATTCTGAAGTGAGATAATCTACAAGATTCCTTCCATCTCTGATATTCTAGAGCAGAGCTTCTTAAACTGTGGGTTGAGACCCCATATGGGGTCATGAAAAATTTGGCAACAGTAAAAGGTTTCTGAAAGTGCAACGACCAAAAACTAATCAAAAATCAAACAAGTGATGAATCTGAAGTGTTTCTGGAATCAGTTGCCCATGTGGCATCCTGCAATTTTACTACAGTCTTGACTCTGAACATACAGCATGCACATTTGCATTGCACATGCTCCCAGGTCATACAATGCCAAAGAATGCTGAGGAAATGTGAAAAGGGGTCCAGAGTGGAAAAAGTTTAAGAAGCCCTGTTCTAGATTACTGAATGTTCATACTACCTGTTTATACTATAGTTATATAAGATGATTAAGTTCCTTGAGGGATGGGACCACATCTTTATCTTGTATCATTCTCAATAACTTATCAATCTACACAGGCTAGGTACTCAATATACATGATGAATGAATGAATGAATTCCTATAGTCAGGAGTTCCAGACCTCAAAAGGTTCTTCTCACTGGGACATATACTGTCAATTAGTCATCACCAATTAACTAATTTCTATCATGGGTTTATGAATGCTTCTGTCTGTCCTTTCCACAAATTCAATTAGATCTACACCCTTGCCCAAATCCCAGCTTTCTGCTTTTTCTACCCAGTACAAACCAAAGTGTTTCCCAGTGGGGCACACATTAGCAAGAGAAGTGAAAAGCTAACCCTCCAGTTATGACTGTCACCTTTCTGATTTACTGAAATGCTGCAAAGCATGTAGGTGGGTGAGTGGAGTCACTGGGTACTGGCCCAATGCATGCTTTATTTATATTTGTGTGCTCTTTGTACTTTTCATACTTTTTTAAATGTCTCCAACATTTTCCCCTCCTTTAAAGATATTTAAGTAATTTTAAAAGAAATTCTTAAATTTCCTTGTATTATTTTGGGAAGAAAAAAGTCACCATTGTTTTTTTTTCCCTTAGGAAAACCTCTTTTTTGTGATGGAATATCTCAATGGAGGAGACCTGATGTACCATATCCAAAACTGCCACAAGTTTGATCTTTGTAGGGCCACGTAAGTGCCATCTAATGGTTGGAATTTTCCTCATCATCATGGCTGCTGAATGTGTATTGAGTCACCAGAGGGCAGAAGTCACTGATTCAACCTAAACATCATGGATAAAAAACTGTCCTCAGTCAGGAAAACCTTAGCCTGCCTGGGAATCTTTGGTCCAGTCACTTTCTTAATGGCATAAGTCACTTTCTAAGACTATAATAATTGCATAATGGGGCAGCTAAGCGGTGCAGTGGATAAGAGCATCAGTGCAGGAATCGGGAGGACCTAAGTTCAAATCTTACCTCAGACACTTGACACTCACTAGCTGTGTGACCTTGGCTAAGTCACTTATCCCCAATTGCCTCATCCTGGGTCATCTCCAGTCATCCTGATGAATATCTGGTCACTGGATTCAGATGGCTCTGGAGGAGAAGTGAGGCTGGTGACCTGCACAGCCCTCCCTCATTCAAAATAAAGTCAAATGCAAGTCATGTCATTAGTTCTGTGATGGCACGGTCTTCTTCGGCAATGATGAACACACGCAACTGCATAATAGTTCTTTATTTGCACTGGTAAAAGGAACTTTGTCACTAGAAGTTCTCCATACAAATGCAACCCCAAGTGTGATCCAAAATATACCTCTCTCTTTAAATGCATCTCCAAGAACTTCCAGCTGGATTCTCCATGGTCATCACAAACTCAACATGTCCAAAACCAGAACTCATTATCTTTAATCCCTGCATCTGCCTTTCTTCCATATTTCTCATTTCCTTTGAGGGCAACACCATATCCCTAGATATTATTTCCCCAGTCGCCATAGCCCAATTCCAGGACAAATTTCCACCTCAGGGAATGTCTCCAAGAGGAAAACACTCTGCTTGTGAGGCTTCCGCTGTGAATCTTTATGTTGCACTTTTTCTAGCCTTTAAATCAGCCAATTAATTTTTTACCAAGCTTACAACCATGTTCATTTCTGTATAATCTGGACACATACCCCATGAGTTTAAGTCAATGAACTCAGTGCTTGGAATAGAGGAAAAGGAAGGCTGAAGAATGGCATAAGGGAAATAGTACTAGACTTGGAGGCAAAAAAGCTCCGTATTCAAATCCTTTTTCCCATGTCACTGAAACTCAGTCAAAGGAGATCCCAAAATTCAACTATTCCAGTCAGGATCTAAATAAGAATCCTTACTATATCCTCCAAAAGTGGCAGTCTAGGGACTGTTAGAATACTTCTGGTGAGTGGAAAACTCGCTATGCCTTCTGAGGCAAATTTCTACTTTTAAATAGCTGTAATAGTTAAGAAAGTTTACCTTATGTTGGGGCAAAAATCCCTCCCTTTTCATCTTCTATCTGTCTCTATTATCTCAGCCCCATGCTATTAGTAGAACAAATCTGATCCCCCTTCCAGGAAGGATTCCAGGCCTCAGATACTTGTAACCAATCTTTATGAGCTCCTGAGTCTTCCTTTCCTGTACATTCCATCTTCTTTGACACCAGTTCTCCCATCACCTTGGTTAGCCACCTCAAAATATACTTGACTCTGTCCATGGACCTGCTAAAATGTGCTCAGAAGCCACCAGATGTACCAGCAGATGATATAAGAAGATGAGGGCAAAGTATTCGTGCAACTAGTTTCCATTATGGCTATTTTTCCTCTCCATGCATCCTGAGTACATATTAGCTTGATTGTCTGCTATCATCCTATTGTCTCAGATTGAGCAGGCAATCTACTTAAATTCCAGATGAGCGTAAGGACTGTTTTTTGCCTCTTTTGGTATCCCCATCACTTAGCACAGTATCTGGCACATAGCAGGTACCTAGTAAATGTGTATTATTAATATAAAAATATATGAATAATTATAATATATCATTAACAGAATATAAATAAGTGTTTATTAATTGATTCTAAATTTTTTCACATGAATTACTGTCTAGCTACTCCTCCCCTTTCCTGTTGATTTTCAATCCCAGACATTGGATTTTGGGCACATGATTATTAAATTTCCTCTTATGGAATAATTCTAATCTACAAAGACTTTATTGGTTCCTGATTCTTTTATCAATCATGTTTATCTAACCATTCAGCTTTGTGCAACAGAGATTTGACAAGCAAGCCCTCTATGGTTTCATCCAAGTCATTGATGAAAACATAGCGCAAAACCAAGAACAGTTCCCTTTGACACCCCATGAGAGAGCTCTCTTCAGGTTGAGATGTCTCAACATTGATTATTCTTTGGCTCCAACTTTTTACCAGTTCTGAGTCAAATTAATCATATTATCATCTAGCCTACCTTTTTTCCATCTTGCCCAAATAAGAGCATCCCGCCTTTTTTCCTGCACTTCCACAAGGACTGTTTGAAAGATTTTTGTAAAATGCTTTGCTGAAATGCTATGTCTAAACATTCCCTGATCTTATTATTGCTCAATTCTTTTTTTAGTTAAATCTGACTCTTCTTTGGGATTTTCTTGGCAAAAATACTGGAGTGGTTTGCTATTTCCTTCTCCACTTCATTTCACAAATAAGGAAACTGAGGCAGACACGGTTAAGTGACTTGCCCAGGGTCACACATCTAGGAAGTATCTGAGGCCAAATTTGAACTCAGAAAGAGCAATCTTCCTGACTCTAGTACCTGGCACTCTATCCACTGCACCACCTTAGCTACCCTTTCCCTAATCTACTGACCTAGTTATACTGTGAGAAAAGGAAACAAGGTTATTCTGGTGAATCATTTTAACTCACAATCATCACTGCTTCCCTTTTCTAAACGCTTACATACCATATCTTTAAAAAATAATCTTAAATTCTGCCAGGTGTCAGAGTCAAAAACATCAGAGCATAATTTGCACATTTCACTCTCTTTACTTTTTGAAAATCAGAACATCTGCCTGCTGTTCGTCCTATAGCATCTTTTCCTATCCTCCCTAATCCTGCAGAGATAGCTCAGAATCACATCTGATTCTTTTTAATACTCTGAAAATGTAGTTAAAATGGAACCAAGCCTAGTAACCTGAACTCCTTAAGGACAGCTGCATACCTACATGCTTCAAAGGAATGTTTAAAATATTAAAATATTTCTAGTCATAAGTAGTTATATCTGAAAATCTAATTTAATTTTTATAATTTTATTAAAACCACAAAAGGAGAAGCATGCGTATCCTTCAGTTCAAAAGTAGCCTGGAAAAAGTTATTTAAAATGCATCAGGGATGATGCCTGGCTCTCAATTCCTCCTCCAGGTTTTATGCTGCTGAGATTATCCTCGGACTACAGTTCCTTCACTCCAGAGGCATCATCTATAGGTAGGTTCTGTTCCTTGAGCAGAATTTTTTACTTCTGCTTAATTCATCAGAGTGGCATTGACCCAACTGCGTCTGAAAGGTGGCCACATACATTGGCGCTTGGATGTTCTGTACCTACGTCTTGTGTGCGTACGTCAATACTTTAAGGATCTGGGGTTTTGTGAGTTTGGGAGCTCCCTCCATCGTGCAATCTTAGCCTAAAACTGAGAGAGGTTAAGTGACTGGGTCCATGATGATACGCAGAGCCACCCTGCCTCTCAGACTTGAATATCTACCCAGAGAAAATGGCACCATATCACTGCCTTTTCCACCATTTCTTCTCTTCTTACCCTTTTTCACCCCTCTCTCACCTTGGTACTGGCTGCTGCTTGTCATCTATTTATGCTTAAGATAATTGCTCTATTTTTAAATTCCATTCTTCTTTGCATACAAATCTATAAGAGGTCAAATTTTATAAAGGTGGGAAGAGGAGGAAAATGGGAAATGTCACTGGAAGAGGCAGCAGAATTGTATTAAAGCAAAGTGCAATGACTGCTGTGGCTAACGATGATTTCTAAGTCAACCATGGGGCAGCTAAGTGACACAATGACTAGATCAACAGGCCTGGAGTCAGGAAGACTCATCTTGCTGAGTTCAAATCTGGCCTCAGGCACTTATTAGCTATGTGACCCTGGGCAAGTCACTTAACTCAGTTTACCTCAGTTTCCTCATCTGTAAAATGAGCTGGAGAAGACAATGGCAAATCTCTCTGGTATCTTGGTCAAGAAAACCCCAAATGGGGTCATGAAGAGTCAGTCAGATATGATTGAAAATGACTAAACAAGTCAACAAGAAAAACAAAAAAGGTTTTATGTTCACTCCAGAAAGAAATTCTATACTCTGTACTTTAGACACAAACCTGCCAAAAGCAATTTTTATTAAATTTGAGTAAGCATTTTTACTTAGAGAAAAACAGCACCAAATACAGATAGAACCTCTCCCATGACTGAAAATCTCTAACATAGCCATTTCATAGCTAGTTATATCATTCACAAACAATAAATGAAACTCCACAAAGAGATAAAACATATTTGGAGCACTCCAGGTAAAGTTTAATTAACAGGCTGCATCATAAAAACTAAAATTTAATTTTTTTAAAAAGAAACCAATAATCTTTTCACCTTTGGCATATGCTTGGTGAATCATTTTCCTGAAACTATTCAGTGTCTTTTTGATCACTCCCTTTCAGGATGCTCCTTTCCAACAGGTCCAAGGTAGAGATACTTGCCCAGAAGTAATCAAGATTTCTTCCGTCCTCAGTTTGATGATTACTATAATCTCATTAATGTGGATCCAACCACATCGCTAGCATAGTCTCTCCCCTAATTACTTCATGTAGGAGTCCTTTCCAGGGATGATCTAGAGAAAAAGGAGTAGGCTTCCTTTTGGATTTGATAATTAAAGAAAGGCTGATAAGATTTCTCATTCATATTGGTCCAAAGACTGCAAATAATTTAAAAATATTTAATGTTTCTAAAAGATGTAGGGGAAGAAAGAAGGAGAAGGGTTAATCTCCTTTCACACACATCAGTGTGCTCGGTTTAAGAAACAAAGAAGTTTGCAATGAATTTTAGAAAGACTCCTGTCAAGAATAGTTAAAAAGAACTTTGGGTGCTTAAAGGAACCTGGTTTTAATTGTTCAGGAAGCATACTTACATAGAACACCATTTTGACAATAAACTTTCAAATTTTTATCATGTTGGTACTATGTACTAGGTACCATACTAAGTACTAGAGATAGAACAATATTGCAGTCCATGCACTCAAATCGATTATGTTTTACAAGAGCTAGGAGGGGGTAAGGGAGGGGGAGAATGAACATAAGTAAGTAGAATATAAAGTAGAAGGGAACAGATGTGAAGAAAAGTTGTGGAAGGAGAATAATTAGGGCTTGACAAGTGATTATATTATAAGGAGGGAGAGATGGGAAAGGGTCAAAGATGACTGAGGTTTCAGATTGAGTGCCTGGGAGATTGTAGTATCTTCAGTGGGACAAGGGTAAGGGAAGTTTAAGGGGAGGAAATAATTTTAGACGTTGTTAACATCCATTTCCAAATTCTAGTGACAATCACAGCTCATACTCACAGAGAACTTAGCTAGGTATAATTATTGATGCTAAAACAAGTGACAGGTCTTCTTTATACCAATACAGAATATGCCACAGCCTACCTGAGATCAAACTGGTTGCATCTTCAAAACAAACAAACAAAAACCCAATAGTCAATATATCAAAAATATGGTTGACTCCACTAGACCTTTAGATTGGCCTTAATGAAGGCAAAACGTTGGGGTTTATACTCTTTTATGCCCAAGGGAGAAAACAAAAGGAGTTGGCACCTTTGCTACCAAACTAGGACAACCAAGGGAAATTATGAATAAGGTATGTGAGAGGAAAGGCAAGGATTTATACAGTTTCGTTATTTCTGTCTTTATGATACCATTCCCCCCCCCACCACTGATCACATTGCCACAGACAAGTTAAGTTTGTGGTGCTTCTGGAGAATTCAGACAGAAATGTCTAGAAGACAACAAGTTTCAGACGTGGAATTCAGGGCAGAACTTGGGACTAGGAGTCATCCACAGGGAAATGATCATTGAATTCCAGAAAACTAGGAGATCAGTAGGTAAGAGAATAAAGAGAGAAAAGCAAGAATCAGGCCTAGGACAGAGATTTAGGAAACCCCCATGATTAGAAGTCAGAAGAAAATGATGAATCGTAAGAGACTAAGACTCTTTTTATCTGGTCAGACAAATTACAAGAGGACTAGGAGAGAGTACTCACTATCTTGGAAGCTGAGAGAAAATACCAAAAAAATAAAATAAAAAAAAGAGAAAGAGAAAATATCCAAAGAGAATGGGGGAAGATTATTAGCAGATATGTCAAAGAGGATGAAAATTTTTAAAAGGTCATCAAAAAGAAACTGAGATTTATTGATGACCTGATTAAGCAGTTTCAGCAGCATAGTAGGATTAGAGACCAGATTACGTAGAATTAAGAGATAAAGGAATAATGTAAATCCCTTGGGATTGAGAACTATTTTCATGTTTGACTTTGTATCCTTAGGTTTTTATTGGTCTATCACAATTCCTAGCACCCTGTAAACATATACTTGATAATGCTGTTGAATGAAATTAAGTTGGGTGGGTAATGAATAGACACAGATTGTAGCTGACTAAAATACTATGGCAGCAGAAGAGAGGAAACTTGAAACAATGGCAGACTCAAGGGAGGTTTTGTTAAAGGAGAAGGTAAAGACAGCATAAGGAATACAGGTAAAGGAGCTGACATTGACAGAGTAAAGCATCTTTCTCCTCTGAGACTAGAGCAAAGGAGAAGAATATGGCCAAGGATGTAGAGAGGTTTTTGAAATAAGGAAGAGAAATGATGAGGAGTCTTACGATGATAGTCTTGATGTCAGTAAAGTAGGAAGTGGGGTCTGCTACTGAGACAAAAGCAAATGAAAGTGGTCCTGGGGACTTAAGAAAAGGAAAATGCATGAAACAGTTCATTGTAGATGTCACTATGATAATCAATTAGACTTTGACAATAACGAATAAATAAAGTAAAATTTCTTTGGATATGGATTAAGAAGCTATTCTTATGGAATAGTTTTATAGCTTTACCAACTTTTTTAAAAAAACCACTGAAACAGTATTTGTCAAAATCTTAGAACTTTGCTATAAAAAATGAAAACCCTCAAAACATATTTCCAATGAGGATTAGCAAAAGAGGATTATAGATATAATGTTGCAGTTGAAAAGCACTGTAGTGAACTGAAGATCAGAAAAGTAAAATCATTTTTCTAAGATCAATGGGTTCTGTTAGAGAAATAAGCGAACTAGAACATAGAGGCTCCATATCATATCATACGGCAATTGGTGGATTCAGGTTTGATGGTAACACGGAATCTTCATATTTCAATTGGTGGGAATGTGTTTTTGTGTTTGTGTATGTTTATGTGTGTGTGTATGTAGTCACACACACGCATACCCATATACAGATACATATATATGTGTGTGTGTGTGTGTGTGTGTGTGTGTGTGTGTGTGTGTGTGTATCTATCTATATAGATAGATAGATACACACACACATATATATTTTAAAAACTCAATTTTCTTTTTGGGTAGTATTTTTAAAAAATGCATGAGTGCATCATACAATATGTTTTTGAAGCTTTAGTGGCTACTGAAAGCTAATTAAATTGTCAGGCAAATAATTTAGTGTAGCTATTTTAATTGAGGTTGTTGGGAAGAATGATTTGTTAAGGAATTATGTTTTCTAAGTACATTCTGGCTCATCTAAACTGCTTTGTTTGTTTTTCATAGTAGACTAAGCAAAGGCTTAGTATGACTTCCCTTAACTACTCTTAATTCTTTACTCATAAAATAAAAATTAAGTAGTGCCAAGGGAGCAAGAGATAGGGAGTTTTCACAGAATATGAGTTTGATGATCATAGATTTTGAGATGAAAGAGACTTTATAGATCTTCTCTAACTCCTGACTAAATCATGGGCTCTGTTTACAACATTCCCAAGAAGTGCTCAGCCATCTTCTACTTCACAATCTCATGTGATGGGGAGCATTACCACAAAACAGTCCTTTCCACTCTGTGGTATTTCTAATGGTAAGGAAATTTTTCCATAAATTAAACTAATCTCAACATTAGTGGAACCAAACCATTAAAACTTCTACCCACTTGTTTTAGTTCTATAGTCTGGGCCAGACAGAACATTTCTGATCCCTCTTCCCCATGAAGGTTTTTCAACTGTTTGAAAATTTCTATCATATCACCCTCTAAACATAACCAGTTCTTCCACTGTATTCTCCTATAAAATATCTAAAATTGCTTTACCATCTTGGGTCACGTTCCTCTGGATGAGGTCTACCTTGTCAAAGTATTTTTCAAAAAAGAGACACAACAGAATAGGAACTAGATCTCCAAATGTCATCAAGCAAGATCAGTATATGATATTGCTTCCCTTGCTATAGGTGCCATCCTTCTAACATCCTTCTAACTCATCATGATGGGGAGATGACCTAGAGTTCTTCAAAGCTATGCTAATGGAACATAAGCTCTAGCAGGTTCTAAACTTAGAATATAATCCCAGTGACAGTTCATGTCTGCTTCCTAAAAATCAACCTAAGTACATACAGGCTGCCATCAATGCCACTAGGTGATCAATTCTTTGGCAATGGCAATGGAAAATATCTGGTGGCCTCATTTCTGGAGGTCTTCATTCTGTCTCTTCAGTAAAAGTGTCAGAGTGAATGAAAGGGAAGTAGAGGGTACTAACAATCACACTGTTTTTAAGTGGATCTATTAAAATTGATAACTTTTGGTGCTCTAAATGTAAGACCTTTGTCCAGAGTACAGGGAATCAAAATATTACTAGAAGATCCAAGTCATAACAATCAATATTTCTAATATAGATGAGAGTACAAGACAAAAGAGAACTACAACTCAAGGACAGGGTGGCTCACAGATTCTTACTGAAGAGACAAATAAAGGAGTTAGTTTTTATCAGATATCCAAAGATAACTAGAAATATAGGATATCCTGTCTTAAAAATGATGAACCCAAGCTAAAATACTACTTTGGACATAATTGCAGCTTGTAGGTAAACATTTGTTGCAGAAAATAAGGAGAGGATAGCTAGATAGATAGATAGACAGATGGATGGATGGATAGATAGGAGATATAATACGTAGATGTGTGTATATGTAAATATATATATACATATATAAGTCATATATATGTAAAATTTAAAACTGTTCTCCATAAAGGAGTCTCCCAAATGTATGCCAAAACATACAAGAGTCCTTGAAAGATACAACAAAACTCTTAGTTTAATGACCCTCTGATCATCAATATCCAATGAGGCATAAAATAGTAAAACTTGCTCACCAAAGGTGGTCACCACTACCAAGAAGAATGTCCATTAGACAGTCCAAATGGAAGAGAAGTTCTGTACAGAGCATAAGGTCCTCCAGATTCTCCTGCTTGTGGGCAGCAGTCTAATGATTCCATCAAGCCTCTCCTTCTATTGCATTCAAAATCACTCAGAAGAATTAAGCTTAACTATACACACAAATGAAAATCCAAATGGCTGATGAATGCCTGCATTTGGGCCCACAACCCGTAGAACTTGTCCATTGTTACACATTCCTTGGATGATACTGCAGTATGGACAGTGAGCTAGACCTGGAATTGAATGGAAGGAGCAGAGGTGGTTAGACTATATTTGTGCAACACTTTGAATGACCCCAAGACTCTTCCTGAAACAAAAACTCATCTTCCTCAGATTCTTCCAGTGAAGCCATCATCATGCCATCATCTCAAAACAAAACTGTAGGTTATCCAAAGAGCAATACAGAGATACATGATGACTGTAAATGGACGGCAGCTCATTAACCAGTGAAGGATTATGCATAAAAGGTATCATGAAAGAGATTTATAACTGGAAAAGATGGTGAGCTGGTCACATAGCAAAGGTGAAAAATAACTTAAAATCTGTGTCCCATTGATAAACATGTTTTTGTTCAATACTCCATACATAAAGGCATCTTGTACCTGTGAGATGGATCCACAGGCAAATATGAAGGGACTAGAAAAAATCCTTCCAATACATTCTGCCCCCATCTCCCAAAGCAAGTTATGATAGGGTTCACCAAGATCATATTCTTGCCTTAGAGGGACCCAGAAGAAGAGAGTCCCCAGAGCACAGTCTTGGGGTCTTCTAAGCCAGTTCATGAACTAAGGATCACCTGCTCTGTTCCTTTAATAGCTGCCATACTGTACATTATCTTTCTTGACTAACTGATGCCAATTTTATATTTTTTTACCTACATTGTCAGATGTCTGGATTCAACAAGAAATTGTTGGTCTTGCACTCTTCCCATCACTGTGACTATCCAGAGCAGGGATAGTCTTATCTTAAAAGTGTCATTTGTTCTAATATCTCTTTTTTCTGAATCAACTTGGCTCTGCAAATAGTAGTAGCTAGGTAGTTCAGTGGACAGTGCACTGGACCTCGAATCAGGAAAACCCGAGTTTACATTTCTACGTAGTTGTGTGATCCTGAGCAAGTCACTTAGCCTGTTCATCTCAGTTTCCTCATCTATGAAAATAGGTATAATAACCTGGGCTGTTGTGATGTTTAAACGAGGTCATAGCTGTAAAGCTCTTGGCACAGTGCATGACATGTGGCAGCCGATACGGGTGTATTGCCGTTAGTATTACTACAACTGTCATTATTATTCATGTCACTGGTGATGACAGAGTTACTCCTCACAGCAGTTGAATATATTCTTTATTTTGGAGGTAGATATCTTTATGAATTGGATTTTATTGGGTGAGGGGGGGAAAGGTTACATTGATCCTGTCCTATTGGATCTGAGTCAGAGAAAAAGGCTGACTTTTTTTAATTAATGCGTTGGGCCGCCTTTCTTTCAGCCCTCTTTGATCCTGAGTAAAGTTTGAGTTTTATAAAATAGCAGCATAGATTTAGAACAAGAAAGAACTTTGAGATCATCTAATCCAGCCCCTTTCTTTTTGTGGTCATTTTATACACTAAAACTGAACAGTATTCAAGAAGGGCAATAGCTCAGGCTATGGTGAGACAGGTTAGAGTTTTCATTTTTAAAGAAAAAAAAAGAGTAAGGAAAGTCCTGTCACTAACTTTGTGAAATTGGTTTCCTGATGTTCCTCACTAATCTCATTCATCTACCTGAAGCTGGTTTAATATTCAGAGATCTCCTTCAGAATAATCTGATGGTGTAAGTAGTAAGAAGTCTGGTAAGTAGTCTACAAGTTCTCCTCTTACATGGTGGCTTGGTGATTGTCATGAACAGCATTTTAAAAATAAAATAACTTCCAATGCCAATTTATCTTCTAATTCAGTGAATATGAATAGAAGTATCTAATTAAGGATCACAAAGGATCACAGGCAAATGATATAAGTAACTATAATTTTGGACTCTTGTTGACCCTGACCCTACACCATAAGCTCCATAGTTTACAGTCATTACAAATTCATGCTATGTTATTGTTGAATTGTTTCAGTTGTGATTGACTCTCTGTGACTCCATTTGGGATTTTTCTTGGCAAGGATACCAGAGAAGTTTGCCATTTCTTTCTCTGGCTCATTTTACAGATGAGGAAACTGAGGCAAACAGGGTTAAGTGACTTGTCCAGGGTCACACAGCTAGTAAGTGTGTAAGGCCAGATTTGAACTCATGAAAATGAGTCTCCATAACTCCAGACCTAGCACTCTATTTACTGTGCCATGTAGTTGCCCTTCAAGCAGGATCCTCCTACTGCTCGCTCTCAGAACCCATGCTGTTCAAGTTGTCATTTGTCATTTCAGTCTTTAAGTATCTAGGAAAGCATTCACATATTTCAGACTTCAAGCCACAATGCAGGTGCTTCTTTCTGGACAACAACATCCAAAAAATTGACAATCATATTAGCACTGGTATTAATAAATTCATTGCTCCTCAGTCCTCCATTTTGATTATATTTCAAATATTCCAGCCTCATGATCGGCATTATTTCTAAGAGGACTCAAGTTCTGTGCTCTTATCTTAGATACTCAGTGGTGGCACTACAAACTCAGCTTTTCAAACAAGTTGCTAGAAAATGTGAGTGAATTGAGAAGCAAATCAGCTGTTAGTTACCTATTAAGTTACCTTCTTTCCATAGGAAAGATTCACATATCAAATTTTATAATCCAAAAATTAACTTTCTTTTTCTTATATTTAGACAAGCTCTGAATTCCAGTTCAAACATATGACCATTCTTTCAACTTTTTTTTTCAAGGACACAATATTAATGGAAATTTTTTTCCCCGCATCAAATCAGAATCTTGACATTCTTTCTAACTTCCTAAACTTTCTTCTTCTTTCCAGTTGTTAAGGAAAAAACCTTTCCAAACCATGACACAGCAGCTGGCATGCACACATTTAAACATTAGATACCACAAAAACATCTACAAGAATCACTCAGAGGAAAGATACAAGCTCCCTCAAGCAATGTTCCCAATACTTGTTATTCCAAACAAACAAACTTGTTATTTCAAACAAAAGGATTCCTGATATTTTTCCAAATCCATCTCAAGATTCTAGTCTGTAAAATTAAGTTTAAAACCCACTACAAGTCTCAAGAAGTAGAATAAAACAAGACAATTACAATTAATGTAGTAGCTGAATGGCAAGAAGACTTTTCACACCTGGTATATTTCACTCAGACCCATGAGTTAGGCACTACAGAGTCCAGATAAGGAAAATGAGCACCAGGAGACCAGATGACTCACCTGTATTCACATGGTTGACAAGAAACAGATTTAGGGCCTGAACACAAATCTTTCCTGAATCCAAATTCAGTGCATCCATTCTTCTTTTTATTTCAAATTCTGCAGGTATTATTTTCTCACTGAACATCAAGGCCGATACAACAGGACCCTAAGATTACATGGTTAGCAAATGAGATTTGCTAAATTCTCAAGACTGAAACTTTCAAACTGAAGTTGGGACTTAGAACTTTCAGACCTAAGGTTCTGCTATTTTTCTTTTAGCTTAGTGATTTTTTAGAGACTTTGACATACTACTGAGATTTTAAATTCTTCCAGTCCACTGGTTAACAGGAATTACTCTTTTCAAATCTCAAGACTGTTTCATTTATTTTTACATTTATATTAGGGGGCACACAGATCCATGCTGGTTAGCATCAGATTAGTCATTCAGGACTGCTTACTTTCCAGTTTCAAAGTTAAAGTCTAAGCATGCTGAATGTTAACATTCAAAATTGTCTCTGTTCACACTTACAAATGCAGCATTACTGCTCTGACAGAAAGAGAAAGCTGAGTCAAACCTAGCTAACACATTCCCAGCAACTGTTCAGCAATATGCGTGAACACATGCTTATTTTACAGATATTCCCAAAGTCTCTGAATTCTAAGGTCTGGCAATAGAGTGTCTTGGCAGATTACAACCAACAACTTGCATTCTCACAGGTCTATTTTGAAAACAGTAGTGTAAAATTACAGCATTGAAATAAAATATGCATTATTCCTATAACAAAAATTTTAGCTACAAGATTATCAGAGAGATTGTCTTTCACTAAAATGAGAAGTTGCTTGATCAGAGTTGTTCACACCAAGGGCTTCAATTTAAATTACTTTTAAAATTAAATTACTTTTAATAGTAAACTAATTATAAACTATCAATATCCAATGAGAAGAGCAGGAATCATGGAGATCTGGCCTCAGAACTAAGATAACTTGGTTTAAAGTCTTACCTCTGACACACACACTGGTGCCCCTAAGCAAGTCACAGATTCTAGGCAACTTTTGTGATGATAATTTGCAGAGAAGATGCTGACCTGCAATGGATGAGAAATTTTTCTCACCCATAAGTTCCATGTAGCAATGAAATCATACATCAAATCCTTTCTCCCATCTCTATCCCAGAGCTGCTCTGGAATGATACAGAACAATAAAGAAGAAAAAGGAGAGATTCTCTGAGCCTCTTAGCCTATAGAAAGGTGAATATCCTTAAAGCATGAGTGAGTGTCTATTGTAAAGAAGATAAGTAGGGTCACTACATGATCTGATATAACATCTGTATCCCACAATATTTCCATTTCCATAATAGGGGGCCTTCATTGTGATAGTGAGAAAGGAACCAAAAAGAAAATGAGAATTGCTAGCTTACTCAAGCATTCTGGGCACAAATATCCAAATGCTGTAAAATTTCAGTTCCTACTAAACATCCACAGAGAAACGTATCCAAAGGAAGTTACCCATGATGCTGGATATGTCTAATATAATCACATAGAAGTCCATTTTTTCCATCATAAGTTTCACCCATCAAAACAATATTTAAACAAAGAATCATGCCTGATGTTTTGATTCACTGAGTATAATGAAGTTTTTATTCTGTTTCATGAATTGTCTTTCATTCAGTATAATAAATTTTGAAAGCAAAAGATGCAGTTCTTTTTCAGATTTTCTCCTATTTCCCTCTATTGCTTAGCCAGACTAAAAGGAGCAAAAGTAGACAAAATAGTACAGATAAATATGCTCAAGTCAGGTTAGAAATTTCTTACCAGAAAAACTTCTATTTCTTTTCTTATCCCTAACTCTGATTTTATTAGGGGCTATTTCTCCCTCTCATTGATGTGTGTGGGAATTTCAGGAAAAAACTTCTTACCAATTTACACACACACACACACACACACACACACACACACACACACACACACACAACCAAACACATATTTTGGCATTCATACAAAGAGGGAAAAGAATACTTTTAAATATTCACAAGCCAACTGTCTTGATTCCCTGCCAATTCTTACAACTTTTCTCTGTTCTCTCCTAAATATAAATTGGGGATAATGAAGGGAGAGCTCTTATTACTGAATTTTTCTTTTACATTCCCAATCACACTTTCAAGTCCTAACACTAAAATGAAACTTGTGGTATTCTGTCATTGAAATGGTTTAAAAAGCTAACTACACTTCATTTAGAACAGAGTTAGGAGCCGGATTTTGTTTCCTCTGCTGTTCCTATGTTAGCCATTTGAAACATTTTTCTTCAAGTTTGGTAAGAGTTTTTCCTAAGTACTTGGGAAAGAAAAAGACATTCCTACAATTTGGTAATGTTGTCAGAGGCAATTTGGATGAGTATTAAGCTACATGCTTATAGGAATTAAAGGTGTCCTATGCCATCTCTGGTACGTCTTACATTGAATTATTTTATGTCTTTTTTTTGTTCTACCTGTTGCTATGGGATTTCTAGCACTAGTCATCTTCTTGTAGTCCCTACCTTAGTGTTTACATATACTAGATTTAGCTTACAGAAGACTTTCTTTTGTCCTCTTAGTTGACTGGTTAACAATAGTTTAGTATTACTCTTTTTAAGGCCTCAGGGTCTATTTGGAAACACTCAGGATTTTTGATCCTCCAATTGGATATAGCTCAAAAGATCTCTTAATTCATAATTTGTAATTGAACCTAATTGAGTTGACCATGGGGATTCTGACAAACCAATAGTCACATGCCAAAGGTTCCCCTGATTTATGGTTTAATTACAGGGATAATGGATTTCCTCTAAATTGAGTGATAGTCTCCCAGAACTGAATCTACTCAGCAATCATAGAGGAATATAATCTTCAAGTCAAGTTCCAGTTTTCTAGATAGTGTTCATTGACTTCTTACTCTAGGAGTGATTATGGGATGCCTGCACTATTTATTTTTGATACCTGCAAATTACTGAGAGTGAAGTTCACAGATACCATCATGCCCTGGGTGCTTTTATGTATAACAGAAAATAGCAAGCTTTAAGTACTGATATACTTAAAGGCCAACCAAAAGCCAAGAGGGGAATTTCAACTACTGATGACAGGTTTCTCTTTTAATTTGAGTGACAGGTTACCATGAAACAATCCTGCCCAATGTGCCAAATATTATGGGTTCAATTGACTTATTGTAGGAGACATGGCAAGTCTCTCCGCTCCTTCTTTACCATTTAGTGCTCTTTAAAGGAGTAGTTAAATCTGATAAGTCTGCCATGATGCTAGAGAAATTAAAAGATGTATAAAATATATGCCCTAGTAAAGTTTATGAAAGGATAGAGGAACAGCTGGTTAGAACTCAGATAAAGAATTGAGAACAAAGGACACAGGTGGTAAAATTTTCTTCCAGGTACTTCTAGAGGAGAGAATGTGTTCCTATGTAGGCTATAAATAAAGTTAGAGGACCCAGGTACAAGTCTCAGCTCTGCCACTTACTCCCTATATGACCCTGGGCAAATTACATCCTACCCCCTGATTCTTCATCTGCAAAATAAAGGTGTTTGACAAGATGACCTCTGAGGTGCCTTCCAACTATAAGTCTACCAACTATAAAACCAGCCAACCACCATGTACCACAGAAGCTCTAGCATCCCCAAATCAATCTGGGGAACAGCACCACAAAGGGGTATCTTACTTTCCGGGAGATGTAAAGACATAGAGATTGTGTTCCCATCTCCAACATGTATTGGTGATATCTCATCAGTTTCACCAGTTCTGGGTCTTGCTTTGAACTTCCCAACATTTTAATTGGTGAGGACACATATTGTTATCTGTTGCCTCCATTCCCAAATCTATGCTATAGGGAAGCTAGATTGTGCAGTGGATAGAGTGCTGGACCTGAAGTCAGAAAGACCTGAATTCCAAGCCAGCATCAGACACTTACTGGTTTTATGATGCAGAACAAGTCACGTACTCTCTGTTTGCCTTCATGTCCTCGACTGGAAAACAGGTATAATAATTATAACAGCCACCTGCCAGAGTTCTTGTGAGAATCAAAATAATATCAAGTACTTAGCACAGTGTCTGGCAGTCCTATGTAATTGTTAGCTATCATCATCAATATCGTCATTATGCTGTGAAACCATAGGATCCTAAGTTTAGAGGTGGTGGTCCTTAGAGCCCATCCAGCTCAATGCCCTAATTTTTACAGAAAACGAACTGAGACCCAAAGTGACTTACCCATAGTCACACAGAGATAGTACATGGTAGATCTGAACTTAGATCCTCTAAGTCTAGATCCAGTATTCCTTCCACTGTGCCACTGGTTGAAGGGGCAAATACATGGAAGAAAAAAGAAGGTGCCAAGAGAGTTCCATGTTCCATAGTCTTTGGTGGAGTCTGTATGTCATTTCTCACTTTATATTCCCAGATATAAGGGGTTCACTCTCTGCACACATACCTCTGATCTCTAAAGCTGCAGCCCATGGAATTTTGACTAAGCATCCTAATGGCGGAGTTTTACAAGGTTATCAAAAAGCCAAAAACCTAGGAACAATTAAGTTGATCTGTTGATATATGACATATATGACACCCAAACCAGACTTCAAACTTTAAACATGCTTTATGGATTAAGTAAGCAAGTAAAAGTTCATTCAGGCATTTTGTTCAATACTACATATACTGGGCAGTCTTGTACCTTTGAAATGAATCAGTAGGCAAATGGGGAGGGAGAAGGCAATCAGATGGGGAACTGTATCAGTGAGCATCCCAACATTCACAGAGGGGCCTGCTACCATAGGTTCTTTGATCTGCTTCTCTAAAAGAAAAGGCAACTTTTGAGGGGTTAACAATTACTTTAATCAAGCAAAGGTATCAGAGAAAAGTAAGATTTCAGAGAAATAAAAATCAACAGACAGAACTTCCAAACTGCCTGACCATTAACATACGTACATCTTTACCAGAGAGGGAGGCACCAGTATCAGAGTTTTCAAAGCCAGGAGGGGAGGCAGTGTTACTTAGCCGCTTGCCAGACTCTCATCTGGCACTCCAACCTTCTTTCCAAAACTAAGCCCCAAAATAAAACTTCACCCTCAGGGTATTTATACACTTTTTAGAGGCAGAAGGCATAACCTCTGACCCAGTGCCTCAGTAGAAAAAGCAAAAGATACTTGGGATCCTCCTATAACAACTTCCCTAATCAAGCTTCCCACAACAGGAAGGTGCATCAATAGGTAGGGAAGACCTTCTTTAATCACATTATTCTATCAGAGGCATGGTTAGTAAAACAAAAACAGCAAAAGATTCGAATTTGATTGCCATCACAGGAACCTAGGGCCTGAAGGCTACAAGTGACCCTCTAGGTCCTCAAGAGTGGCCCTTTGACTGACTTGAGGACCTAAAGAGCCACATGTGTCCTTGAGGTCATGTTCTATTATATGTAGGTGGATAGATAGATAGATAGATAGATAGATACATGTCTACAACTAAACTTATTACTTTTCCCCAAAACTTCATACCCCTTACTGACCATTTTTTTTTCCCTCAACGGTACCCCGATGAATTCAAGGCTCCCATGTTTGAAACATTGGTGTTACATAATTCTTTTCACTCAATTAAATACATTAACAGTCTGCTATGTGCAGAGCTTTTAACTCTGAGACAAGAAACAATATTGTCTATGTCTATGTGTATGTATGTCTATGTCCCTCTTATCTGTCAGTCTCTTGGAAATTTATAACATTTGTAGGAAAATAGAACATGTATCCACAATAAAGACTTGATAATCAGCAAAGAATGGCCACGTTAAGTAAAATTATCATATGTATTTCTCATATCACATTTGCACTGTAGTTATTTGTGTCAGTCCTATCTCCTCCATCAGGTTGAAACATCTTTGAAGACTGGGACCTGGTCTTGTGACTGTGTCCCTCAGCACTTAGCATGGCATTCTGCCCATAGGAAATCCTATGCCTTAAATTGAAAATAAGATAGATAAGGGAGTGGAAAAGAACATGGTTTTAATTGAGTACCTAAGTACTCAATATGCAAAGAGGGGAAAAAGTCAAGAATTACTCAGAATGGGGCTGATTAAATGAAAGAAAACTTTCCGGCAGAAGTTAGTTTTTGGTAGACGAAAGATATTCCAGATGGAAGAGATTCAATTCAGAGAAACAAGAACTTACTAATTATATATTAAATGCAAAGGTACTCTATTTCAATTATGAGAATATATAAATAAAATAATCCCTTCCCTCAAGGACCTTACATTCTACTGGAGAGAGAATAATTTGACATAAAATTACCCACCTCACAGGACTGGGACAATCAGATGAGATAATATTTGTAGTGCTTTGGGAAAGGGCTGTCTAAAGGCTAGCTGTTCTTATTGTAAATCCTCTTGACTTTTGTCCTGCCACTGGAATTCAGTGACTCTGGAAGAGAGAGTGAGGCTGATGACTTTGCACAACTCCACCTCACTTAAATCCAATTCATGGACAAATCAAGACATTGCCCATCACATTATGATGTCACTGGCCCTCCAGAAAAACTAAGGACAAACAAGAACTGTTGTTGTTTTTACAAAGGAAGAGAGAATTCAGTATGGTACTATAAATGTTGGCTATAGCAATAAGAGAAGAAAAAGAAATTGAAGGAATTAGAATAGACAAACAAGAAACTAAGTTATCATTCTTTGCAGATGATATGATGATACACTTAGAGAATCCCAGAGAATCAAGTAAAAAACTACTTGAAATAATAAACAATTTTGGCAAAGTTGCAGGTTACAAAATAAACTCACCCAAATCTTCTGTATTTCTATATATTACTAACAAAGCCTAACAGCAAGAGATAGAAAGAGAAATCTCATTTAAAGCTAGGGTAGACACTATAAAATATTTGGGAGTCTACCTGCCAAAACAAACCCAGGGACTATATGAACACAATTACAAAACACTTTTTGCACAAATAAAGCCAGATCTAATTAAGTGGAAAAACATCAGCTGCTCGTGAGTAGACAGAGCCAATATAATAAAGATGACAATTCTACCCAAATTAATTTACTTATTCAGTGCCATACCAATCCAACTATCAGACAATTATTTTCTAGAGCTAGAAAAAATAATATCAAAATTCATCTGGAAGAACAAAAGTTCCCGAATATCAAGGGAACTAATGAAAAGAAATTCTAGGGAAGGTGGCCTAGCTCTACCAGATCTCAAATTATATTTTAAAGCAGCAAGTAACAAAGAAAGAGAGAGAAGACCTTAGGGAAGACTTTGTGTAGAAGGTGGTACCTGAGCTATATTTAAATCAGTAGTGTCCCACTGTAAGGTAAGGATCCCTGGGCTGCGTATTGACTTAGAGAAACATTAACATTATCTGTCTCCTATTGTATTTTTATTTATCTTGTCAAACATTTCCCAATTACATTTTAATGCGGGTCTGGACACACTCACAAGTATGGCCTGTGGGCTCTATATGTGATACCACGTCTTAAATGGAGGTAGGGACTCTGGGAGGGGGAGATAAGTAAGATTAGTAACTACTGTATTCCAGGAGTGGTTGATAGAGGCAAGAGATAGAAAGTCATATATGGGAAAAACGAACCAGGAGAGCTCAGTTTAAACCGAGAATGTGTCAAAGGGAGTAATAGGGAATGACTGGAAAGCTAAGTGGAAGTCAAATTGTGAAGGGTTTTAAATGCCAAGCTAAGGATTCTGTATTTTACCCAGGAAGCAGTAGGGAGCCATTGATGATTTAGGGGTAAATACATAGCAGGGACACATCTACATCTTTGGAACAGCAATTTGTTAGGAGCATAGAGGATGAACTGGACAGAGAACACAGTGGGTTATGCATGAGCATTTTATTTATCACATACCTAATAACATCCATAACCTTTTGATTCAATGTCTTTCTCTGATGTCTAACCTTTATTTTTTTTCTCCAGACACACCTAGTATTTAAAAACTAAACTGAATTTTCACAGTCAAGATGATTGATAGATCTTCTTAGGCTAAGGCACAAAGGACATCTATTTTTTAGAACCAGTAGAATGTAAACTTGTCATGATACTGTGGTGATAGATTGGATCTCCTGGCAGTCTTGGCAGAAAAGGGAAAGATAAGGGTCAACTCAGTGTTCATGGCTTATGTGATGGTTAATAATGGCTGGGGTTTGGGAAGAAGGCTCATGAATACTCTTTTGCTACAGAGTCTTGAGTACCTAGGCATGATGTTCCTCTAGACATCTGAAACATCAGGATCCATCTGCAGACCAAAAGTGCCTTTAAGCACATTCCAACATATTAGAAATATAGATATTTGCATAAAAGAAACACCAATAAAGACCATATACAGACCATATCCATAGCAGGGATAATCTGTTAGCATATTTTTATGAATTTCTATTCTGCTCAGGACTCTTTTTTTGAAGGAAAACTATTCTTTACTTTAATTGAAATCTTGTTTTTTGTAAGAGTCAATTTGGGGAAAATATTTCCTAGATTTCTTCCTCTATCTTGAGTGTTTCAGAGATCTGTGATTAGTCAGTATGAGTATTGTGATCCCCAGTAGACAGCCTCTGAGAATTTCCTGTGACCAAAATAATTCATCATCCTAGATCTCATCTGGTGGTGATCCTTTCTAACCCTATCTAACCTCAGACAACAAGCATAGTCTGTCATCAGGTCTACATTTTTTAGTTTCATTAGCTCTTTGCTGGCATCCTTCAAACATCCAGGTCACCTCTCTGCCATAAGGAAATTTTTCACTAGAGTGAAATTAGCATTGAAATTATCATTTGCTGATGGAAATTCAAATACATTCCCATTTGCTAATGAGCAATAAAAATTAATGAAAGTTAATTAAGAAACCTTTTGATGAGGGTGAGGAGAGTGTAAAAGCTGACTTGAAGCTTAATATCAAAAAAACCTGAAATCTTGGCAACTGATCCCATCATTTCCTGGTACATAAAGGGAAAAGAAATGGAAGCAGTGTCATATTTTATATTCTTGGGCTCAAAGATAATTGCAGGCAGCAACTGCAGCCACGAAATTAAAAGAGACTTGATCCTTGAAAGGAAAGCTGTGGCAGATCTGGACAGCACACTAAAAAGCAGAGACATTACCTTACCTACCAAGGTCCGTATTGTCAAAGCTATGGTTCTTCTATGCTTTCAAATCGTAGTGCTGAAGAAGATTTTTTAGAGTCCCTCAGACAGCAGGGAGGTCAAATCAGTCAGTACATAAAGAAATTAATTCAGGCTTTTCACTAGAAAATCAAATACTGAAGGTAAAGCTTAAATACTTTGGCTTCATAATGAGAAGATAGGACTCATTGAAAAAGATGCTGATATTGGGAAAGACTGAAGGCAAAAGGAGACAGCAGAGGATGAGATAGATAGATAGTATCATGGAAACCATGAATAGACTCCAAGAGATAATAGGGCCTGGTATGCTATGGTCCATGGGGTCACAGAATTAGACACAACTGAACAACTAACCAAAAGACTTGTGTGATTTCAGTTAAAATTGGCAAATGGTTTGAGTTAACTGAACAGCCTAATGAATGAATTGGTGAATCAAGCAGTAGACCTGGAACCTAAAGATATGGCTCCTACTACCTCTGTTGTTTGCCAGCTATGTGACAAAGGCAAACTTTTCCCTGAGTCTGTTTCCTCATTTGTAAAAATGTAGATATACTCCACAAGATTGTTGTAAGGATGAAATGAGGTAATGTATTAGGTGCCCCAGATGTCTTAGTACAGTTTTAAGCTTTAATAGTTTACCTATTAAAGCTTAAAACTGTGCTAAGATTTCTGGGGCTACCCTTTTCTGTGTAAAGTACGCCATAAGCCTGAAAATGCTACATAAATGCCAGCTATTATTTTTATTAATTTCCTAAGTGATCTCTGTTAAAATATTAATTCTGGTCATAAGTCATGATTCAAGCAGATTACATACATGCTAATAAAAAAGCTTGTGAGGGCATTCTCTATCACATGAGGGCTTCCAACTTCAACCACTTTTCATTTAGACCTATTTCTTATCTTATCTACATCACACTATCCAAAATCTCTCTCCTAGCCATGTTCCACCATAACAAAACTCATATATCCTTAAAGAAGTTCAGCTGCTAACAGATATTCTAGGTGCAAATCAACACCGGTCTGGTGCATACACTGTGGTTAATAAAGACATGCCTGCATCTGCCACTGAATGAAAACATGCGTGAACAACCTGTAGAGAAATACCAACATGTACACACATGCCCTGCTCCACATGTGTGACCTTTGGGAGGTAACATTTTCTTCCTTATAAGAAGCAGCAGACCTAAAATGACAGAATGGTGAGTTTGCAGAGTGCAAGTCCCCTGGGAATATCAACAATATTTCCATTTATCCTAGCTCTTGACTAATAAAGGAACTGAGGCTTATGAATGCAAGTTCAGGAAATCAACTTTTATTTCTGACTCTCACTGAGCTGTTCTGGGACCATCAACAAACCATCTCTCTGCCTCAGTTTCTAGGTTAATGGAGAGGTTGAATATAAATGAGAATATGCTTTGTCTTCCAAAGATTATCAGAAATATGAGAATGGCCTTAAGGTCTGCAAAGCACTTTATATAGATGTTGTTTTACTTAATCCTAACAGTCATGTAAGGGAGGCACTCATTTTATAGATGGGGAAAGTAAGGCTCCTTACAAATGTTTTGTTGTTATTGAGTTGTCTCACTCCCATCTGACTCTTTGTGACCCCATTTGGAGTTTTCTTGGCAAAGATACTGGAATGGTTTGCCATTTTCTTCAGCAGCTCATTTTACATAGGAGGAAACTGAGGTAAACAGGGTTAAGTAAGACTTGCACAAGGTCATACATCCAGTAAATATCTGAGGCCAGATCTGAACTCAGAAAGATGAATCTTCCTGACTCCAGTCGGGTTAATTTATTATATTTGTATGTGTGATACCTGGCACGAAGTCTGATACATAAGGGATGCTACTTGTTGGATAATTGAACATAGTCACCCAACCGGTAGGTATATAAGAAGCAGAATTTGAAACCAGGTCTTTCTGATTCCAAGTCTGGCAACCTCTACACAACACCATTCTGTATCATACAAGAAATATAAGGTCAGAAATGGAAGTGAGTTAATCCTATGATAGGAGGGAAAATTGAGTGATATGGCAAGGCCTAGAGGAAACCCCCCTCTGCACATTGCGTAGATCCCCTATGGAGAATTTATGGATCAGATCCTAGATTTAAAGTCAGAAGATCATCTAGTCTAACACTCTCATTGTACAAGAGCAAAAAGTAAAGGCCAGAGAGGCTGAATTACTTGGGCAGGGTCACACAGCTGGTAAATGTCTGCCATGAGAGTCAAACCCAGGTCTTCCTCTGACTCAAGGTTCCGCACTCTCTCTATTCTCCCACATGATTACAATCTACATTAGTGGAGGGGAAACCTACATGACCAGTCGTAGCGCCATTGTATTGGGATCCCAATGTTCCTGCCACAATACCATGCTTAGGATAGCTCAATAAATATGAACTGATGACGATATAAATGTGACTTTTTTCCAAAGTACTGCTGAAAAGAAAGCCTAGACCCATTTCATTTATATTAAGTAAACAATCCTTTTTTTTTACTTTCTTTCTTTTTCATTTTTTGGAGTTCTTTTGTTTTAAATATGAAGAGAATGAATCAGAGGATATGTAAGTGGTTTGTATCTGGCATATAAAATGATATACTTAAAACCACATCCTCTTCATTCTACTTCTGCTTCTTTCTCAGATCTTTCTGCCCCCAACTAGAAAAGGCCACAGAGCAGAATAAAGGTCCCCAGTTTAAAGTCCTAACCACACTTTGTTACAGTCTTACATCATAAGATTATAGATTTAGAGCTGGCAGGAGCCTTAGAAAACATTGAGTTCAACCCTTTTGTTCTACAGATAAAGAAACTGAGGCACGGAGAAGTTAAGTAATTAATTTCAGGGCCACTCAGCTAAGTGTTTGAACTCGAGCCTGCCAGACACAAAGTAAATGCTTAATAAATGATGGACACATCAAATAAAAGTATAGTGCCCTCTCCACCATACCATGCTGCAGAGGCAGTAACAGCACTTAACCATAGGGTGAGAAGGCACTTGAGATGTGATGTGATTCAAATCATATGGAAGTGCCCCATTTCCCCAAACTAATGACGCTCAAGAGGCCTTCCATGATACCTGAATTATGACATCCAAGTGTAAAGGACTTTAAAGATCATTTAGTCCGCCCTCTCATTTAACAAATGAGAAAAATAAAGTCTAGAGAATGTAAGTCACTCACCCAATATTATACCGACAAAGCCAGAATTTGAACTCACTTTTTTGCTTTGAATCCATCTCTCTTTCCATTATAGCAAAGTGTTCATCAGGGGCCACCACCTTCATGAAACCTTCTCTGGCTCTCTTAAGTCATAAGTGATCCTCTCTCTTAGAATTTCTCCTGCTATTTTGTTTGGACCTCTTCTAATTTTTATATTTGTGTATATACATATGCATATACACATATATATATATATATATATATACACATGTATGCATAACATTATCATATATAATAATAAACAGAATATAATATGTAATTAGTCATTAGGAAAAGTCCAAACAAAATGGCAGGAGAAATTCTAAGAGAGAGGATCATTTATGACTATATAGAGGGAACTCCTGCTACTCAGTAGGTATAACTTGTAGTAAGATCACTTTTGTGGTTGTTGTTTTTCAATTGTGTCCAACTCTATGTGACCCCATTTGGGGGGGTGGGATTTAGACAGAAATACTTGAGTGGTTTGGCATTTTCTTCTCCAGATCATTTTACAGATGAGAAACTGTTTTTACAGAAACTGAGGCAAATAAGGTTAAGTGACTTCCCTAGGGTCACACAGCTAGTATCTGAGGTCAGATTTGAACTCATGAAGATGAATCTTGCTGATTCCAAGCCCAGTGCTCTATCTATTGCACCACCTAGCTGCCCAACTAAAATCACTACTTTAGGTTTATTCCTTCATAAATATAAATGTGTTACTGGGAAAGGTAAAAGATTAATACATCAATTAACACATTGTCATAGATTAGCTTATTCCTAGAAAAGTTCAAGGCCCAAAAGGGATAGAACACAGCACAAGTACTTTTGATGAGGAAAATAAATAAGGGAAAACTCCAAAGCATAGATCATTCCATAGGTAAAGTCTAGAAGAAAGGGGCATCGAGTTTCAAGGGATGGCATGCATTCATTCATTCATCATGTACATATGAAGCACACACTTATAAAAACATAACTAAGTTAGAATAGCGCCTTCAAGAAGCTTATCATACATGGAACATGATAACTTTACCATATATTTGAAAGGAATAGCAAATTGTACACAATAGATTTGCAATTTCATATACAATCATCTTTTTTCTATTCAACTATGTTATAGAAAGGCTTGTTTTATTTCTTAAGTTCAGAATAAAATTTTAAGATATATAAAACAGAACTAAGTCTATAAGAAAAACACAATATACTATTATTCAGGACAGTTTCAGTTGCAGGAATCAGGGGAAAGTTTCTCAGAAAAATGGGTTGAAAATTGCAATTGACTCATGGCATGAGGATGCCCCATTTGAGAGTGAACAAGGGAGGGAAGCCTAGGAAAAATTTCTGAGGGTGAAACACTGCTCTGTTTCTTCTGAAACACTGTTCTTCAGAACATTACTTCAAGTCGGAGGTCTCCTCACCTCTCACCACACTCTTGTCATAGCCTCTTAACTGGGTTCTCTGCCCCCACTCCCTTGCCTCTTCAATCAGTCATCCAAACAGTCACCATATTTAGAGCCCTAAAGTACAGATCTGACTATGTCGTTCCCCTGTTCAAAATGACCAACTGGCTCATTATTTATCCTAAGGTAAAATACAAGCTCTTCTCACTGGCATTTAAGGCCTTTTACAGTATGGCCCCACCTATCTTTCCAGGCTAATCTCCCATTACTATGTCGTACCCATTTTAGCTAAATGTATCTACTTACTGTTCACGATATACTGTATCCTCTCTCCCCCACTACGTTTGCACAGGCTATATCTCCTACCCACTGTGTACTCTCTCTTTAATTCTGCCTCATGGAATTCCTAACCTCTTCAAGGCACAACTCAAGAGTCCTTTACTGCGCTAGGCCTTTCCTGATCTGCACCCATCCCTCCCCACAGTGGGCTGCACCTCCCTCTGAAATTACTAGGTTTTTATTTTCCATATATTTTGTACTGGTTTATCTGTATAAATGTTATTTCCTTCAATATCCATGATGCACCCTGCTTGTCTTTTTATCCACAGCACCTGCACAGAATAGGCCCTTAACCAATGTTTGTTCTCTCAGTCAGCCTGATCCCATTTGTCATTTGCTAGCCCTGTTTTGGGACTGGCTAAACCACCCTGTTCAGTGGTGATAACACAATGGCTGAACTAAAAAGGACGCATCTCTTTCCTTTTATTTTCCAGGGACCTGAAACTGGACAACATTCTGTTAGACAAGGATGGACACATCAAAATAGCTGACTTTGGCATGTGTAAGGAGAACATGTTTGGAGACATGAGGACAAGCACCTTCTGTGGAACCCCTGACTACATTGCTCCAGAGGTAAACAGTTTGGCAGATGCTGGGAATTCCCTTCCCAGAACACCTGTTCATTAGCGCAAGCACTGCCAATTCTCCTTCTTAAGACTGAAGCTGGGAGTATTTGGGTTGTTTGGGCTTGGAGCATATAAACTTTATTTGCTCACCAACCTTTGATATCAGTCCTCCCTAGAAATCATTTCAGGGGACGCTTTTTCCATGTCTTAATAAAGCTATTTCTCAGAGAGTTGTTAGGAATCCAGCTTTATCCTTCAATGCTCCTTCCCAGAATATGGCAGCCATTAGTTAGTGAAGTGAACCAGAAAGGGAAACTAACAAGAAACCAAATGGAAAGTGGCTAAGTCTAATGTTAAGCATACACTTTGAGTGATCAAAAACCTAATATATTTTTACAGCGTGCTCTTTAAAAAAAAAATGTTTCAGTAATTTAAATTAAATGCAACAAATATTTCGTAGGTGCTTACTGTGTGCAAAGCACTGTGTGAGGTACTGGAGAACATAAAAAGTTTTGTTAAGAGAATGTCTTCAAACATAAATGAATCAATCAACAAACATTTAACTGTCTTGGAAGTGAAAGAAAGCACATACAATGATAATTATATTGCAGAACTTCGGTGGATTTGCGATTTCCTCCTTCCAGTGGTACAGAATGTGATATATCTGTGCTTTCTCAACCTATGAGAATTATCTTCCCATAAATCCTCCCCAGGAGATGCATCTGATATATTGGAAGTCTTACTCTATGTCTTACATTGAATGGTTATCAGTGAAATATGTGGCCTGGCTATCAGTTATCCTTCAGTCTTGCCCCGCCCCATCCACCCCCTTTTTCAGTCATACATCTCTCCCATGATATTCTGTATGCCACTTCTTTCATATTTTCTTCATTGATAATGTGCTGTTACCTACTCATGCACACCGTGTGCATCTCCATTGCCTTTTAGATGACAACTATAAATCTCCAGAGACTGGCATTTCCTGACTTTCATAATACAAGCATTACCTGAAGAATAGAGTTGCTTAAAAGACAGGAGGGCACATTGAGGTCACTGAAAGGACTGTATGATGGATGGATGGATGGAAGGAAGGAAGGAAGGAAGGAAGGAAGGGACTCATTAGCCATGATGTACCGGTCACTGTGCCAAGTGCTTTGCAAATATTATCTTGTTTGATCCTTATAGCAACTGTGTGAGGTAGTTCCATCTTAGGAAGAAACTAAGGCAGGCAGAAGTTAAATGGCTTGCCCAACATCAAACAACTAGTAAGTCTCTGAGGATGGATATGAACTCAGGTCTTCCTGACTCCACGGCCAGTGTTACACCATGTTACTGCCTTTCCTCTTCCTCACAATTAATGTTGGGTCCAGTTCCTTTTCCATCCACAGAATTTGTTCAAGATAAGTGTGCGCATTTTTTACTGATGACATCCCACTGACTGCATTAAGTATGAAACATTGCTCAGTTTTCTACATTATATTTTTTACATACACAAGAGCAAAGTCATCATGCTCACGACCCATAACTCTCTTGAATACAAGGACCAGATTAAAATGTAATTGGTAAATACTTAACAAAATAAATTAAAATACAGTACAACATAGATAATGTTAATAGGTGGTTTTCTAAGTCAGGATGCAGCCCACAGAGATTCTTATGTATGGCCCTCACTTCTGTTTGTCATGATGGCTCAAGAGTTTAACTTTAAAACCCCCCAGGATAAACATAACTATGTACATAATTATAACGACAGTATGATAACACAATGCAACTTTGCAAAACAAAAGAAGAAGGTGTTTATTGACTAGAGACAGAGGCTTCATAGAAGTGCTATTTGAGTTGGACTTTAAGGTATGAATAGTAATTCAGTAGGCAAAGGTGACATTTCAGGCACAAGAAATATCATGAGCAAAGGCACATGGATGAGAAAGTGCAGGCGTTTTCTGGCTACAGAGAGTGGTCTGACATGTCACTCTAGCACATATACAGTATGGAGAGAAATAAAGCTTGAAAGGAAAGGGGACACCAGATTGTAGACGATCTTGAACGTAAGGCAGAAGCACTTGAATTTTATTTAATGAATAATAATGAAAAAAACTGGAATATTTTTTAGCACAAAGGTGTTTTGTTTTTTTCATGTTTTCAACTGACTAGATATGTAACATCAGCTTCAGGAGTCTTTCCCAAAAAGACAATAGATACTACTTCTACTACTGTGTCTTTGAGAGACAGAGAAATAGTTGGACAGTTATTGTTAATTCACATTCTGTGGGGATCTATGAGGAGATTAGAATTTAACTGTTCTTTGCAATAGATAGTTAACTATGATAGCTGAAAAGGGGATAAAGGAAAAGAACTAAGAGAACTTATTCGTGAGAGAACTGAATATAACCATCTGCTTACAAAGAAACATAAAGGGAACTCTTGAAGTGATTTTAATTAGTATTCTTAGAGATCTGAAAAGGGCAGATTAAGTGGTATAGTAGATAGAGCACTGTGCTTGGAATCAGAAAGAGTTATCTTCATGAGTTCAAATCTGGCCTCAGACACTTGCTAGCCATGTGACCCTGAGCAAGTCATTTAACCGTTTGCCTCAATTCTACATCTGTAAAATGGGATAGAGAAGGAAATAGCAGACCCCTCCAGTATCTTTGCTAAGAAAACACCAAATGGGATCACAAAGAGTCAGATAAAACAGAAAGAAACAACTGTGCTCTATAAAATATTAGCTATTGTTGTTATTAGATGATTTGAATTTCCATAGGCATTTTGGAAGGAATCAGTTGGGGGAAGAGGAAGAGAGAGGGAGAAAGAGGGAGAAAGAGAAAGAGAGAGAGAGAGAAGATGAATAAGAAAGATTTCATGAAAGTTGGAGTAAGGTCTTGAAGGAGACAGGAGAGAATGAGATGGCAAGTAGAAAGATTGGCCTTAGTGAAAAATAGGTATTAAAATAATGATGATGATCATGACAATCATGTTCTATTTGAAAAAGAAGACTTATTAAGAGAGTTTAATAGTTTGTGCCTGTAATAGTAAATGGAACATTGGTGACTTTGGTTTCAAATCTTAGCTCTATCACTTTCACCATCACAAGTGTTACCTTGGGCAAGAGACATCAGTCCTAGGGCTCAGTTTTCTCATCAGAAAAGTAAGAGGGGTGCATTACAGATCTGCCATCCTGTGATTCTTTCCAAAATGTCATTGTCATTGACAGTGAGATTGGCTTTGAAAGGGCTTCTGACCTTCCTGCAAAAATAACCCTAGGCAAGGTTATTCAATCCAGCCAGGACAGTAGCAAGTACTCAGTGGACATGCAATAAATATTGAAAGACTTCACAACTGTGACCACACCAGAGGAATTCAGATTCAAAACAAAATAAAAGTCCTTTGCCTTAATCGCCTGCCCCTTGGATACATTGTGAGCCTAGCTTAAAATTACACGGTTTCACATTTTAAACAAAATTCCATATCTGTTAAACAAGAAATGACAAGTTTTAGCTTTTAAGAAACTTTTGAACGAGCTCAGCTCTCCGATTATGGTTCGCTAAGATTGGTAATCCACTCTTCATGCATGTTAGCATGTAGATATCAATGCATTTAAAACCTCTTCTAACTAAGAGTGCACTGCAAGGGGGCAGGAAATACCCCAAACCAGAGTTTTCTGAACAACAGACAACTCTCTTTTCCTGGTTCTATGTGCCATGTTGACTATTGTAAATCTTTCCCACTCTATTCAACAACCTTCTGTCAGTACATGATCTTGCCTGCTAGTCAGGCATGGTGGTTAAGGATGCTGGACATGGAATTGACAAGATCTAAGTTCAGATTCAGCCTTAGACACTGACCAGTTGTGTGACCCTGGGGCAAGTTACTTAACTCTCTCAATCTCAGTTCCCGTGTCTATAAAATGGGGTAATACTACCTACCACACAGTATTGTTGTGAAGATCACATGAAATAATGAATAAACAAGTACTTTGCAAACCTTGAAGTACCATATAAATACTAGTTACTATTGCCAGTAATAGTAGTAGTAGTAGTAGTATACGTACATATTAATTTTAAATAGCCATGTAATTTATCAGCGTCCCTGCCGCTCAACACAAAATATCTGTTTCTTCCCTCATTGGCTCCTTTGCTCCATTTTCCCCTCTCCCTCAGGGTCCAAAAAGCATCTCCTTTTACCTCCTACCAACAGGACTTTACAGAATCAATTATTCCCTCCCTCTCTTAAATCTTCAATTTTTCCTCCACTGGGATATCAATGGACTTAAATCTTTAATGTTTAAAAAAAGAATAAGAACCTTCCCTCAGTTTAGCTACTGCAATGAGCTACTGATCTAAATCTGTCTTTTCCTCTGAAAAGTATATTGGATCAGAAAAGTAATTCTCAAACTGTGTGGGCTCAAGACTCCTTTGTACAAAAAAAAAGAAAAAAGAAAAAAATTATATTGAGAACCCTTCCAAAGAGCTTATGTTTATATTGGAGACAGACAAAGAGAGAGATAGAGACACAGAGTAAAAACTGAGAAAGAAAAAAAGAGGGGGGGGAGAGGGAGAGAGAGAGAGAGAGGGAGGGAGGAAGGGAGAGAGGGAGGGAGGGAGAGAGAGAGGGAGGGAGAGAGAGACTATATCAGAAATTAAAATGTCAGTATTTCATTATTATGAAAATATTTTTGATCTCAAAGACCTTCTGAAAGCTTCTCAGGTACCTGAACTACACTTTGAGACCACTAACTGCATAGTGTGTGGTCTTCCAGAACAATGTAAGCTCTTTGAAGTCAGGAACTATTTTTATTTCTGTCTTTGTACCCTTGGCTCCTTGCACATAGTAAGTATATACTAAATGCCGGCTGCATTAGATGATCACCAAGATTTCTTCTAGCTCTCACTACCAGATTTCCTGAAATGATGGCACCTCATTGGCAGATGTTTCTTCACTGTTTACTCACTCCATCGTCTGTGCATCTCACATCCATTGCCATCAATCCACTGAAGTCTCTTAATCACTAATCTAGTGACTTTGTCAAAATCCTTATCTTCCTTAACTTCAGTGTGTCAGTTGATGCTTTAGATCATGGGCTTTCTTCCTCGGTTTTCCTCTTGCCTCTCTGGTTGATTACTGTTTCTCAGGTTCCACCAATGCCCAATTTCTCTTGCCATACTTTAAACACAGGTATTCCTCAAGTTTCTATTACGAGTCATCTTCTCTGATCTTTCTACTCATTTTCCCTTTTGTGATTTTCATTTATTCTTCAGTTTCCACTAGAACCTACAAGTGGATGACTTCAAAATCTATGTTTCTTGCCTGATTTCTAGTCCCCGTTCCTGACCAGCTGCTGGATACCTCCACCTAACCTCCTGATATCTCAAACTCCACATGTTGAAAGTGAAGCTCATCTTGTGTCCCTACCCCAAAAGAAGCTCCTTCTGACTTCTCATATTTCTGTCAAGTGCATGATCTTTCAGTCACCCAGGCACCAAATTCAAATTATCTTCACTCCTGCCCCTATTATTTTCTCTCCCTTTCCATTCCCATCATCCTCTCAGGCCTTTGTCACTCTCACCCAGTCTACCACAATTTTCCAATTATTCCCCACCTCAGCTCTTCTACCAAACCAATCTATACTATACACTGCTTCAAGACAAATCTTTCTAATGTGTTGCTCTGACATCAGTCCCCTGCTCCAAAAAAAAAAAACCCTCTAAGGGGTTCTCATTGCCTACAGAATGAAATCTAAACTTCAACTTGCCATTCCAGGCTAAATTTCCACTATTGCTTCTACCATACCCTTATTTCAGGTTGCTTATTGTTTCCCCTCTCCCCTTGCCTTTCTTCCCTCCACACATTCACTTATACTTTCCCTCCACCTTTAAATGCCCCCCACACCTCCCCAGTCTCTGTCTACCCAAGTCTTATGCCGTCATTCAGTGCCCAACTAAAACCTTACCTTCTTCATAAAGCTTTACCTGATGCTTCTAAACTTTAAATGATCTCTCATCTATGACCTTCCATAGCATGTTATTATATTTCTCTAGTGCATTTGTCTTATTCTGTCTTGGATTATATTAATTAATACAAATGTTTTTAATATCTCCTTGAAGGCAGTGAAATCTGTCACGTTCATCTTTGTATAAGTAATGGCCACAGAGTAGATGCCTGATTAATATTTATTAGATTCAATTGTCAAAGACCAAACCTTCAGAGCTATTTAGAGTTTGAATATACAGGATTACAAATTAACTGGATTGATGTGTGAGGGGGCTAAGGAAAGAAATTATAGCCAGGTTGTAAGATCAACATTGGATTAAAAAAAAACTATTGAAAGCCAACTATAGTCACATAAAAGTGATGCCAACCCAGTAAGCAAAGGTCAAGGAAGCCATCTAGTAAGCGCAGAGAGCCATCAAAGGCCTTCTCAAACCATGTAATAGGCTCTTGGAAGAAAAATAACTCCATTTCTGAGATATTACAGATATGATGCATGAACACTCTCAGTTCTCCCCACAGCCCGGGAACATTTTCATTAACCTTGCTTGACTAGAAAACTCATCCAAACCTCTCAAGAAAACTTGTACAGCACTGGATTTCTTTGATACTGACAAAAAAATACTACCCCGTAGATGCCTGTCAATTGGGGAATGGCTAAACAAGTTGTGGTGCAGGATTGTGATGGAATACTACTGTGCTAGAAGAAATGATAAACTCATTGATTTTAGAAAAACATGAAAAGACTTACATGAAAAAATGAAAAGCATATGATCAGAACCAAGAGAATGTTGTACAATAACAGCAATATTGTTTTAAGAAGAACTTTGAGTGACTAATTCATTTTGACTATTACAAAAACTACAAAGGACCCATGAAAGAAGATGCTATCTGCCCCCAGAGAAAAAGAACTGATAAATACATGTATGGTTTGGTTCTACATATACATACACACACACACACAAACACACATACACACATACATATATTCATTTTGAATAGTGCTCATCTCTACCATAGGGTGGGGAGGGGGGAGAAAAAATATAAAAAGTACACAGCAAAGAATAAAAGAAAATTTAGAAGGAGGTATAGACAGAATAGCTTTGAAAACAATGTGTAGTACTGAAATAGTTGTTTCAAGAAAAAGCAAACAGTATGAAATATAAATTCATGGTTTTATGGTGAGTCTTTTTTTATGCTATGCTATGTAGCTGCAAATGTTCTTTTTTGGGTCTTTATGTATTCAAGTTCAAAATGAATAATAAATCAATAAAAGCTTTTTAAAAGCAATTAGAAGAGATCACAGCAAATAAAATGTCATTTTATTATATTGTCCAAAGTTGATATATAATTTTTCTTTAATCAAAATTTTAAAAATCTCATAACAAAAAAAAATATCGCACTTTATATTTGCTTGTCACAGTCACAGAATCTCAGGGTTGGAAATGATTTTAAAGCCTACAAAGTCCAAAAAACTGAAAAATAATTCTCCCTATGACATCTTCTCCAAGTGAAGAATGAGCCTCTCCTTGAAAACCTCCAGGAGGGGTCCCTTAGGTACCAGATACTGCCTGCTCTAAGCTCTCTAATAGGTTAGGAAGTTCTTTTTGATATCAAAGCAACACCAGCTTCTTTGAAAACTTTGCTGATTGTCCTGTGCAGGACAAAACAAGCCTAATCTCTTTTTTTATGATATCTCTTTGGATTGGTGACCACAGCTATTAGGAGGCAACTTGATGCTGGTTTCAGAATCAAAGGACATGAATTTATATCTTAGCTTTGTTACTTACCTCTCCTGCATGAGCTTGATTGACCTTGAGTGAGTTAATTAATTGCTCTGGTCCCAAAAGGTCCCCTTTTGTAAAATGAGCTGGATTAGATGGCCCTTAAGGTCCTTTCCAGCTCTAGACCTGAGTTCATTGATTCCTTTCTTTTCTAGACCAAACTGCCCCAGGTCTGTTCATCGAGTCTTGCAGAGCATGAACTCTAGTCCCTTCACCAGGCTAGTTGATCCCCTCTCCCCTCTGCCATGAGCACAGTCCATCTTCTCAGTATGGCACATAGAGAAATGAACTACTTCTGATGGAGATCAAAGACACTGCCATCCTGCCTGTTTCCCAGGTTTCTAACCTCATCATCATCCTCAACTATTCACTCTCACATCACATATGCCATGGTTGTCAAATCTTGTTTCTACTCCGTAACATCTGTCTTCCATGTTCCCTCCTGTCCATTCACACAGCCATCACCAAACCAAGCTTTCATCACTTCTCACTGGACTTACTGAATCTCTTTCAGTGTGGTCTCTTAATCCGTTGCATCATCTACACAACCATCAATGTACTTTTTTTTCCGAAAACACAGGTCTAACTTTGTCACCTCCTCTGCTCAGTAAACTTCAGTAACTCCTTGTTAGCTTCAAGATCAACTTTATCTTTAACCCCATTCAGCCTTCTCAGCCATCTCATTCCTCCCCTTTATACATTCTATAGTCTAGCCAAACTGGCCTTCTTACTGTTAAGTGCATCCTCCATCCCCAATCTGTATGCCTTGGCACTGGATAAATAAATTTATGTATAAAATAAGTAATGTCATGCAAGAAAACAAAAAGATCTGGAAGGCTTGGTAGATTAGTAGTCCTCTGGCTGGATAGGATTCCCTTCTCCCTTGATTGTGCCTCTTTGTACACTTTAATCAGGAAGCCAATCTAACACCTCCTTGTCTCTGACTATTTTGTCATTCTTAAATGCAATTTGAAATCACACTGTTTTGGCGGGGTGGGGGGGGGGGGGCTTTGGCTGTTGTAGTATTGACTCATATTGAACTATCAATCTACTGAGTCATCTTGAGCTTTTTCTCAGACTTGACATTTTTTATTTTATACATAAAGTTATTTCTCTGTACCTTTCTCATCCTGTACTTACACAATTCATTCCTTGAATTCAGGAACTTATTAATAAGTTTCATTTTATTCAATGCAGCCCACCATTCTAACTTGTCAAATTTCTTTCCAGATTTGTATTAGCTATATCTCTAACCTTCACATCAACTGCAAATCAGACAAGAATGGTATATGTGCCTTCAAAATAATCACTGATAAAGTTATTAAATAACAAAGAGCCAAAGACAAGTACTTGGGGTGCTTCTAGAAGCCTCCTTCCAAGATAATATCATGCTGTTAATGAGTGGCTATTCTTTGGACCCAGTCATTCATTTGCTCAGTCCTGGGTTCACTTAGCTGCCCTGTTATTTTGTCCACTGCTTTTCTTCTTGTCCCCAAGCCTACAAGGAGAGATACTGTCAAATATTCTAATGAAATATCAGTAAACTGTATCTACAATATTCTCATGATCTAGTAACACTGTCCAAAATCAAAAAAAAAAAAAAAAGAAATGAGATGATTCTGAACCCATATTAGCTTTCAGTAATCACTACTTCCCTTTATAAAAATGGCCCAAAATTTTGCCAGGAATTGACATCAAGCTCCCTGGCCTATAGTTTGGTGATTTCTCCCTTTCTTTTAATGAAAATTTGTTGATGTTGTTGACTTATATCCAACTTTTTGTGACCCCATTTGGGGTTATCTTGGCAAAGATACTGGAGTGGCTTGCCATTTCCTTCTCCAACTCATTTTACTGATGAGGAACTGAAGCAAACAGGGTGAAGTAACTTTTCAAAGTTCACACAGCTACTAAGTGGTTGAGGCCAGATTTGAACTCATGAAGATGAGTCTTCTTGGCTTCAGGCCTGCCGCTATTCACTGTACCTAGTTGCCCATCACTAATTTTTTCACATCTCTCTTCTATTCTATAATTTTTTTTTCTGAAGAAGTACTTTTATTTTAAAATAAAATTTCTTGATAATTTTTGTCCTCATAAGGCCTGAATTTCTCCATGTATGTCTTCCTCTCCCCCTCCCAGAAAGTTATCCCATATAAAAATTTTTCTGTATAATTTTTGAAAGATCACAAATGTCACTCAGCAATCATATCCACTAGATTTTTTAGATCCATGAATATAATTTCTTGGGGCTTTGTAACTTGAGTTCACTGAGAGTAGCTAGGTGTTTTCTTTCTATGTCTTCATTTACATTATGTTTTAACTCTATCATTTTTTATCTTTCCCAGTTCAAAGATCACCCTCCTTAGAAAGGTGATTAGTTTTGCCTTTAACCTAAGAAATGATTCAATTCACTGTTTAATCCATTAAATTAACAAAATCTAGTTTCCCAAGGTGATCAGAAAAAAATGAAAAGAACCTATGTGTTTTAAAATATTTATAACAACTCTCTTTGTGATGGCAAAGAAGTAGAAATTGTAGGGATTCCTGTCCATTGGGGAATGGCCGGACAAGTTGTGGCATATGATTGTGATAGAATATTACTTCTCTGTAAGAAATGATGAGCAGATTGACTTTAGGAAAACCTGGAAGCACATACATGAAATAATGAAGTATGAAATAAGCAGGAACAAGAGAACATTATATACCCTAATAGCAATATTATTATTCAAAGAGTAACTATATGACTTATATGAATACTCATATCAACTACAATGATGGAAGATGGTATCCATATGCAGAGAAAAAAACTGGTATATAGAACACATATTGAGTAGTTTCACATATATGTGTATTGTCAAATGTTGGCCATCTTTAGTATGGGGTTGGAAGGGAGGGAGAGAAATGTCTTGGAACTCAAATAACAAAAATAAAATATTTTTTAAAAAGACAAAAAAATCCCAGAATTTGTTATCCCAACATAGCCTTTAAAAAAAATCTTTTTTTGTTGCTTTTTACTTCATTACTTTCTGAGTTTACTTATGGGGAAAGTAAAGTTCAGAAAAATTAAAAAAACTTATTTGTAACCATACAATTAGGGTTAGAATTTGGATTCAAATCTAGATCTTCCTACACCAAGTCTAGGGTCCTTACTGATATACCATATTGCCCATCTAATAAAATAATTGCAATAAACTTCTTTTTATGTAAGTTATAGACATCCTTATGGTTGCAAAAAAAGAAAAGCCTTATATATACATTATTCCATTTGATCCTCACCACAACATTGTGATGTAGGAAGTTCAGGTATTATTCTGATTTTATTATATATATATATGTATATATATATATATATATACATATATATATATATAATATGTATATATACATATATAATATATATAAAATAATTTTATAATATCAGAAATGAAAAGGGTGAACTCACATCCAATGAGGACGAAATTAAAACAATAATTAGAAATTACTTTGCCCAACTGTATGCCCATAAAGTCGAGAATCTAAATGAGATGGGTGAATATTTTAAAAAATATAAATTGCCCAGATTAACAGAAGATTAAGTAATTTTCCTCAAGTCATGATGCCAGGTGATGATGGAGCCAAGATCTTAGGATCTGAAGGCCATCTGCACCAACAATATCATTTCACAGATGAAGAACTGAGGCACACATAGACCAAGCAACTTGCTCAAGTTTATATAGGTGATATCCAAAGAAATAAAAACTTGAATCTACATTATCTTCTGATCCTAAATTCTATTGGAGACTTAGTGCCTAGCATAAACCTTTGTACACAATAAGCACTTAATACAGTTTTATTATACTTAATTGAATTGAATCACAGATAACAAATCCTCTGTCCTTTCCACTCCACACAACCCATTTTGAGATCAAACATATATTGTGGTGTCCTGGGATATTATTTTTCAAAAGACAGGAAAACTGAGGTTATCTGTTTATTTAATTGTTGTCTTCAAGGTCAGTTGAAAAATATCTCTCTAGTGTTATATGCTTCATGATTTCAGTTTCTGAGAGTTTGTGGCAGCATCACTGAAAGGAAATAGTATATAACATATACTAATGGTCCAGTGGATAGAGCACCAGAGCCTGGAGTCAGAAGGACCAGCTTCTGACACTTACTAGCTATGTGACCCTAAATAAATCATTTAAGCCTGTTTGCTTCATTTTCCTCATATGTAAAATGATCTGGAAAAAGAAATGGTAAACTGCTGCAGTAAGTCTACCAAGAAAACCCTAATGGGTCACAAAGAGTTGGACACAACTGAAAGAAATAAACAACAATAAAGTATTATCTAGATATTTTGCCCCTATATTCTCATTTATGTAGCTATCATTCATAATTGCAAAGCACTTCATACATACTATCTTTACAACCACCCTTAGAAGTAGGTAATATCATTATCCCTATCTTAGAAATGAGAAAACTGAATCAGGCAGAAATTAAATGACTTGTTCAGGGTCACACTGCTCTTACATGTCTAAGGCTCAATTTTAATTCAAGTCTTTCAGACTCCAGGTCAAGCACTCTGTCAACTGTCACTCCTACCTGCCTCCTGAATTAAGTTCAATATAAGTCAAAAAGTATAACTCAGCCACTCAAAAAGTTAATTTTTAGACTGAATTTTTATTATACTTTGTAATTATTAAATTTAGACTTACTGTAATTAGCCTAAATAATTTAGACTGAATTCTAATTGTCTTTAGTAACAATAGCTCACATTTATATAGTGCTTTTCAGTTTATAAAGATTGTCCCTAAGTGGTAAGAACTCCAAGATGATTGTTATCAACCCTATTTTACAAATAAGGAAACCAGGACTTAGGTGGATCAGTTCATTTGCCTGTAGTGATGTATGCTGGTTGACTGTTGTCCTTTGTTCTCAAAGAGGACCAAAATGACATCATTATGTTAAAGTCAGATTACAATGTGTCCGACTGTGGCTGATCAGACCAATATGAGCTCAGAATGCTCTACCATAGGTTGGGCACAAAGAGTCCATAAGAATATTTAGGGTGGATTCTCTAAATTTGTATATCTCACCTTTCTTTTGAACTATTTCAATCCTGCTTTGTTTATAGAACACATCACCTTCTCTGATGAGGGCGTGCTATGCTGGGTGATCCTGTGCCAGTGTCTCCCATGCCACAAATCAATTCCAAAGTTCCTAAGAGAGAACTTGAAAGTCATGTAGGAAATATAAATGAAAAGTGGACATGGAATCTACATCTTCTGATTTCCATATCAATTACTCTTTCCGTTCCTTCATGCTTTTCTCCCTGTTAACTGAAATGTGTAGAACAAGGGAGGTGGGCAGTCATTGGATCATATTTTGAAGACTGTGTTCCATTCTGGTTACCATAACTTGGGTAAATATTGACCAGGTAGATTATGTCCAGTGAAGGATAGTGAGAGACCTAGAAAGCATGTCATTTAAGGAATAATTGAACATAGAGGACATAATGCTAAGTTTTCTTCAATTAACTGAAAACCTATTATGTGAAAGAGGAATTATTGGACTTATTCTGTATGATTCCAGAAAGCAAAACATGACTTGGAACCAGATTTTATCTTAATAGAGTGAGAGCTGTCTGAAAGTAAAATGAGCTTCCTCAGTAAGTAGTGAACTCCCCAACACTACAATGTTCAAAAAGAAGCTGCATCCTCCAGTAATATTACAGAAGGAACCCTTGTGTTGGGTGGGAGATTGGAGTAGAGAATCATTCATTTCCTTTTCCTCTCTAAAATTCAATAATTCTGTAATTTACTTTCATGACCCTATTCTTTGTGTTCATACAGATCTTACTGGGTCAGAAGTACAACACTTCTGTCGACTGGTGGTCCTTCGGTGTCCTCCTCTATGAAATGCTAATAGGTCAGTCACCTTTCCATGGCCAAGATGAAGAAGAGCTCTTCCATTCTATCCGAATGGACAACCCCTTATACCCAAACTGGCTTCAGAAAGATGCCAAAGATCTTTTAGTCAAGGTAAGGTGTCAAATCAAAAGAAGAAACCCTTGAGCATTTTCCATGTCTAAGATTTGATTTTTGTTGACTGTTTCATTTTAATATGCTCTCCCTCCACATCTCTTCCTCCTGGCTTCCTTGGCTTAAAGTCCCAACTAAAATCCCATTTTCTACAGGAAGCCTTTCCTAACCCCTCTGAGTTCCAATGTCTTCTCACTTTTAATTATCTCCTACTTATTCTGTATAAAACTTGTTTATATACATATATATATGTATATGTGTGTGTGTGTGTGTGTATATATATAAAATTTGTGTAGTGGCTACTACTCCAACTGTAAGCTCCTTGAAGGCAGGACCTGTCTTTTGCCTCTTTTGGCATTTCCAGTGCTTAGTACATTACCTGGCCCATAGTAGGCATTTAATAAATGATTATTGACTAAGATAGAAAACTCAGATGCAATAAGAAGTTAGAAAGTTACCCTCATTTTTTAAAAAGTGAAAAAAACTTTAAGCACTTATTGAATGCTAAGTATTATACTAGAAAGAAAGGGATGGGAAGATAAAAAAATGATGGAATACTTTCCCTTAAATAATTTATAGTCAAATCAGGAGGACACAGCATGTACATAAATATTCTATGAAAAAATATAGAAGATGCAAAGGAAAGGAAAGCTCTAGACAAAGCATCATAACAAAGGATCATCTATGGCTAGAGGGCCATGTCAGGCACATCATCTGCCATGCACTGACTCTCCCTCATGTCTGGAATACTCTCCCTTCTTACCCTCTGCAACCTAGCTTTTCTGACTTCCCTGAAGACTCAACTCAAAACTTTCTTCAAGAAGTCTTCCCGGGTACAGTAAGACCCTCATCCATTCCTCTGAATTTTCCTCTTATTTACAAAAGAATAGACCTTGTATGTAGGTAGCCATTTGCATGTTATCTTTGTTAGAATGTGAGTTCTTTGGAGGGATTGGAGGGGAGGAGTACAATACTTTTTGCCTTTCTTTGCTTCTCCAGCTCTTACTAGATGCCTGGCATCTGTTAAGTGTTGGGCCTGGAAGCAGGAAAACTCATCTTCCTGAGTTCAAATCCAGCCTCAGACACGTATTAGCTATGTGACCCTGGGCAAGTCACTTAACCCTGTTTGCTCCAGTTTCCTCCTCTGTAAAATAAGAGAAAGTGGAGAAAAACCACTCCTGTATCTTTGCCAAGAAAACCCCAAATTGATCATGAAGAGTCAAGACACAACTGGAAGGACTCAACAACAAAGCAACAAAATGCTTAATAAATGCTTATTGACTGGCTGACTGACTAAGACTTTGTTAACCTGGAAACAAGAATATACAAAGTAGTATTATACCTTGATTTTAGTGCTAACCTGATTTCACTCTTTGCATGGTGCCTCACACTCAATAAATGCCTGAATTGAATTTGTAAATGCAAAAATAGAACCACCCTAAATAATGTTTTTCACCAAGAGTAAAGAAAATGCTGTTGGAACTATTAGAAATGAAATTATATCAGCATTGTTTCCTATTTGTAAAACACAACTCAGAACTCCAGGATGTTGAAATTCTTGTGGGTCTTTACCTCTCTTTGTGAAGTCAGGATGTTGGATTTGAGGAATCCTTTCTTCAAAAGACCCTGATCAAGCTTAAGGAAGTCAGGGAACAAACAGTCCTTTTCTATTAGTGGCAAATCATGGACAACCCTGAACAATCAAAAGCTCCCTGGATTTTAAGCAGAGAAACTGGATTTAAATCCTATCTCTCATCCAACACAGCACATAGTAGGCACTTAATAAATGTTGATTGAGGATGTTGACAGTATATACTACTTGTCTGGCTAACATGGTCTTCCTTGCCTTTCATTTTCTCATCTGCATACAGGGGACCCTGCTGCCTGGCCTCTAAGATCCCTTCCTGTAGCTCTCTGATCCCTATGACAAATATAGAGAAGAGAACTGAATCTAGATGAAAATGAATAAAATTTGGTCTTTTTTTAAAGGCCCTGAAAATACTATAAACCAAAATTCAAGGACAATATATTATTTAAATTTTAAAAAATACTTTTTTTCCGCTCAGAAGACCTGAATGTCTCAGATTCACCATAATTTAACCTCTCCAAGTGTCAGTTTCTTCCCCCACAAAATAAACATTATAATATTTGCAATATCCAGCCCCTAGGGTTATTATGAAGATAAAATAAAATCAGATAACATATGTAAAGTTTTGAAGCCATAAACACTATGGTAATGAGCTGTTTTTGTTATTATTAGTAAATTCACTGATAAAACAGCAAAATTCCAGTCACATAAAATAAGCTACCAGAATGTGAAAGGAGAGTAGTCCTTTCTTTTTTTTTTTTTTTTTGTTAGCATTAAAATACATAGACATTAATCCAAGCCCTATTTTCAGCTCTGACTTATACATGATTCTCTGGGTGCTAGTAAGAAGGAGCCACCCCAGCATGAACTTTGGACACCAGCAAATGAAAAGAGGCTTATGAAATGAATAGCTTACATAAGACACAGAAGGTCTCTGAGGTCCCTCCTAGCTCTGGATGGATGATCCAATGGTCTCTCAGCAGTAAATTCCCACCCCTATAATGTTAAGGGATGAAATTATGTCTAGGACAAGCTGGGAATGATCCCCTCTTGAACACATTGTGATGAACTGGTTCTAATAGCACTTAGAAAACACAAAGACATAGAATTCATTTTCCTTAAAATTCATGCATTCCCAAGAGACAAAGAGCACAGGACTGGGTGTCAGGAGAAACTGAAGTCTTGTCCCAACTCCATCATTAACTCTTTCTATGACCTTAGGTGATTAACTTGACATATTTAATATTTCATTTTCCTGTCTGGTAAAAGGAGACAATTGAACTGAATAACTTCTACCAACAACCTTTATAATGTTCTACTGGGATGAATCATTTGATTACTTCCTGGGCTCTTAGTAGCAATGGAAAAAGAATCCTGGATTAGAATCAGGAAAACCTTGGTCTTAGTCCCATTTCTGCCACTAATTAACTGGATGTCTTTGGGTACTTAGTTGGACCTCTCATCATTTGTAAAAGAAGAGGGTGGGATTGGATAATTCCAAGCTTCCTTCCATGTCTAACATCATATTTCTATAATTATGAGCAAAAAAACCACAAAAGAATAGCATGGTTTGGTGGAAAAAGCGGTGACTTGGGGTGTAATTAGGTGACACAGTGGATAGAGCACCTGGCTTGGAGTCAGGAAGACCTGAGTTCAAACCTGGCCTCAGACGCTTACTAGCTATGTGACCCTGAGAAAGTACTTAATATTTTTTGCCTCAATTTTGTCATCTGTAAAATAAGCTGGAGAAGGTAATGACAAACCACTCCAGTATCTTTTCCAAGAAAACCCCAAATGAGATCAAGAAGAGTTGGATATGACTGAAACAACTCAAAACAATACTGTAGTTAAAGGACATGAGTTCCAATCGTGATTCTGATGAGTGCCTGTGTGCCTAAAAACAAGTTCTTTAACATCCTTAGGCCTCAGTGACCTCATCCCTAAATTGAAGAGCCTTGAGTCTCTTCCAGTTCTGGCTCAATGATCGTAGGAGACCTCAACGACTACATTGTCTGAACTACAACTGAACAAGAATCTTCTCTACAAACTCCTGACAAATGGTCATTGAGCCTTTGGAGGACCTTCTGTAACAGGAAACTCATAACTGACCTCCAGTAACTTACAATTGAAAAAAAAGGACAGGGGTAGCTAGGTGGTGTAGTGGGTGGAGTACCAGCCTTGGAGTCAGGAGGACCTGAGTTCAAGTCCAACTTCAAACACTTGACACTTACTAGCTGTGTGGCCCTGAACAAGTCACTTAACCCCAACTGGGAAGGAAGGAAGGAAGGAAGGAAGGGAGGGAGGGAGAAAGAACAGAATGAATATGCCTGATAGAGCATAAAAACTGCCTAAATGTGCTGAAGGGATGAGAGTAGCTGATGACAAGTGGAATTAATCACTGACCACTTCACAAAGAAGTGAATTTTGAGCATGATTTTAAGAGAGAAGAAATCTTTTGCAGAGGGTAGGAAAGAGTTCATTTCAGGTCATAACAATGTCATTTCCAGAGGCAGAAACTAGCATGAAATCTGAAGTGTAGAGAAAATAGATTATTTAGCCTAGAGTAGAGCATCTATTTAAAGGATTAAAATAAATTGATTACGGATGTTAATTGGTGGAGGAGCATGAAATTCAAGCGGAGATGTTTGTTTTCATTAAATTTTACTCTAGCTGATGAGGATTTCATGACCTTTCTGTAGGCATCATTGGGACACATTTTCCCAATCACAGGTTCCAGCAACTCTAACCTCAAATATCATTACTCACCAAACACTGGACCATTGTACTGGCCCATAATCCTACCTCTGCCTTCTGCTTACTAGGTGACTTTAAACAATTAACTTCATACTTGTGCCTCCGATTCAGTCTTCATCAAATGAATTTGGATAAATTCACTGGGTAGGAGAGAAAGAATATATTCAAAAATGAGATTGATATAAAAAAGATCTGAAAAATAAGATTTTTTTTAAAAAGTGATGAGTTTGAATCCCAGTTCAGTCACATATTAGCTGTAGGTTGTTGTTATTCAGTAGAATCAGTCATGTTAGCTCTTCATGACCTCTTCTTTGAGGATTTTCTTGGCAGAGATACTAGAGTGGTTTGCCATTTCCTTCTCCAGCTCATTTTACAGATGTGGAAACTGGGGCAAATAGGGTCAATTGACTTGCGCAGGGCCACACAGCAAGTAAGTATCTGAGGCCAGATTCAAACTCATGTAGATGAGTCTATCCACCATGCTACCTAGCTGCTTATACATTAGCTGTGTAACCATGAGCAACCTTTGACTCCTCTGAGTCTGTTTTCCCATCTGTATAATGAGGATGTTAGAAAGGATGATGTCTAAGGCCCTTTCCAATAAAAATAACTATTACATACAGTGTATGTGTGTGTGTGTGTGTGTGTGTATATGTATATATATATATATATGTATATATATATATATATATATAAAACATATGTACATATAGTGAAAACAATGTATATTTTAATATAATATGAAAATTATTCATCATATATGTTAGTATATATAAGTATTATTACTTGCATACATATAAAGCACTTTAAAGCTTAAAAATAATTTTCCTCACCATCCAGTGAACTAGGTGATTTAAGGATTATCTCCATTGTGTATATTTGGAAACTGAGGCTCAATGACATTGACAATATCATGCAAAAAAATCTGAATCCAGTTTTTCTGATTCTATTCCAATTCTCTTTCTTCCATGTATCCTCCTATAGGAAATGTAAAACCTAACAATGTAAAATCTCCCACGTATTGGGTCTTCTAGAAGTACTGAGCAAGAATTTTCCCTAAAGGAAATAACATTGGATAACATCCATTGCAGAATTTTACAACCTTCAGCATTCACAAAGCATTTAATTAACATGATATAGTGAAAATAAACAAGAGGCACTTTGGAGAGTGTCAGGTCTAAAGTCAGGAAGACCTAAATTCAAATTTGGTCTTAAACAATTACTAGTTGTGTAACCCTGGGTAAGTCACTTGATCCTGTCTGCCTCAGTTTTCTCATCTATAAAGTGAGCCAGAGAAGGAAAGGGCAAACCACTCCTGTATCTTTGCCAATGAAACTACAAATGGGGTCATGAAGCATCAGATACAACTGAAACAACTGAACAACAACTTACTCAATATATAGAGTCCTATCTATTTCTTTGGGAAAGGATAGAAATCACAAGCCCCAGAACAAAAATATCTCTTTATAGAAACATCTTTTTTTCTTCTTTTGAAAAATCTCTTACGAAAGAAGTACTCCTGTGAAGGGGTGAAAGACAGGAGAAAATTTCTCAGGCACTCATATGTCACCAGCTGACAAGTGCTGAGCACTGGTGGCAGACCTCAATAGCCTTGAGCTGAATCCCCCCTAGACAGCCAGATAAATTTAACAAAACCTGAACTGCATGCTGGCTGTTTATGTAAGAGGCCTACTCTTTCCTATAAATGTAAACCACCCTTCTTGACAGCCTTTATGGACAAAGGCAAGTCTTTCTTCAGGAGAATTTATTTCTCCAGCACAGTCCCCTGCCCTAGATCTGCTGATTCCAAACTACAAGTGAGGTCTCCTGCCAAATCCAGGACCCCAGGGCACTTTGATTTGCTGTGGGGCGGACAGCAATTTACTCTGCTGTGTAGACTGGAAGGAAGATTGGGCATGGAAATCAGTCTCAGAGTGCCCCCCCACCCCCTTATAAATTTTATTTTTATTTTTCCTAGAAGATAAAGAAATACAGGAATAAATATATTCAGCTCACAAGACAATTTTTCATTCAACAGAATGGCTTCTGGGTATAAATTCAATATGTTGAGAAGCTATATCATGTATAGAGGAAAGCACAATGAATTTGGAGTCGAGACTTGGGGTCACATCTTAACATAATCCCTAGCTTAATCTATCCATGCCTCAGTTTCCCAGTCCGTTAAATGGAATAATAATACTTCCATTATCTTTCCTCACAGGGTTGATATAAGGAAAGTACCTTTTAAAATTTAGAGAATGAGAGGCAGTATGTATAATGGATGGAGAATTGGTCTCATAGACAGAAGACCTGAATTCAGAGCCTGCCTCTAATACATACGGTGTGATGCTGGATTAATGCTCTAAGGGAATTTTCCCAAGACTGTAACCTGAAGAGCAGATACTTATCTATGGTGCTAAATGAAACTCTTTTAAACCAAGATTTTCTTATACCTCTCTTTGCCTCAGTTTCCCCTATAAAATGGAATTCAACTAGCTCATCCCTAAGGTCCCTTCCAGTTCAGAATCCTTTGATCGTATGATTCACATTTGTTCTTGAGTTACTAGCAAAACATCTTATGGGGATCAAAAAGAAAAAAATGATTTTTAAAAAGGAAAGACAAGGAGGTACTGAAGGCTAACCAAGACAGAAAAGAATAGTTTGATTAAAAGAGGATTTTAAAAAATTTTAAGGGGAAAGATGTCCTAGAAGGATACCAAGCCATCAGCAATCCTTTCCACCCCAGAGAAAGAAAAATCTGGAAAAAGGAAGGGAGATTACTGGCACCCAGAGGAACACAGACAGACACAAAGCATCACAGAGATCAAGACTGAAAACTCAAACCCTGATGACCATCAGTCCAATTAATGAGCTTCCCTAAGAACAGAACATTTCCCCTCTCAAAAATAATGGAACTGGTGATAAAACCACAGTCTCCCTCTCTTCCCAGCCCTATATTCTTTACATTATATCAGTGTTACCCAAAATGGAACCCAAAGACCCCATGCTATTTGGAAGGAATGAAAGATACTCAAGTCATAAAGTGGAAGACGAATCAAAGAAAGGCCTGGGTTGTTACCAGCACAGTGTTGTAGGAAGGGTTTTCTGAGTGTAATTGACTCTCCTGTCCAGCCCATTAACTGTCAAGATATTTGAAAAAGTGGGAAAAGGAACATTATGGTATGTGTGAAGGAGGATGGGAAGTGAATTTTATTCAGTAAAATAAAACAACTTTGTGAAAAAGCAGGGAAGTTTCTGGTTGAGCTTAAACAAGCTCAAGTATGACATCTCTATATTAAGGATATCATTCTTAATATAACCCTCAGAATGAAGAGGTAGTGTAGCACAACAGATATAGGACTTGTCTTGGAGGCTTGAAGATCCGCCTTTCACAACCACTACCTGTGTGACCATGGGCTTAACCCCTCAGTGTCCCAAGTGACTCCCAAAGATGTTAGGTTTCAGATCTGCTTCAAGGGAAGGGTCAGATCCAACCCAAAATAATAACTTTCTACACTGTGGAAAGTCTTGAATGCCAAGCTAAGGAATCAGAAAATAAAAGAATAAAGAATCACAGAATAACAGGATGTTAAAACTGGAAGAAGACAGAAATTACTTCATAAATGAGAAAAAATGAAGTTTCTGTGAAGTGACTTGCCAAGGGTCACATAGCTGATTTGGACAAATCTGAGACTGAGCAGCATTAGTGACTGGATCTTATCCTCTAGAATAGGAGAACTGTTGAACGTTTGAGAATGAAACTGCCTGGAAAGTGCAGAATAGATTAGGGAGAGAGGCTAAGGTATAAGAAGTTAAAATAAGATCTAGAATTGAAGTGCCAAAAGGGGGAGCAGTCTTTGATTTCCTTTCTTACTCATGGTCCTACCAGTTATCCGTCATCTATCCCTCTCTTTAAAAAAAAAAAAAAAGGTAATCTTTATAAACAATCAAGGATCACTTTAGGAATAATTTTTAAAATTCTCATTTGAGTGTGTGATAACAAACCCAGACACCCAGGAGTCCTGTTACTTTTCTAGGTCCAATGTTTAGACTTTATTCTTCCTTAAGATCCAAGACATGTTTTATTTAAATTTGAAGTTGTTCAGTTTCTTGGCTTTAATACTCAGGGGAAAATCGAATAGATAAAGGACAATGGGAAAAGAGGGAATATATTCTTAGTCCCTGAGAGATTATCAAAGAGAACCTATGAGTTACATTTCTCATCTAGGCAGATTTGCAACCAAGAGTCTTAGTGACTTGGAGGGCCAATATATCATGTGAAGTTCATCTCTGACTAGCTTGCACCATACCAAGAATATCTGAAAAACTTTGAGGACATTTTCCAGAATGCTAAAATTGTATCCACATGATGCCCATATTTACAAAAAAAAAAAAAAAAAGGAGGGAATTGAGTTAATAAATTTTTTAAATTCCAGCTTTGCAAAGAATTCAGTTTAATTCAACAACCATATGCTCTATGTCAGGCAGTGTGTGAGGCATTGGAGATACAAAAATACAAATGGAACAATTCCTACCCTCAAGAATCTTCTGCTCTAACAAGGGAACTGTGCCACGTGCAATGAAGTATGGCAAAAGGATGGATATGTTAAGACCAAATAAGAAATCCTGACAAACTGCTCTAGAGAAATTTGAAGAGGAAAAGATAATTTTCAACTGAGAATAGAGGGAAATCAAAGAAGGATTTTAAAGGCAAAAGTTCTGGAGGAAGTATGTTTTAGGCATGCAAGACGATCTGTGCCAAGGGTTCTGAACCTTTGCTTTTGTGTCTTGGACCCCTTTGACAGTCTGGTGAAGCCTATGGATCCTTTGTCAGAATCATGTTTTTAAATGCATAAAATAAAATGCAAAGAATTACAAAAGAAGACAATTACATTGAACTAAGGAAGTAATTATCCCCACCCACATTCACAGACTCTCCCGGAAGTCATGGGTTTCAAATCATGCAAATTATGGAAATCAAGTTTAAGAATCCCTGGCCAATGTGAATGCCCAGAGACAGGAGAATGTAAGAAAAGAGCTGGGAACAGCTGATAATAGTTAACTTGGCCTAGAATGTTGAGTGCATGAAAGGGAATATTGTGAAATAAGTCAGGAAAGGTAAACCACAGCCAAAGTGTAGAGGCCTTTAAATATCAGGCTAGTGACTTTGTATTTTATCCAAGAAGGGATCTCTGGAGCTTTTTGAATAAGAAAGTAACATAATAATATCTGTTCAATTAGGAGGATTAAGATTAGAGATTTAGAGTTGAAAGAAACCTTAGAAGTCACTGAATCCAATTTCCCCACCTCACAGATGAGCCCAGTGAGGCCGAGAGAAGTCAAGTCAGTTGCTCAAGGTCACCTAGGTGGGACTTCAACCCAAGTCCTCTGGGTTCAAAGCAATTGCCTTTTTTTTTTTTAAACTTATAATGACATGATACTTTCTGTTTGACAGCTGGAGGAAATAAATGCTTCACACTTTACCCACCTGTGGCTGTGTTGTTCCCTATGAGTAGAATATCTATTGAACTGTATTTAATAATTCAACTTTGATGGTCAGGAGAGGAGGTGTGATTTAGGCTGGTCTTTAAGGAGTGGATAAGGTTTTGTAGATGATGGAAGAGTAAAGTTCCAAATGAAGCGAAGAGCACAGGCAAAGACACTGAAGTAGGAATGCACGAATCATATGCAGGGGACTGGGAAGAAATTCATTTGAGTGAAATATGAAGCTGGTATGGGGGAATAATGGAAGGTAAGATTGGAAAGATAGATTGGATACAGTCTATGAAGGTCCTTGAATGCCACCCTTGGGAGTTGGTACTTGATTCTCTAGGCCAGAATTCCTTACCTTGGGGTCCATGAACTGTTTTTTTAAATGTTTTGATTTAGGTTATTAATATAATTGGTTTCCTTTGTAATCCTATGTATCTTATTTAATACATTTATTAATTATATATCATATTATATATTATATCTAATATATTTATAAAATACATTTCAAATGTTATTCTAAGTAGGGGTACATAGGCTTCACCAGAATGCTAATGATTGAGGAGGGGGGCGATCCACAGCACAGCACAAAAAGATTAACAACCTCTGTTCTAGGCAGTTGGGAGCCACTGAAGATTTCTGAGCAGTAGAGTTATGTGAGAAAAGCTATATTTTAAAATTAATCTTTTGATGGTATGGAGGGTGGAATAAGAAAAGGTTCACCTTTAAGAAGAACAACGAAATCAAATATAAGGATATATTACACTATTCCAAGTATAAATTGTTAATAAGTTCTAAAAATGACAGTAAACATGGAAAATAAGAAAAAATAACAAGAAAAACTACAGGACTGTGTGGAGGGTAAAGGAAAAAGAATGAGTGAAAGATGGCTGAGATGTTAAGTTTGGATAGCTAGGAGGATAACTATGGAAGTGAGAAGACAAGAAGGCAAAGTCAGTTTTAGACATGCTGACTTTGAGGTGTTTGCAGCAAGTTCAAAAAGACATGCTCAGCCAGTGGCCTCATCTCCACACATGTTTGAGACTGTGTTTTGTGATTGAAAGGGCACTGGATTTGGAGTCAAGACTCAGATTAAAATCACAGCTCTACCATTTACTGCATGTGTGACCTTGGGCTAGTCATTTCCCATTTTCTCATCTGTAAAATGAGGGAGGGAGTTATCTCCATGAACTTTATGGTTCATGAACGCTAGTTCTAAACCTCTATGGTCCTATTCCTTGCACATACTCTTTGCTTGGGTCAAACTGGATTATTTGTCACCTTTCATACATATGCCACACTTCTATAACCCCATGCCTTAGCTCATGCTGTTTCCTATACCTAGAACAGGAGTGGGGAACCTATGACCTCGAGGCCACACATAGCCCTCTAGGTCCTCAAGTATAGCTCTTTGACTGAATCCAAACTTCCTTAAACACTTGAGGACCTAAAGGGCTATGTGTAGCCTCGAGGCCACAGGCTCCTCACCCCTGTTCAAGAATGTCATCCTTCCTCTCCCTATACCTCTACACAATTCCTACATATCCTTTAAAGCTAAACTCAACGGTCACCTCCTTCAGGAAGCTTTCCTTTCTTTCCTCCCTGGATCTCACATAACACTTTATAACTCTCTTACACAATTACTATCTCTTGTCTTATATTATCTCTCCCTACTGGCCTATAAACTCTATCAATAAGAGAATGGCGTAGTGAAGTTTCCTGTCTCCCTCAGTATCCAACAATGCACTCTATTTGAAGAACAGTATTTAAAAATACCTAAAAGAAAATTTTTAGATTTGGTTTGAGGTATTGGGGGGGGGGGAGGTGGAGGGGCTAGACTAGTGATTTCATGGGTAATAAATGAATGTTTCTGATGAGGACCCTCCTGTCAATACAGATGGGCACCTGCTCTGCAACTAATAGACTTAGAGAGTGATCTGAAATACGAAGAAAATAAGTGACTTGCATGGGGTCATGTAGACAGTATGCATCACAGGAAGAAATTGAACCTAGATCTTTATGACTGAGACTGGCTTTTCATCTATTATGACTCATTACCTTTTTTCCTTTTTTTTTTTTTTGAGGCAGTTGGGGTTAAGTGACTTACCTAGGATCACATAGATAGTATTTGAGGCTGGATTTGAACTCAGGTCCTCTTGACTCCAAGGACCACATTCTATCTATTGCATCAACTAGCTGCCCCCCACATTGCCTATCAAACATTTGTTAAATTGAATTGAATTGTACTTTATGCCCACGAAGAGCTTAATAATCCTCATTTGCTCTTCTCATGATGGTCTGGGTGACCAAACTAATAGCAAGTGTTCTGTTTTCTAAGAACAAACCAAGGCCTAGTGAGAATAGATAACAGTGATATGGCGGCAGAGAGAGAATTTACTCTCAAGAGATCTCCAGCTTTGGAGTTGGCCTCCTGAGCTCTAAATAGAGCTCAGGATTTGCAAATCCATGATGTTACTAGTGCCAAAGAAGGAATAATGAGAAATGAACTGCTTCTTTTTCTACAACCTCCCAGCTTTTTGTGAGAGAACCTGAACGAAGACTAGGGATAAAAGGAGACATCCGTCAGCATGCCTTCTTCAGGGAAATCAACTGGGAGGACCTTGAACGGAAGGAGATTGAGCCACCATTCAAACCAAAAGTGGTAAGGACTTAAACACCCCTTTTCTACTTCTCTGTTCTCAAGCTGTTTGATTGATAAAAACTTTTACAAGAACCATTTAAAATCATGCCCCCACTCTCCCCAACCCCACATCATTTTAGCTCATGGTATCATTACTGGGTTCCAAAATGGTAGAAACTTGCTGTCCCTGTGACACTGAGATGGCTGATTCACATCAGCTAACATTTCAACCACACATGGTACGCAACCATGAACAAGAAATGAACTGAATAGTGTGTGCTTACATATTGGTTCAAAATATGACTATAGGGCAGCAGAATGAATTTGCTTTATATTCTATACTCACAGTATGTATTACTCAAAGTTACTAAATAGCCCTCTGCTTCTCATCTCATACCAAGAATTAAGCAATTTTCTTTCTACTACATATCAGTTTTCTCAGAGTTAGCCTACATCATAGAAGTAGACTTTGTGTTTGTAAATAACCACTCTGCCTTAATTAACTTCAGGAGAACTCATTAGGTGAAATAATATGAAAGGGAGGATTTATCCATTCAGTGAATAAAGATTTGTTAAGTTCAGGTCTCTGTGCTAAGTATTGGAGATAGATAAAATGAAAGAGCTTACATTCTACTAGCATATACACAGATGAATACAAAGTAATGTCAAAGGTAGGACACTAACTATGGTGGAAGATGATAAGGTGTAAAGTGCTGGACTAAACCCGGGGTGGGAAACCTGCAACCTTGAGGCCACACGTGGCCTTCTAGATCCTTAAGTGGCCTGAAAGATTCACCTTGAGGCTATAGGTGGCCATAAGGCCACAGGTACCCCACCCCTGACTAAAGTGTGCCTTCCAGTGACCTACGGATTCAGAGAAATGAAATTTAGGAAGGAGTGCACTCTAGCTATGGGGGATAGTTTGTGCAAAGACCCAGAGAAGGGCAAAGGAATTTTGAATGTGGGAAATAAGTAGGTCAGTTTGGTTAAAACACAGTGGAATATGTGAAGGGAAGTAATAGGATGGAAATATGGGTTGGAGACAGACTGTGAAGGGCTTAAAATATCAGGCCTAGGAGTCTGTATTTTATCTCAGAGGCAGCAGGAAACCAGTGAAGTTTCCTGACCAAGAGGGTGCCACGGTCAGACCTGTGCTTTAGGAATAGGCCTGGAAAAGCAAGAGGCAGGAGGCAGGGAGATCAAAAACAGCTGTGACTGTAATCCAGCTGAGAGACTGAACAATAAGCAGTGGGTCTATGAGCACAGGTAAGGGGAAGAGGTGGGACAGGTACTGGGGTCATAGATGGGAGCCGCCATTCAAACCTAAAGTGATAAGGACTTAACACCCCTTTGGACTCTTTCCTATTCTCCTACAATTTGATAAAACCTCTACCAGACCCCATGTAAATCATGCCCTACTAGCCCCATCCCAACGTGATTTCAGCTCATTGCAGCATTATTGGGTTCCAAAATGTTGGAGGAAACAAGCTAATAGAAGTCATAACTCAGATTCCTTTTAACCTGGAGCAAACACCACAAACCATATCCTATCATAAAAGGTACCATCAATTTAGGGGACGGGGAGAAGGAGCAGACTCCAGTCTGTTCAGAGAGACAGGTTCCAGGATACCACAAGTCCAAGGCTAGGAAGATGGCTCATCCTGCCCCATCTCCAGAGGAAGAAGACCATTGGTAGCTTTCTGTTCAAACAGAAACCAATCTTAGCCCCTCATTGTAAAGACTAATGAGTTGTTTCTTCAAGCATGGCATCCAAGAAGCTTTATTATGGGGAGGGTGAGAGTGGTGTGCAGATATATGTCTACAGGGAAAATCTCTCAAAGTATCTTACTAATGCAGGAAGGATCTTAGGTATCATCTAGTCTGGCTCCTTGGTTTTACAAAAGAGGAGACTAGGGGCGCAGAAGAGAGGACTGAAGATTGTGAATTTATTATGGTCAGCTTTTAAGCCATGTACCAGTAATCTTGATTTGAAACTTGACTGGTCAGATCACCCATGTCTGTGTGATATGTCTGTAATGACAGATTTCTTCAGAAGAGGTTAACAAGGGAAACACATTAAGCCAAGTTTCTGTTTATAAACTAAGTAATATAAAGAGATAACCTATTATAGGATAAGAATACACAAAGTTCACTAGAAAAATGAAAAGCAAAGCAAAACAAAATTGGCGACCTTGCTAAATTTGTTAAATTTGCCAAAGGTTTAGGTGATAGTTAAGACATTCTTTACCTTAACAGATGTAAATATTCTCTCTAAGGGTGAGGGATAGTGAAGGCTAAAAAGTAGGATTCCTCAGGGGATGAGTCTCCTTGCCCCGAGGCCAAAAAGTTTCTTTTTTTGGAGAATCTGTAAAAATAGCGCTCGAAACAATAAGCACATTAGAGAAAACTCACTGAAGATAACCTGGAGTTTAGTGGGGTTAAGGAAGCGGATGAAACTAGATCTAGATAGCTGAAGCTCAATAGACTGAATTGCCCACTTTCCAAGCAGTACAGACTTCCAGGCTAAAGTCTTTGAATAGGTATTGCTAGGGGTGGGACGTGAATGGAGATATTAAAGCTGACCCATTAATTTATGTATGTATTCTCCTTATATGATGAGCTCATCTTTGATTGAAAATGTTACCTAATTCTTCTTATACTTGTATTCATTCTTTCTTGGTTTCTGAATTTTCTTCACAGAGGTATAGGCAATATCATGTTATTAGCTTGATTACCATTCAGACAGAACTTGAGTAGTATGGGGAATGGGGTGGGGGAGAGAATAGAGGGAAAAAAGGGGGTTTCAGTGTCTTTCCCCATGTCCTAGTCATTTTGGAGGTAGAAGGAAACAGGGTGGAAAGACCCCTTGATCCTGAGAATCTCTCTCATTACTTTATAATGAAACATGATTCAGAAAGCTCTGGACTAGGGATGGGGAACCTGAGGCCTTAGGCCACATGTGGCCTTCCAGGTCCTTGGGTGTAGCCTTTTGACTGAGTCCAAGTTTTACAGAACAGATCCTTTTATTAAGGGGATTTGTTCGAGTTTAGATTGAATCAAAGGGATGTACTTGAGGACCTAGAAGGCTACATATAGCCTCGAGGCCATAGGTTACCCACCACTGCGAGTCTAGATCATAACAAATGTCAAGTTAAGAAATCATGTCTATCATTGAGATAATATATGTCAAGTACTTTACAAACCTGTACTTGGCACTGTAAAAATTCTAACTATTATTTCCATCCTCATCATCGTAGATCAGTTCTATAGAAGGATTTCTTGGGAAGGTAAACACTCTCAAAATCATTCTATTCATCGTTAGACCCAATGGCTGTTAAGGCCTAAGTACACCTAGTTCACCAGGTCAAAATCATGATAATCTAAGTATAACGCTGTTCTCAGTACTGCCCCTTGAGGGTACCCCTTTGAAAGCATTTGACAGGCTTAGCCACTGGAGTGCTCATGTTCAAAATATGACATATCTTTAGTTTGGTTTTTGGAATTTAATTGTGGCATTTAGCAATAGAACCAACTATCCCCCAGTGGATATCCAGTCAAAAGTAATACTATTCATCTTATCCTATATCTCAAAAGATGAAAAATAAAATGTAAAAGATAACCTCGTAGACAAGTCAACCTGAATTTTTCAGCATACAAATGGAGGTTTTGAACTAGGGAACTAGGTCTTGGCAACCTCACCTCCTCAAGCAGCTTGCTTGGAGTAACAATAGAAGATAAAGAATTGCTGCTAGGTACAGTGGGCCTGGAGGTAAGAAGACCTGAAATCAAATCCAGCCTCACATACTTGCCAGGTGTGTCACCTTTGGCAAGTCACTTAAATGCTACTTTCCTCAATTTTCTCATCTGTAAAATGGGGACAATGCTAGCACTTCCCCCACCCTTCCCACCCCAGCCCAGTCTGTCCTAAGGATCAAATGAGGTATTTGTCAAATGTTTAGCGCAGTGCCCAGCACCAAAGTGGTGCCTAATAAATGCTTCTTGCCTTCCTTCTATTCCACAATACCATGGAAAATTTTTGTTTAACCTTTGAGGATTGCCTTCCAATATATCTCTTGTTATATAATAACACTGCAGAGGTTCATAGGATTCTAGATTTAGATCTAGGAAGGATGTCAGAGGTCACCCAGCCCGATCCCCTCAGGAAGGCCTAGGGAGAGGAAGTCATTTTCCCAAAGTCACTCAGCTAGTGAAGTGCAGAGCTGTGATTTGAACTTTGATGCCCTGGTTACCAATTCAGCACTCTCTCCATTGTCCCACACTACAGTTTTAAGCAAGAAGAGAGGGGAGCAGAGGGAATAAAAGAGTGCTCCCTATGGCCCACAGATCTAAAAATGATGGTTTTGTGGTGTGGGCCTGCTGAGAGGTTGCTTCTCACCTTTAGCATTAAAAATGGCTCAGCCTCAGAACTTTAGTCAAAGTCTGAATGAAATTTAAAGGGGAGAGAGGGAAGAATTTCAAACAAAAGACATTTTGTATTCTTTGGGGCAGGGAGCCTAAGTGTCACAGTAGGTAGAGCATTGGGCCTGATGTCAGGAAAACTCATCTTCCTGAGTTCAAATCTAGCCTTAGACACTTCCTAGCAGTGCAACCCTGGGCACATAGAGTCTTAACCCTGTTTGCCTCAGTGTCCTCATCTGTAAAATGAGCTGGTGAAGAAAATGGTAAACCACTCCAGTATCTGACACATGCTTTCCAATAAAGATTGTATTTGGTGGGTAAACGGAACATCCCTGCTTAGTTTAGATTGGATACATTAGGGGAGGTGGTCACAACCCTCAAAGAGGTGATGGTTTGTAATCCATCTTCCCTCCTCCTTAACGCAGTTGTGACTTAAGTCTACAACCTGTGCTTTTCCTTCAGCTGAGACAACATTCCTCACTCTGAAACTCATTAATTAAACTCCTTGATTGCTGGCTCTCCTGTCCCTAGGCCTGCTTTGTGCTGCTCTGAGCATTCTAGGGTTAGAGACAGGCTCAGTAAAAATCCTGTTAACGGTGTAGACATGAAAAGTGACACTCCTTGGTCGTTCCAGAGTTAACAAAAGGATCACTTAGCCATAACATGGAAAGGATATTCATTGAGGATCTGGTACTCAGACACATCCCACCCCATCGGTGTCCTTGCCTTTACACAGGAACACTCTGTGTAGCAAGGCAGGGTACAGTCACTCCCATGGCCTTGGTACACTTTCTGCCAAGTCAGAAGGGCCCAAAATCTGTCAAGTGATGAGGAAGCCACATATATTAACTACCAAGATCTGAGTCCATCCTGTGTAGGAGACAGCTTCCTTGTCTTTTAGGAAGAAAAGTATCCTATGTACAGGTGGGATTGAGGAGATAGAGAGGTTGGCACAGACGGAGACCGGTAGATGGTGATCCTATGACAGTGGGAGAAATATTAAAGGTGGGAGGATGAGAAAAACAATGCCCGCCTGTTTCATCACAGGCATTAAGAGAGAAGGCAACAAGTTACAGCAGTTTCATACTGAAAGCAAATTGGTTGAAATGAAAAATCAAGAGCATTCATCAAATAATAGAATTTTAGAGTTGGCAAATGCCTCATACCTATCCATTAACACTAAATATTCAGTGATCCATCTACTTTCCTTCCCAGTTTGTGTAACTGTCCTCTATCCTCCAGACTCCTAACATAGGTTAGAATTTCTTCAACCTCTTCATAGCCTTTCTTTTCTGATGTTTTATCCTTGAAATATGTCAGGCTCTTCAACTTTTCAGTCGTTTTTCAGTCATTCTAACTCTTTGTGACCCCATTTGGGGTTTTCTTGGCAAAGATACTGAAGTGGTTTGCCATTTCCTTCTCCAGCTCATTTTACAGATGAGGGAACTAAGGCAAACAGGGTTAAGTGACTTGCCCAGGATCACACAGCTAGTAAGCGTCTGAGGCCAGATTTGGACTCAGTGAGTCTTTTTGGCACTGTGCACTGTGGTGCCACCTAGCTGCCCCTTAAATCTTATAACATCATACAGATAAGAAATAAAAGAGCTAGTACTTTAACCCAGATCCTCCAATGTCTAACTCCAGAACTCTTTTCTCTATACCATGTTGCCTATACAGGGTTATGCTAGTGAATGTTTAACAACCACTCTCAAGGGAAAAAAAAGTGTGTGTGTGTGTGTGTGTGTGTGTGTGTGTGTGTGTGTGTTTCTGTAAATTTACATATATGGATAGATATATAAATATATATGCACATACATGCATTACATACTTATATGCGTAATATAATTTTAAATTTAATCTGCATTATTAATATTTTCCTAGTAGATCATAGGTCACCAAAATGGGCAACACCACTAGAACAGTGGGGTGGAGGAGGAGGAGTAGCCTTGGGTGCAATTGGGGGGCACTGAATAAAAAGGAAGGGGACAATGAAAGCAGAGGGAAAGAAGAGAAGAAAATTTTGAAAGACTGTACGTTTCATCTGCTATGTAACAGAGTTAAAGTCGTAGTGATTACATTATTTTCAAAATAAACACTTAAAATGTAAGTTATAATGGATCAGTAGTCAAGTCCTCCAACAGGTCTTAACAAGCAAGTGTTGGCAGGCAAGCATCTCTGGTATGGTTGGGAAGTCCAGCATGCGACAGCAAGAAAATGTACATGAAATGACTTGTTTACAATATGATACTATATGGTTACATGATGCAATATTGTGTCATCAGAATTTCAATGCAGGAAAAGTCTCCACAAATTTACAATAAATTATTAAATTTAAAATGTGTCATTTTTTAATTTTATATTTTTTTAAATGAAACAAATTTCAAAAAACCCATTAAAGGATTTTTAAAAAGTAGATTTCCAGGGGGACCCTAAGTAATTATTTTTGAAGAGGTGGTGGTAAGCCAAATAAATTTGGGAACCTCTGGTCTAGACAATCACACAACAATGAATCAAGCTCTGATTAGTAGTGTTTGCTAATTGGATCTAAGAGCTAGCTCTAGCACATCCCTCAGATCATTTTGACTTTCACTTTTAGGTAAGAGACCAACTTGTACTTTGTGTTCATATCCATGTTACTTAGTACTGGCAGAAACAAAACCATACCCACATTTCTAGAGGCAATTGTGAAATTGTCTTCTTGTTGACAGCTCTCTTGGTTAAGCCTCATGAGTAACTGCCTATTAGTCATTTCTGTTCAATCACTGGGAAACTCATTTACCAGGGGATACTGATTGACTTATGGATTATGATAGGCTTCCCCTATTTCTAGGGATAGGATGACAATATCTGCTCAGCTGCCTTTAATTGGTGACTAGTACATTCTCTCCCCATCCTGAAACAACCAAAAGCCACTCTATAAGCAGAAATTTGATTACCTAAATAGATCTAATTCGATTCTTCCCCTTTGATTCTTCTTTCCCATGTGAGTTCCTGACATACTTTTGTATAAAAATGACCACCTGATGCTGTAACGAAGCAGATGCCCACTAATACTATGTGTCATGATGATATGCATTCACATGTACCATGGTTAAAAATCATTTCCCTGGGAATGTAGCAACTGCATCCAGTAGAACAATGTGGTGATATGTTTAGTTACCTTGTAAAATAGGCATCAGTTCTGACCCCTGTCACCAGAATTATAAGGGAGTCATTTCAATGTAGAGATTTTAGATCTGGTTAGAAAAATAGAGAATAAATTTAGTGCCTGATCTGTCTTTCTCTCTCCCTCTTTTTATTTATTTTTTTGTTCAAACCTGCTGAAGAAATCTCCAAGTGACTGCAGCAACTTTGATAAAGAATTCCTGAATGAGAAACCACGGCTATCATTTGCTGACAGAACACTGATAAACAGCATGGACCAAAATATGTTCAACAACTTTTCTTTCATTAACCCTAAGATGGAGAGGATGTTATCCTGAGGATTCAGTATTTCCAGAACCTTTTCTGGCTGAAGGAATTTGCCTTCCTTCTTTGAACTGGTCCAAGCAACACTTATCATGTCCCATTTTCATCTTGGAGAAGAAAAGAAACACTTACCAGAGAGGGCTCAGAGCTTTTACCAATACTCCCAACATTTATGTGTAGAGTAAGCCACCTCTACTTCACTAATGACAAATGTCTTTTGTTACATCTCCCGCCATCTTTTACAGAATGCTCTCGAATTTCAGTGCATTCGAGAAAGAACTTGCCATGAGGTTCAGATTTGCCACCTCACTCCCTGAACAGTAGTAATTTACTTGAAAGATGGTACTGTGTACTGTGAAAGATTGAACAACTTAATACTGCCCTAAATTAGCCCCTGCGCTTGAGTACAAAGTGCCGATCAATGAACTCCTTGATGAATCAAGGCACAAACTGCATACCAAACGTCTCAAGATTATAACAGTGCATTTCCAGATGCCACAACAACGGTCCTCCAGCCTCAGACCAGGAGCTGCTGACCTATTTCACCCCATTCACATCTGTGGAAGTTTAAATGGCCAAAAGAAAACTGAGAACAGTAACAAGGTTTTCATGGGAATCCTTTCAAAATAAATGTAGCCTGTCACTTGAGATTTTGAAAACCATTCATTCTGATTATCCACATCCCCCACACTGTTTTGCAAGAGATAACATTGGTTAAGTTGAAAGAACATGTCACCTGGTGTAGTTTTCCCTGGAAATTGAATAGACTATTTTATCCGATTGTCCTGGCAATGAAGAAATTAAATGTAGAATCTACTAAAGATGATATCAAATTATTTCCCTCAATTAAAACTTGCCTTGACTTTCTGATAGAGTTTTCACTTGATACCATATTTCATGGCAATCATCCTCATTTATAAAAGGAAAAGGAACAACCGACATGACAACTGAAAACACTCAACGTCATAATACTCCAGGGAGACTAGCCTGTTATCTCTAACATCTCTTTCTGTGCCACGTTCAAGATAAAGAACCATGCCTGTTATTTCCAGTAGTTACCTGTTTGATTAGAATTCTTAACCTGTGCACTTTGGAAGTGTCATTGCTGTTTGTACAGTTTAATAAAATGTTGTGACTTAATAGCAAATTGTATGTGTGTGAAAATGTAATTTAAAAAAGAAATCTAAAAGGCATTAAATTTTATAATCCTCCAATAGTGAAGTTTTATGTCCCTAACATAGTGGATTCTGTGATTTTCAGTCATTAAAAACTGACTAGCATCTACTATTAAAAAACAATCTTCTGGGTACTTAAGTTTGTTCATTGTGGATTTGTCATAAAAGAAAAACAAATAAGTTTTGTGATAATAGTTTGATTAAATATTTTGCCATTTACAAAGCATTTTCCTCACAAAAAGAAGAGATAGTACATATGTCCTTATTTTACCAAGAAAGAACCTGAGATCCCAAGAGGAGTCACAAGATTTGGAACTAGAAATGATCCCAGAGATAGTCTAGTCCAACGCCCTCATTTTACAAATGAAGAAACCAACTCAGAAAAGTAAATCCCACTGATGGTAAGTATCAGAGGCAGAATTTGAAACCAGGACTTTAGATTCCAGAGCTCAAGCTCTTTCCACAGGCCCACATTGCCAGTAAGAAAAGTGGCAGATTATGAGGCTGGCAGGTGACATAAACCCAGGTTTCCAGTCAAATCCAGAGCTCTTTCCATAACCATACATTCTACAAGAAGAAATCCATGATCCATCTTTGAAAGAGCTTACTTGAGATAGTCTCAAGTGATACTTGTCACTGCCCATCTCCAAATGCTTTATGTTCCAAAAAGAATCATAAGCTTCCCCATATGAGCCTTATGACTTACCATTAGCTGGTAATTTAGCCTTCTATTAATTATGTAGAAATTCCTTTCATGTAACTCTACAGCTTAATTGTTCTCCCTTTCTTTGTATGTGTCTCTCTGTATCTGTATCTGTCCCTGTCTCTCTCTCTCTCTCAATGTCTGTCTATCTTTCTCTATTTCTATATCTCTCCCTTTCTGAATCTCTCTCTCTCCTCCCTCTCTCCCATCTTTTTCTCTCCTTCCTTTTCTCCTGTGTTAATTTTCTCTTATTCAATCTCTTTTCTATAGCTACTGAGTTTGCATTCTGCTTGCCTAAAATCTTTCCTGCTTTTATATTTTATGAATCAGCAGCTGATTCCCATATTTCTTAATATTTCAAGGATCTGTGCTTTTTTTTTTTTCAGTTTGGGTACTCTTCACACCAATGTAGACAAGTTCTCTAAAATAGTCTTAGGGAAATGCTTCTGCCATTATATTCATTGTCCCACAGCCCACTTCCTCCTAGGTTCCTAGGAGCCAACCTGGTGATGGAACCATTCTGACCTAAGGTCACTTCTACTGCATTAGGCTGTACTAGCTACATTGGCTGAGGTTTGATAAAAATTGGATTGGGAGAAAGAAAGTGTAACTGATTCTTGGGCCTCAATTGGGTCAATGACCTACAATATTTAGATCTACCTTCATACAAATGGGTCTTTGAATAATAGAAAAGAAGCTAACAGATCTTGTATTCCAACCTTCTTCCTACTGAAGAAATCCCTTCTGTAACATCTGAAAGTCATTCTAGTCACTACTTGAATAATTCTAATAAAGGATAACATCATTTGATGTTTAGATAACTCTTAATGGTTACCCTGGTAACCTGGTAAGCTCCTTGAGGGCAGGACTTTCCTCTTTACAGCACTGCATACAGTTTATTAAATATTTATTTGTTGAATACTTAGCTGAAGAGATAACCTGGCATAGACAGCTAGGATCAAGTCACACCTCCTAACCTCTACAAGCTGTGTGGTCCTAGGTAAGTCAGTATCCTGGGTAGCCCTAAGACTATAAGAAGAAGCCCAGGTGCTAGTCTGCAGTAGTAGGCAAAGCATCCCCAATGGAAGGTCCTTATACCAGTGACTGTGCTGGTCCTTCATTGCTGAAGAAGACCATGCCATCAGAGAAATGATGACATGACTTGCACTTGACTTTGTTTTGAGTGAGGGAGGGCTGTGCAGGTCATCAGCCTCCCTTCTCCTCCAGAGCCATCTGAATCCAGTGACGTGATATTCCTCAGGATGACTAGAGATGACCCAGGATGCAATTACAGGTCCAATGCAAAAGAAAATGTAGCTGAAATCTGTTTACTTCCACATAGTAATTCTAATTCTGCCATTTGAAAAATACAGAATAAATGTACTCCATCTTCCGTGCTTGAAGACAGCTAGTATATTTCCCCAGTGTCCTGTTCTCTAGGCGAAACATCCCTAGTTGTTTCAACTCTTACTCATATGATACAATTTCCAAATTTCTTACAACCATGTTTTTTTAGGGGAAACATTCTAATTTATCAATATCACATTTAAAGCACATGGAGCTGGATACAGGATAACACCCCAGAAGAGGACAAATCATAACAGAGTGTGGTACAACTATCATAGACCTTGACACAAATACTACATTTCTATTAGGAAAGAGTTTGGGATTAGGTGTTAGAAGACCTGGATTCAAGTTTCTGTGACACTATTTATGAGCTACATGACCTTGAGCAAGTTTTCACCTTTCTGAGCCTCAGTTCCCACATCCATTAATTAATAAATTGCTAAAGTATTAATTAATAATTAGTAATAATCATTAATTGATACTTCCATTACATCTCTCACAGAAAAAAGTCAAGTGAATCATCAATAAATCTACAATCATGCATTTAAATGGGCTTATTTGAATAATTCCCTCCATGCTAAAACTGAGATTGTAAATGAAGGGAAAAAGAAAGTCACTCTCCTGAAGGGATTTACATTCTAGTGGAGGAATGGGTGTGGTAGTGAGATTATAGTGAAGAAAAAAAGTCCACAGAGTCAAATGGAGCCCAGAGAGAAATAAAAAGTTCAACATAACTGGGTTTGGACATTTAAAAATGGAGGTTCCAGGAGAAACTGACCAATCAGAGGAAGCAGTCTAGGGTGAAAAGGCTGTAAGTTCATGGTGGAAAAAGAGCCCAGAGATGAATCAAGAAGTGCACATGACTGACCAAGGAACTTCCCTTTAAACGGAGGTCCTGGGAAGAATCAACCAATCTGTATTGGGGCAGTTCCTTTGTTAAATTGAAATATAGTACTTTAAAATTATGCCATTTAAATTGAATCCTATTAGACTGGCAAATCGTTCTAAACTGTCAAGAGTTTTTGAGATCTTGACTTTGTTAACTCCCTGTGTTAGGCTGCCCTTCAAACTTTGCTTTCTATACAAATTTAATAGCCATCAAAACCATGTCTTTAATAAAGACACTGATAAAAATGTTGAACAGTATTAAGGCCAGGGACAAATTCCTGTGACATTTCACTAGAAACATCCATCTAGGTTTACAATGATACTTACTTAACCAGGTTTGAATCAGTTTAGCTGTACTACAATCTAGATCACATTTCTCCAACTAGACACAAGATTATCATCATAAACTTAGCATAACTAACCTCCCACAAGATGTCTGACAATGCTTTCAACCTGCCCCTATATAATACCCTATACAGCATTGTGAGAAAATGAAATGAGGTTAATCTAGAATGACCTATTTTTAATGAAGTTATTCTGACTCATAATTATTTTTACTTCCCTTTCTAAATACTCACAAATCATCCTTTTCATAATAGGTTCTGAAATTTTGCCAGAAATCAAAATTAAATACATTGACCCATGGTTTAAAGAATTCACCCTCTTTTCTTTTTGTAAATTGGGGATAGTTGCTGATCTTCACAGTTTTGAGGAATCTCTTCTGTCATTTTCTAAGATTACCAACATCTGCCCAGTTGTTTAACTGTTCAGTACCTTTGATCCACACTTACCATTGTCAAAAAAATATTTTGAAAATATTCATTAAAACTCAAAAGTTTTCATATTGGGCTAGGGACAATGTAGTTCAATGGAGCAAAGTGGATTGCATGTATACCTTCTCCTGCTGTGCAGTTCTCATCTACAGTCTCATAAATCTTCAACCCAATGTGCTGGAGGCATTCCTCTCGACCCTTTAACATTCTATGCATACCAGGGGAGTACCTATGTTCTCCATCTTACTTTCCCTATATGACCCATAATGGAGAAGCAACAATGGGTACAAAAAGTATAATAACAGATTTTATCTAGGAAGTCATACTATGTGCAAAACAAAATTATAATACGCTGGAGGTTTTATTCTTGATTTTTTAATAACTTAAATGTATCATTATATGTCTTGAGTTGGCCATCTTTTTCATGATTCATCATCATCCTCATAGCTAACATTTCATACAAATGCTGCCATGTGCCAGGAATTGTGCTAAGCACTTTACAAATACTATCTCATTCAATACTCACAGTAATTCTGTGAGGTGGGGGCTATTATGATTCTCCCTCTGTTATTCTTGTTGAGTAATTTGTCAGTCATGTCAACTCTTCATGACCTCATTTGGGTTTTCTTGGCAAACAAACTGGAATGGTTTGCCATTTCCTTCTCCAACTCATTTTACAAATAAGGAAGATGAGTCAACTAGGTTAAGTGACTTGAACTTGCCCAGGGTCATACAACTAGTATCTAAGCCCAGATTTGAACTTAGGAAGATGAGGCTCCCTGACTCCAGGACTGGCACTCTATCCACTATGCCTCTTAGTTACCCAATAATCCATATTTTACAAATGAAGAAACTGAAGCCAACAGAGGTTAAGTGACTCACTCAGAATCACAGAGTTAGTAAGCATCTGAGGTCAGATTTAAACTCATGTCTTCCTGACTGCAGGCCCAGGACTCCATCCACTGTAGCACCTAGATGCCCCCAAATACAATTGATCCAAATCCTTTTCCATTCTTATTTCCATTCATTATTCCCTTGGTAATATTTTTGTGATATATTTAATCCATAATTCATCACTGGTACCATACGACTGTCCATATAGCTATCATGTGTCTTTCCAGTGCTCTTTGGATAAGTCGTAATTTTAATGTGCTATTGACAGACAAATTATATTAAGTACTACTAAGTTCTTTAATATTTCTGTGGATTGGATTGAGAAAGTTTCACAGAGAATATTGAGCTTGAATTGGGTCTTAAAGGATGGAGGCAGAGAAGAGAGTAAACAAAATCACCTAATTACAGAATTTGAGAGTTGGAAGAGCCTTCGTTGGCCAGCTAAAATGACCCATACATGAAAGGAATTCCCACAATAACATATGTGATGAGTGATCAGCCAGCATCTGTCTGAATGCCTCCAAGGAGACAGAATCTATCATCCCTTGAAGAAGCACAGTACACTTTTTTCTACTTCTAATTGTAAGGAAAATCTAAACTGACATCAAGTCAACACTGTCTTCTTTATAACTCCTGCCCATTATTTCTGGTTCTGTCCTGCTTCTGCTCCATAGGACCAAACAAGAGACCTACTGTCTTCTCCTCATGGCAGTCCTTCAAATCCTTAAAGAAAATTATTATGTCCTTCCCAAATCCTGTCTTCTCCAGGCTAAACACACCTATTTCCTTCAACCAATCCTCATATGACGTTGACTCAAGACCTTTGGCCATTCTGCTTTTCCTTCTCAGTACACTCTTCAATTTATAAATATCCTTCTTAAACCACAGTGTCCAGAATTTAATACAACATTCCAGGTGATTTGGGAGGAGGGCAGAGTAATGTGGGATTACTTCCCTGTTCCTGAGAGCTCTATGCCTTACAGTTTTAAAAAAAAACACCATTATCCTATGTCTTCCTAACACAGAAGTGGACATTTTGCCTCCTCCCATGAACCCTAGAGCACCTATTTGTGTGATTAGCTGTGTTGGCTTGGACAACTGCTAGGATTGCTTCCCTAATCCCCTATTTAAATTTCACCAGTTGATCTACTCAGAGCTTTGTCTAGCAGGAAAGTTTCATGGCTAAAGGCACATATAATCCATGTGGGGCTCTGCCCAAAGACAGAAATCTAGTTGCACTTGAAATAGGCTGGTCATTGGGAGTGAGGGAGGAATTATAAGAAGAAAGCATAGAAGTCAGTCCACCAAACTGTCTCTTAAACATTATACCTCTTCCTTTGCTGTGCCCAACTGATATACCAGCTGCATAGGGGAATTCAACTTTGTGAGGCTGTTTGCAGAATTCCCCATTTTAACCACTCACACACACACACACACAAAGGCAAAACACAATCACTCTCTGGGGTGTGTAATTGGTTCAGTGGACTTCACAAGAACAAATACTTTACAACTGACGAAAATTGAATTGCCCCCTCATTAGACGTTAGCATCATTCACTGTTATTCTAAGGATTCATTGATGAGCTATTTAAATATCTCCTGCCATGGCCCAAGTTCCTTGGTGGTGAAAGTCCATCCCTCTCCTCAGTTCCCCTTTAAAGGAAGTCATTCATTCCTTAGGAGGTAGTAATGGAATAAGGCCTAAGTCTTCTGATTACAACATTTCTAAATTCTCGTTTTAGGTTGACGCCCATTCTCATGCCTTAGAACTCTTATATCTGCAGAGTTTAGCAGATCTCCCAGTGCAACTTCTGGGTCAGAGATCATGGCACACACGTGTAACCCATCAGTTTCCCCTCTCATTATTCTTCCCTTTTTCATCTGTGCTGTTCCTATTCATAAGATGTTCTTCTATCTTCAAAGTATGGTCCTTAAAGGTCAAAAGTTCATTCATCTCTGCCTCTAATTGTGAAATCACAAGGACAATTTATCTTCATTTTCCTTACTTGGCCATCCAGTTTTCACAAAACCTTTTAAAAAAGTCAAAGTAGATTGAATTTTACTATATTTTTACTTTCTCTTGCCAAATTCCTTAAACATCCATTGTTCTAACCATAATAGGTGAATGGGAGTTTTCCAATTCTTGTCCCACTGAAGGGGCTACCCAAACACCCCTAACAATGCTTGAGCCATAGGTTGCCAGGGTCCCCTAGTCATCCAATCACCCAAAGATGCCACACCACCCTTCCCTTACTTCAACAGTAAATTCAACCAAGAAGTCATTGCAAATAATGCCTGCCTACTTTGGCAAATATTCTGGGCCAGGCCTAACTCATTATGGCTTTGAAGTTGGAATTCAATGAGATACTCATGGACAAATAAATGCAATTTAAAAGATGACCATATTAACAACAAAGGATAAAAAGGATACAATTTCTAAGGTTTAAAAATTAGTAACCCCACTGACATGGCTACTCCCCTCTACCTCTGAATTTACCATGACAACTGGCATGCTATGTCAGAAAGGCATTCTCACAGGACAGGCTGAATTTCAAAAACATTTGAAGGACCAACTGCCCTACAGGCTAGGCCTTTTGTGCTTTAAGATACAAGGAAACAAAACCAATCAAGATGCCAGCAACATTCTATCCACCTCCTTAAAGGGGAACCAGCCTGGCCCACACAGAACAGGTACCAAAGACCTATTACAAACATAAATGTTACAATTGTATTCCACAGTCTGATTTTATAAATGCCAGATCTGAGGCTTATATTTATTATATTTAGAGCAGTACAATAATCATGTCTCTTAAGAACCCACTCTTCCTTTACTCACTCCAGTGGGAAAAGCAAAGGCAGATGGTGAGTGCTTGAGATTGTCTACACCTCCAGTTCTCTTGTATATTTTAATAAGCTTGTTGGGTTGTCAATGGGAAAAACAACAAAAAATGCTCATTTTTATGAGACTAAGTAGAGGCTGAGGAAACATTGAGATTATACATACAAACTGAGCTCTTTACAAGTACCCTTGATTAGAAGAGAATGTCATCACTGTTCAGTCATGTGAGATAATCAATAGACAACATTGCATCATTTGAAAAGATATTGCCTCCCATTAACATGCCTTGGAGAAAATTAAGTTGTATGCTATCAATTGTTGGAGTCTATTGCCTGGCTGTTTTAACTGTTCCCTGAATGCTAGTGCCTTCCCTCTGAGATTATTCCCAATTCAGCCTGTATTTATCTTGATTCGGCATAATTGTTTGCATGATGTCTCCCCTCCACCTTAGACTATGAGCTTCTGGAGGACAGGGACTATTTTTCACCTTTCTTTATATCCCCAGTTCCTGGCACACAATAGGTGCTTACCAACTAACTGACTAACCTCACATGTACAAAGGCCTTGGATGATACAAGTCAATAATGGCTTTCACTAAGCTGGCAAATTAGCTTTCCTGACATTTCCTGTACTCTTTCTCACCATGTCATCAACTCTGAACTTTAGTTTCTCTGCCTTAAAATAGAAATAACACATAAGTTTATTGTCATACGCATTATATTGTTATAATAGAACCTACCCCACAGGGTTGTTATTTGTAAACCTCAAATCAATATGCTATTTATTTTTGGCTAAACTATCTTGTGAGATATCGGGAAATATATTTCATTTTCCTGGACCCAGTTTGCTCATCTGTAAAATGAGGAGGGTTGCTCTAAATTATCTCCAAGGTCTTTTTTAATCCTAACATGCTATGGAGACAGTTCTATGGGATCAGGAACAAGGCTAACCAGGAGACACTGTTGGTCTACATAGCACCTTCTCTTTCTGAAATAGTCAATAATAATCAACAATCTCTTATTGATTTATTAATATGATTGATCTATCATTAATCTATTAATGATGGGAACAGGAAGAGCAGAGATAGGTGATTTAAACTGTGATCCAAAGCAGTAGTGGCAAACTCAAATAGAAACTGATCCCTGCTGAGGCAACATATTGACTTAAAAAATCATAAATTTACATATCTGTATCGAATTGTATTTTTACTTATTTTCTTCAACATTTCCAAGATAGGTTTCCTTGTCATCTGTGGGTTGCTTAACAATTTGGCAACTCTGAAAACATCTTACACCGGAGTTATCAAACTTCTGATCAGAATTAAAATGTAAGTGAGAAATTTTGGATAAAATTAAAAAAATACAATGCAGGACAGATAATGTTAATTTCTGATTTTCTAAATCAATAAGCCACCTGCAAGGATCTGTTTCTACTTGAATTTGATACCACTGGCTTAGAGGACCATAAATCCAAAGTTGTACTGGAAGTGATATGAAAATCAACTGTCAATTCTCAGTGGGAGTATTTATGCCTCAGCAATTGGTGAATGCTATAAATCAGAGCTTGACTTATTGTTTTGTTCACTGTCTAGACTTATAAATGTGATGGGGAAAAGGGTCAATACCTTAATATCAACATATATGAATGACAGGTTTCTAAGCTCCCTGTAAGTCTCCACATTAAAAAAGAGAGTATCCATGATAGACGGGAGATTGAGAGGGATGTGTGACAAAATGACCTACAACATGGGGTGTAGATAACTGCTAGTGACAGTTTTATCACACCTATGGCAAGATAATCAAAGAGATTGGGGAGGGGAGCTTCTTACACTCTTCAAATTCTACCACATAGGAAGCCCAGTGTGTACCTATCCTGATGTCATTTGAAATACTATCTCTTTTACTCTATTTTGTTGACATCTTTGGTGAAAGAGGGTTGTGTGTTCATCCTTCATTTTTTCTGAAGAGGACCATGACATCAGAGAAATGATGACATGACTTGCACTTGACTTTGTTTCAAGTGAGGGAGGGCTGTGCAAGTCATCAGCCTCACTTCTCCTCCAGAGTCATCTGGATCCACTAACCAGATATTCATAAGGATGACTGGAGATGGCCCAGGATGCAATGGGAGACCTTGGCCTTTTAGGTTAAGGTCTTTCCACTTAAAGTGAGGAAATGAATGCCCATTCAGTGAATAGGCCTCTTTAAAAAGTAATCGGGGTATAGTCCCTTTAATATAAAAGAAAAAAATAGAGAGGAAAGGAAAGAGGAAAAGAGGAGGATGAAAGGGATATCTGTTTACCTAATGACAAAGTCTGAATAAAATCTGCATCTTTAATCTGAGTCAAGTTCATATCATTAATACCTTCTTGAATTTCAAAGAGATTGTGACACTCAGGTGCATGGTAGTTGAAACACCCTGTGGTTTCAGAGGGATCCTTGCTAAATTCTCCTCAACATCTTAATATAGTGGGAGGCCCAACCCAGTCAATACAGATGCAAATATTTCTTAGTACTTTATCCAAAACCCTAGGAAGATAGAGATTAATGCTGTACATTTGAGAAATATATATGCTGACCAGATCCTTTAGACCTCTAGTAGATATCTAAACCTTCTCTTCAATTAGAGTTGCCATAGTTTGGGGGAAGATGGGTTTAATTAGGATTTGTTGGTAGAAAAAAAAATAATGAAAGGGAAAAAGCCATCCATTCAAGAATGTTCACTCTATAGTTAAACTACTGACAGAACACAAAATTATAAACACTTATGTTTTCAGTTCATGTATAAGTTATTCCAAATGTTCATTTGTATAGATAATAACAGACACGATCCTTGAATAAAGGTGGTATACAGGAAAGAGGCTAAGGGGCTCAATCTCATCTTTAAGGAAGGAGCTAAAAACAGTTTCCCTGATAGATCCAGGCTCTTTCATATTTTCTGGTCCATCACCCATTTATGATGTTACTTTGCCAAAGCTGATTGTCAAGGCGCATGATCACCTCCAGGAGGTGCTAAAGACAATCAAAGCAGAAATATATAACCCAACAGTTAGGCTGAAATGAATTCAGACCTTCCAGAATCCCAGAGGCTCAGACCTAGACTACCTCAGCAACCATTTAGGCCAGTACATTCCTGCTCCGTAATCCCCTTTGGTACACCCAACGAGTTGTCACTCACCCTCTGCTTAAAGACTTCCAGTGATGAGGTTTCTACTTTTCCAGCTTTGAAAAAGATCCTTTCCAAATCTAGGATGCATGTCTGGGAATCAGGAAGGTTCAAATTCTGCCTCAGATGCTTAGTACCTGCCTAGGCAAACCCCTTAATCTCTGTCTGCCTCACTTTCCTCAACTGTAAAATGAGGATAAGAAGGCTAAAAAGATAAAATAGAATAATACTGGTAAGACACTCCACAGAGTGCCTGGCACACAGTAGGTCCTTAATAAATGCTTGTTCCCTTCTCCTCCTTACTTCCTTAATTGTCAGAACTTGATCCAGAAGAGTTCTTCAGGATAGGTAGTTTTCTCTACCTATTGAGGAATGAAATTCTCATTAAAACAGTGCAGAAATTTATTAATTGGTCTACTTTTGAGAAATGGAGAGGGAGACCTCCAGTAAATGTCCAGATAAGTGAGTGTCCCAAAACCTACTATATAACTCTGTGACAGTCGTACGACCTGTTTCCAGAATTCCCAGTCTCTTTTTCTCCTATGCAAGTGGTCTATAGTATACTCTGTGTCCTTTGATCATCTATGTACTCTCTGACATATGTCCTCCCTCTGGTTTTTGGATTTTCTCATGTGAGTGAGTGTATGTATGTGTGTATGTATATATGTATATATGTACATGTGTATTATATATGCATACTCACAATGAGTAAATGAGATAAGAAAGTGATGGAATAATATATTACAATTTAACTGATGATTATACACACACACACACAATGGGTAAAAGAGATAAGAAGGTGATGGAATAATATAATGTGATCAAGCTGATGAAAAAAAAAATATATATATATATATAAAATGACTTTCTTATCTCTTTTACTCATTTTCAATAAAGTATACCCTTTCAGAGATATATGCCAATCACAAATTCCATAATGCCTCTGAGATCAAATTTACCCACTAGACTTAGGATTCCCACTTCACTCTTTATTACGCGTATTTCATGAAATTGTGTAAAGAAATGTAAGTCAATGAGTTTTATATCAGGCTCATTCCCTAGAGTTCATTCTTTTTGAATTATTAGACTTCTCTACCACTATCCTACTATCTATGGCATCTGTCTCTGTGTGTGTATGTGTGAGGGAAGAGCAGAGGGAATATCTGGACTTCTGTTTCCTCATGTAAACAAGGAGGGATCCTAGGATAACATATTTCAAGCTGGAAGGGATTGTACAGGTCAACAACTCTGCATCCTACATTTTACCAAGGAGAAAAACTGAAGTCCAAGAAGTCAAATGACTTGTCTAGCCTCACACAGCTAGTAGGGACCTAAAGCAAAATTTTCACTTTGTTGTTTCTTGATTCCACAGATAGTCCATAGACTGGGGTGGAGGTAGAGGTGGAGGAGGTTTGAACTACTTGGTCTCTGAAGTCCCTTCCAGTCCATAGACACTGACCTGAATGTGATTAGATGCAGGCCTATAAAAACTGTGACAATTTTTAAACTATGATGTCCCACTTTACTAAATATCCAACTATTGCATCTGATTTATGAAATTAACACCTGTGTGCAGTGTCACCTATGCTATGTGACAAAGAAGTTTAAATAAGACATGTTTCCTACCCTCTGGGAGCCTGGGCTTTAGGAGGTAGATAAGACACCTTCAGAAATAACTATAATGCATAATACTAGATTGTGAATATAGTAAATAGGTAGAAAACTGTATGCAATAAGGTCTGATGGGAAGAACAGTTACCAAGGTGGGGAGGGAATTGTGGGAAAAGTGCTGTCTGTGTTAGGTTTTAAAGGAGCTATAGGAATTCAACAGGTAAGGGAAATTGGGGGCCTAGGGCAGGAATATGACCAAGTAATGGAGAATGTAGTAGATTTTTAAGGGAGATAGAGCTGTCCATCTTGGTTGGAGTATATGATACATTGAAGGGAGTAATCTGAGATAAGGCTGGATTGATAGGATGGTTCCAGGTGGTGGACGACTTTAAATGCCAAACAAAGAAGGATGAACTTTATTTGATAGGCAATAGGGATCCACTGAAGACCTTTGAACAGACAAGTGATATGTCTAAATCCATGCATTGTATAAGAAAGATTATTTTGCAAGTAATACGTGAAGGATAAATTCAAACAGGAAAGAGATTAAAGACAAGATCTAAGTTATTGCACTGATCCACAAAGGGGAAGATAGGGGCTTGTACACTTTTGGTGGCAGTAGGAATAGAGGGAAAGGGATAAAATGGAGAGCTGTTGGAGATATTAGATCAACAGGATCTATAGTTGATTTAATGTGAGAGGAGAGGAAGTGGAAAGTGTAGAAGATGATCCCCCAAGATTATGAATACTGGGTGAGTACTGGTACTAAATATTTAAATATAGTATTCAGAAAGAGCAAGTTTAAGAGGAAAGATAATGAGCTTGGTTTTAAATATGAGGAGCTGATAGATCAAGTGGTAGAAAAATATTAAAGATAATTAGAGATGAGGAGCCAGAGGCAAGGAAGGGATTGAAGATTGTTGATGAATGATGAAAGGAGGTCCTGTTGGAGAAAGGAGATGGGTTGTAGATAGATGGACAAGAAATCCATGAAAGGCAGCATGGTCACATGAATAGAGCACTCCACCAGGAGTCAGGGAAATTTTGTTCAAATCCCGCCTTTGGATATTTAGCCAGTTGCACAACATTGGGCAAGTCACTCAACCACCCTGTGCCTCAGTTTTCTAATCTGTAAAATCAGATCAGATATGATAGGCTCTGAGGTCCCTTCAATTCTAAACCTAAGATTTTATGACCTTTTAAGTCTTTATGGCTAGAGATTTGCCAGATTCAATGCCTGTTCCCTCTAACTTCATGCACCTGTAGTTTAGTCCATTTTGGGGAAATTCAACAAACAGTTTATTATCCTTTCCCTGCACCAGGCCTACAGAGCCTACAGCCAAACTTCTTGCTGGTCACTTCCAAAGGATCTCAGGTGGCCCATAAAAAATGCCTAAAATCCTTTGGTGTGTCTGCAGGCCACTTACAGCCTGCTGTCCACAGATTGTGCAACCTGCCCTACAGTCTCAAGTCAGCCAAACCAAATATATAGAACCCAGAGTTGATGATGTTGGAGGCCAGGACAAGGTTTTCCTATTAGTCTAAGGGTCAGGAGACCTATACCTTTGATGTTTGAAATTCTGCCTCTTCTTGCCATTTCTCCAACTCTATAGTGTAGGGAACATCTGGCGCTCCCAGGTGCCCGAGCACATGATTATGAGTGACATGACTCATAGAAGGGTCATTATCTCCAGTATTTTACCAGGGGAGCAGCTGGGCCATCTCCAGTCATCTTGAAGGATATCTGGTCACTGGACCCAGATGGCTCAGGAGGAGAAAGTGAGACTGGTGACCTTTCACAGTCCTGCCTCACTCAAAACAAAGTCCAGTGCAAGTCATGTCATCATTCCCTGATGTCATGGTTCTCATCAAGAATGAAGGACAAACAGAACCTGGGGAGTATCAGCAGGCTAGGTGGCTGTGCTAGGTGGCTCTTCTCTCCAACTCTGTTATCAATGAGCTGTATTTCTCTTTCTCTCTCTTAGCTGTCCCATTATCTCAAACACTAACTTTATGCTACCCCTCTTCAACAAAGGCTTCGGTCTTTCTTTGCAAACAATATGGGCTGAGCCCAGAGGAGACAATCACTTTCCTTAGAAGACAAATCCAACTAGCAACCCTTCTTTCTTAGCTATCATGTAAAGAAGGGTCAGGGGGGGGGGGTAGGAGGGGAGGAGGAGAGGGAGGTTGCAATAGCAAACAGTAGCTCCTTAAATCCATTTCTTCTGTACCTTTCCTATGACCAACAAACATGCCCTAGTCTGCCTAGTCCTTAGAAAACTCTCACAAGACCCATCAAGCTCTTACTCTTATCCTTTTCATCCCTTCAAGCTCTTACTCTTATCCTTTTCAAAGCCAAACTCTTAGAAAAATACTCCATTTCCACTTTTCTCATTCATTTCTCAACCCTTCACAATCTGGCTTCCAACATTGTTACTCATATACTACCTTCTGGAAGAGGTAGCCCACAAACAATCTCCCCACTACCAGCAGGGCTTCAAGTTCTCCCAGCTCAAAGCATTGTGGGAAATGGAGCCTACCATGTGCCCGTTAACTAGACATTTACTTACATACAATCTTGTATGTGGTTTAACTTTTATTTTTTGTGTGACTTGTAAGCCATCAAAAATGTTAACTCCTTGAAGGGTGGGGAGCTTATAATACACTTTTACAAATATTCCACAGGGTGCCTAAAATTCATTATGTTCATAATAGCCTCTTAAAAAGTTTTTGTTGATTGAATAAGGGAGAGGAAAAAGAGACAGAAAAACTGGAAAGGGAAAGAGTAAAAAAGTAAAGATGGGTAAAAAAAACAACACCTTTTGTGGCATTGTACAGTTAATAAAGCCCCACACAATCCTTTGAGACAAATAGTACATCGGTATTCCCAATTCACAGATGAGATAATCAAGGCTCAGAAAAGTTAAGTGACTTGCCCCTAGTCGCAGAATCAGTGAGGCAGACCCCAAACTTGAAGGCAGAGCTTCAGGTTGCATATCCAGTGCTTTTTCTGTACAATATCATGGGAATGAAAGCAGGGGTCAGGTTGGAGAATGGGTGACATTACAGATCACTGTTGACTAAAAGGAGTTCCATTAAAGCACAGTTTCACTGGGTCATTTCCCTTTTTAAAAAGTTTCAATGGATTCTTATTACCTATTGGAACAAGTGAAAACTCCTTCGCTGGGAATTCAAAGTCTTTTCATGGTCTGATATCAGCCTACCTTATTTCACATTACTTTCATTCACACACTCCACATGTTCTAACCAAATGGACTGACTATCCCCTCAACTCAACGTTCAATCACCTACCTCCATGCCTTTGCACAGAGTTGTCCTCCATTCCTAAGATACACTGTCTTCTCACCACACCTAGAATTCCTAGCTCCATTCAAGGCTCAACTTAGATGCCACTTCCTATGCAAAATCTTTTGAAAATCAAACCCCTTTCCTTGTGAGTGTTTCCTCTTCAAAAAGTACTGTGTTCATTAATTTATATAATTACATTCTATTCTTCTAATGAAAAGGTAAACTACTTGAAGGAGTAAGAAAGTTCGTCGTTGTCTTTATAACACCGGTGCCCAATAAAGTATCTAGGACATGGGAAATTCTTAAAAACTGCTTGAATTGAGGATTCTCCCATTTCTGAATATGTTGCAGCCATCAGAGTGTTTTTTTGCTAAGTGGGTCTACAGAAAAAGACTTTAACCAAAACATTAGCACATCTGCTACAGATGCAATCAATTATAAGAATTAAGGGCACTGAACCACTTGAATAAACATAAAAAATCCAGCACTTTCTATTTTTAATATATTTTTTAAGGTTTTTTGCTTTTTCATCACAGTCACTTTAGGCCCACCCCCCATATTTCCTTTGAATTAAGAAAAACACCTGATGCATAGATGTTGTCTAACAACATACATGATATTTGATCTTCGTACTCTCTCACTTCTTTGTAGTGAAGGAGGGGATGTGTTTTGTTGTTCTCCTTCTTCTCTTGGAATTCTGTTGGTTTTTCCATTACTCAGAGCTCAAATTCCTTTCAGGGATCTTTTCATTTAGTATATTATTTCCCTGGTTCTGTTTTTTCACTCTGTTTATCTCTACATGTTTCTCTAAATTCCTCATATCCATCATTTCTTACTACACAATAGTATTCTATTGCAGTCATAAACCATTGTTCTTCATCCATTTCCCAATAGATTTAGGGTGCAGAATGATTTATATGTATTTTTGTATGTGGCCATGGAGGGACATGTTTTATTTGACTATGCATAATTGTTACAAGAAATTTGTTTTTCTATTCTTTTTTTTTTCACTTAAGAGAGAGAAAATGGACTTATGGTTTGTTTGTTTTTTTGCAGTTGGAGAGGGAGATTTAAGAGAGAAATGGGGGGAGAGTAATGCTACAGATGTGAAATGCTGCATGCACTCTCAGATGAAGTCACTGTATTATTATTTTGACTCAACTACTTTAATTTTGTTAAAAGACTTCTCACACAGTGTGAATAATCTATGAGTATTATATTTTTTAAAAATTAATAAAAATTTTAAAAATAGATGGGCACACCCTTTGTTTCCAGTTATTGCCTGACACAAATAGTGCTAAGATGAAATTTTTGTTACGTATTGGAACTCTGTGTGCCTTATTTTTTCTTAAAGTATATGTTCAGTAATGGGGTTGTTGTGTAAAAGCTACTTTTCTTCCATAACTTCAAACAATTTGAGAATAGTTGGACTGTTTCACAATTCCAACAGTCCATCATTGTGCCTGTCTTCTCAGACCTTTTCCAACATTGAGTCTTATCATTCTTTTTTTTGGTTTTTGAGTGTTTTTTTCTGGGAAAATAGAAATATGAATGTCATTCATTAAGTTTCACTTAGTTGTTTTTCTTTATTTGTTGTGGAGTCTTTCTGGTCGTATCCAACTCTTCATGACCCCAGTTGGAGTTTCCTTGGCCACTTCTCCAGCTCATCTCACAAATGAGGAAAGTGAGGCAACAAGGGTTAAGTGACTTGCCCAGGGTCACACAGGTAATAAGTGTCTGAGACCAGATCTGAACTAAGGAAGATGAGTCTTATTCTAGGCTTGGCATTTTATCCACTGTGATACCTAGCTGCTCTTTCTTTGCTAGTGAGATTAAATTATAAGAAAAAACACATCTGAGGAGAAGTCCAGAAAAAAATAAATTCCTGAGTTAGGTCATCTTAGACTTTGTTTTAAGGACCGTCCCCAATTCAACCAAATGCAGGTATATTCTACTGTACTATAGAGTACATGAGAAAATATACATGAGTATTAGTTTAGGCAAGTGATATTCCTTTAGAAATTTCATGAGTATACTATAGTAGCTTTTAGGATAAAGAACTTTAGTTAAATAAATTAAGAGATCTCAGGATTAACCCCCTTCACAGTCACATGGGCTGTTTTCATATATACATATATATATATATATATGTATATATATGCGTGTATGTATGTATGTATATATGTAAATTATTTTTCCATGTTATATGCTGATAAAACCATAAAATACCAATGTTAAAACAATAGTCCCAGAAAAATAAGTTAAACAAACTATTTATGAACTTCCACAGGGGAAAAACAACCAGAAACATACAGACAGATCCAGACAGATTTTCAAGTGAATTCTATCATTCAAAGGACAATTAATTCCAAAACATAAATTGCTTACAAAAATAGAAAAAAATTATATTAGCAAATCACTTCTATGAGAAAAATACCTTCCTGACAGATACACCAGGGAGAGACAAAACAGAGAAAAGATAATTATGAAAGCCAATCTTTATATATACTTTAAGGTTTTCAAAGTGCTTTACAGACATTATTGCATTTGATCCTGACAACAATATTTTAAGAGTGGTACTGCTATCATCCACATTTTACAAATGAGGAAATTGAACCTGAGAGTGATTTGCCCAAGTTCACACAGCTAGAGAGTGACTCGAGAGATTTAAACTCATTTGCCTCACTTAGTATCTACTATACCACACTGCATTTCTCCAATGAATGTCAATGCAAATATATTCAATAGAAATCAAGCAAAAAGGCTATAGCTATATACTAAAAAGATTTTATATTATGACCAGTTTGGATTTATACCAGGAATGCAAGGTTGGGCCTATATTAGAAAAACTATAAAAATGATAGACTATATTTTAATGCATTACATAATTATCTCAAGAGATGGAGCAGGGGAAAGCTTTCCACAAATATAATGCCAATTCTATTTTGGAAAAAAAAATACTAAGAAATGAACTTTTCTTTAATATAGTAAAATGTATTTAAAATCAAGGATTAGTATTATCTGTAATAGAGAAATGCTAGAGGCCTTTCCAGTAAGATCAGGAGTAAAGTAAAAATACCTATGATCAACCACCTTTGTTATTTGATATGGTGCTAGAAATGCTACTCGATAGCAGAAATCACAATAAAAAATAGGCCCCCATAGATCAACCTTTCTGTATATGACCAATAAAACCCAGAAAGACAAAAAAGAAATTGCATTGAAAATAGCTGCAAGACATATAAAATATTTGAGATTGCACCTACAAAGACAGACAACTCTACAAAGTACTCTTTAAAGAAATAAAGACCTAACAATTTTGATTCTCATGGTTGGGCCATGAGAATAATGAAAACCCTGCCTAAATTAATTTACAGGTTTAGTGCTTTATAAAATACCAAAGGTTGACTTTGTAAAACCAGAAAGAGTAATAACCAAATTCATCTAGAGTAATAAAAAGTCAAGACAGTCAAAGGAAATACTAAAAAGAAAAAGTAAGAAAAAAGGGGGAGTTAGCAGTGTCAAATCTCAAACTGTACTATATGGTAGATACTGGTTAAAAAACAGAAAGGATGACCAATACAACAGATTAGGCCAAGACTGAGAAGCAATAGGACATGGTTAATGGTCAGTAAACTGGATACCAACTAATGAAGGATTCATTATTGGACAAAACCTTCTAAGGACAATGGAAAGTCATCAGTTAGTTTGTCAGTGAATATGTTAAATACTTACTATGTTCAAGGTACTGTGCTACATACTGGGGATACAGAGGAAGGAAAAAAATCTCTCAACACATGCTATAATAGAGTCCAAAGGTATATATGAGTTAACTACAAAAAGGCATATTATAAATAAATATCATACTATAAACAAATATATTATAAACAAATTAGAGGAGCAGGGAAGGCAATACCATTCACAACCATAGATGGAAGAAGTATTCTTAACTACACAAGAGACAGAAATTATTACCAAAGGCAAATGTAACATTTTAATCACATACAATTAAAACGCTTTTGTGTGAGGAAAATCAAAGCAGATAAAATTAAAACTGAAACTGTTAACTGGGAAATAAATTAGTCAACATTTTTTAAATGTCTACTACGTGCCAGGCACTGTGCTAAGCACTAGAGATACATAAAAGAGACAAAATACAGCCCCTGACCTCAAGGAGCTTATAATCTAATGGGGAACACAACATGTAAATAAACAAAGCAAGCTATATCCAAGATAAGTTACTGCCATGATGGATTTAACATAAACTTTTAAAAACTGTACATAAATTTACCCTTTCATGTACAATCCTATTTTTCCATTCCTTTTCATGTATTGAAATGATTGTATTTATTTATGCTTGCGAAATTCAAGAAAATTAAAAAATTTTGTCCCAATTCCTCCTTTTACAGATGGCGAAGCTGATAACATTATACCATTATAGTATTACATGAATTCAGATGCAAATAGGGCACATCATGTCCCCAAACAAAACATTGTAGCATATGATTTAAAAGTCTGCTACAATACATGTGTATTCACAGTGTAGGTGCATTAGGGAATGACTGCCCCAGTTTCTGTGGGTCTATATTCCTTGAGCTATACCTCACAACCTTCACTAATATTTACCTTTTACAGTAAGAGTATACAGTTAGTTTAAAACAATGGCACTTGATGAAATGAAATAGCATAATAGTAAAAAAGAATTCTCCCCTGGAATACATTATTCCACAAACACAGCACCAGTGAGAACAGTGGTCTCACACAGAATTCATTAGTAGAGAATCACCCATAGGGAATACACATACATGGTCAAAGCATGTAGATCTGCTACCACATGGCCCCCAAATCCTTTCAATTCCCTTGGTCTCTGCAAAATTATCTTTTCTGGGTAGGTTGCTCAGCTGGTCTCATCTGGGTAAAGATATACTACAGAGTAGAAAGTCACAAAAATTCTTGAATAAGATGCCAAAAATGTTGCTACCATTTGTCTACATATCTGATGAGCCAGGAAGGACATTGCTAACAGTAATGGTAGTGAGAATTCTATGTATTCCCTCCTCCAACATGCATCACCTTAGTGCATAGCATACCTGAGCAAAACTAGAAATTTCAGGGTAGGTTGGGGATCAACAAAAGTATATATTCAAAGACTGTGGGCATCAAGACAAAGGGGTCTTCACACGCTGGTTCTCCAGTCTTTCAATTTAATTAACAGCCTCTATTCTGGCAGTAAAAGACAAAATTCAGAGCTAGGAGCACCTTCCCCTTAAAGGAAATATTCTGCAAAGGTAGGTTGCTGTACCAAGACTATTGTTACTATTATTGGGTTGTGATTTTTGTTATTGGAGTGCGTGTGTGTGTGTATGTGTATTTTCCCACAAATTATAGGTTTTCATCTTTGAAAGTTTAAAAAAAAAAGACAAAAGACTCAAATCTGAAAAAATTACTGGAAAATCTGTCTAGCACATCTTCCAGTAAGACACCCACACAGCAAACACTATAAAGGAACTTGATCTCCACCCCAATCCTCCTTACACCAAGTACAAAGCAACCATAACCTATTACTTTACAGTGTTGGGCTAATTTTTTTTTCCATGTATGCTGCTGGAGGGGACTTTTTTAATGCGGTGCTGTTGCACCCTCTAGTGTTTCAGATGAGAATTTTCCAGAGGAGAGCAATATGAATTCAATTTACATAAGGGCTAATAGTGCCCAATAGATTTATTGGGGTTCTAAAATTCTTGGAGAACAAAATGGAAGTAAAATTAGAATTTCACATGTTTACTTAGCTATTAAATGTTCAGGAAACCATTCTCTGTGACGAAGTTTATGAAATTTGGGGCTGGAAGGGACATTAGCTCATATAGTCTAATTCTCTCATTTTATTCTTAAATCATTTTAAAGAATAATTGTTTTATTGATACTTTAAAAAAAACATTACTTCCACTTAAAAATAATTCCATCTTCCTTCCATTTCCAATAGAACTTATCCTTATAATAAAGAAATATAGTTAAGGAAAACAAGCTAATATTGGACATTTGTCATCAAACCCATTCCAACCCATAGTCTACCTTCTCAGTTCCAACAGGAAAAAGCATGTTCATACTTAAAGTCTACTACCTTTCTGCTGAGAGAGGAAGGCATTCTTTGCCACCTGTCCTCTGAAGTCAAGACTTGTCCCTTGTTTTACAAAAGAAGAAACTGAGGCACACAGAGGCAAAATGATTTTTCTAAATGTCTCATGGGTAAATTGCAAATGCAGGATTCAAACCCAAATTTAATCTAGTGCTCTTGACCTTGCACCATTTCATCAGTAAAGAGGAACTGTTCCAGATGGTGCTTGCCCAGGAGTTCATAGTAATCCAGCTTTTCCAGAGGTAGCATGAGTTAGCCACTGAGCTCCAATCTTCTCCTGACAGAGACAGCTACGTGGTACAGTGTAAAAAGTACTGGGCTGGAGTCAGAAAGACATGAGTTCAAACATGGCCTTAGACACTTTAGCTGTGTGACCGTGTGTGATCACTTAACTTCTCGTGCTTCATTTTCCTCATCTACAGAAGGGACAATGATACCTTTGAGGGTTTGTAAAGACGAAATGAGAGAACATAAGTAAAGTGCTTTGCAAACTTCGGAATGTAACAATATTAGCTCTTAACTATCTCTATTATCTACTAATTCTTCTTATTAAGGACATTGTACAGGACTTCTACCAATTCCTAAAAATACTTTTTATAATGGAAATTTGCTAGATGGGATGGGTAAAAGTAGTTTAATTTTCCATTGATCATTTTTAATCTGTAAAAATGATTTTGATTTACTTTTAGGCAGCATTTAGATAGTATGTTCTCAAAACCATCTCATGAGATTAGTTACTTCAAGCATTTTTTTTAGACCTGTGATTTGATTGGCATGGGGAATTCTTGAAGAGAAAATACCTTCTATCATTAGAGATTGGCAAATAATCTGCAATTTGTAATTTCAGAAAACTGCTTAGGCCACCAAGAGATTAATTTATCCAGGGTCACGCAGTAAGTATATAATATAAATAGAAGTTGAATCTAGGTCTTTCTGAATCTGAGAATGGCTACATTCACTGCATAATGATGCTTCTCCCTGCAGATATCTATAGTGTTCTCTTTGGACCACACACTCAACTCATCCTCCTGGTTTGGGTCTACCCTAGGGGATGACTACACAGGCTGCATTTACTCTGTGGGCACGCACTTCTAAAATTATAATTCACAAGGCCCCCACTAGCGTTTAACCTTTAACACAGTTAGCTCATAGCAAAGACATTTATTGAACTGGCATAATATGGAGAGCTTTAACAATGTCCCCAATAAACCTGGGATATACTTTCCCACAAATATAATCAGAGTCTATGGGAAGAATATACTAGCAGAGGCACACATGTAGGGAATGTATATGGCCAAGGCAACTTATACCTCTTAGACTGCAGAGACCCAAACTCTTCTCTTCTCATGATGTCCTCATAATGTGACATGTGAGCTAGAGAAATTGCTCTACTACCAAGGTGGGCTTGGTCCTTGTGGGATAGCTGTATTATGAGTCAAGTTGGACACATTTAATTCTTTTTTCCATATGGCAGATCTTCAATACTTCAGGACAGCTACTATATCTACCCTAATTCATCTCTTTTTCAAACTATGCTTTTCTAGTTCCTTCAATTCCTCTGATGCTCCTATGACATATCACCCCATCATCTCACCACTATTTTCATCTTGTGGATTCATTCCACCTTGTCTGTGTCCTTTGTAAAATGTGGTATCCAAAAAAGAACACAGTAGAGATATTGTCTAAGTGGAAGACTATCATCTCCCTGGATCCCTTTAAATTCCAACTAAAATCTCATCTTTTCTATAGAAAGTTTTCCCCAGTATCTCTTAATTTCAGTGCCTTCCTTCTGTTAATTATTTTCTATTTTTCCTGTACGTAGCTTGCTTTGTATGTATTTACTTGTTTGTATGGTTTCTTTTTTCTCTTTGGATTGTAAGCTCCTTTGGGGCATGGACAGACGTTTTGCCTCTTTTTGTATCCCCAGTACTTTGCATGGATGTCTGGCACATGATAGGTACATAATAAATGTTTATTGATTGGTTGATTGACTTCCTTCACTGTGGCCACTATGCCCTATAGCTATTTCATACCCATATGCTTCCTTCCCCTTTGCATCCACAGTACAGGATGAACTATCTCTTCATTTTTACTCCCATCTACAAGATATGTTTATCACATTGTCACCAGAAATAGCTCCCTGGTTGCTATAATATGAACAATATTAACAATAATAGTTATTCTTATATACTGCTTTAAGGTTTGCAGAGTGTTTTACATGTTACTTCAAATAATGCATAGCAGTTCTCCAATTAGAGTCTCAGAGAGAGAGTCCTGGCCAAGATTCAGAGACAGATGAAATTCATTAACCTGGATACTCTAAGGCCATGGTTCCTTGCCATTCTGCAACCTTTCTCTCATCTCTTTCAGTGGTCTGGCACCAAAGACATCTGTCCCACTGTGTATAGAAACATCTAATGATGGTAAAGCCTTTTCTAATAATTGTTATACCAGCTACTTCTAGGGACTAGGGCAGGGTCTACATCCAAGAGAAGGGTAAAACAAAATCTGGTTAAATATGGGCAAAAATCATTTCACAGATAGGTCACAAGTGTTAAAGGACGGATGGTCATTAGATGTCCTGTAGTCCAATACCCTCATTGGACAGATGAGGAATCTAAGGCTCAGAAAGGTTAAACACTTCAAGGCACACAGGAAGTATCAGAGTCAGAGTCTAATGCTAGCACCTTTGACTAGAAACCCTTTCCATGCTCCATGACCACTTCCTGTTATTAATGGAGAGCTTAAATCAAGTCCAAAGATCAAAATGTCACATCCTACCAAACAATACCAACTTATTTTACAGTACCTTAGTAGTTACAAAGCATTTGTCACACTTTATTCTTGTAAAGTCTTTAATCCAAATGCCATTGTTACCTTTTCATTCAGGGAAGGCAACTTACACTCAGGTAAGTAAAATGGAATACTCAAAGCCATCCCGTTAGCCCCACAGCCAGTCAGTAAATAAATAGTTGTTGAACATGGCTGAGTCAGAAATAAAAGTCAAGTCTCACCTCTAGGTTTGGCATTCTTTCAATCATAACATACTATATCCCTATCACTTTGGCTTCTGCCATCCCAGAACTGAAAAACAAATGATTTAAGATGACTGACCCTTCCTTAGCTCTTTCCTGGCAAGGTAATCAATATTTTTTTTACATGGTCTTGCTGGATGGTATTGAGGAAAATCTTCCTTCCCTAACCCCAATTTTCCAACACTTTTCTCATCTCCAGTATTCATTGATGGAATCCTAATAAAGCTTCCCCCAACCCCAATATTCTAACTTCTTATGAGCCCCACTGAACAGCAAGCATGTCCTGATTTAACTACATGGATCTAACTTTAACCACACCTCAGGCCCCCAGACTGCCCCCCACCCAGATCCAGTTCACATATTTGGACACATGTCCACATACTCAACCACAATCAAGTCATCCATTTAGCCCAAGACAGAAACCCAATAGCTAGCCAATCAGAAACCAGGATGTTTGACCATCCAATCACAGAAGGGACTCCTCCCCATTACCTAATCCCTTAACAAGCAATAGCTAGCCAATCAGAAACCAGGATGTTTGACCATCCAATCACAGAAGGGACTCCTCCCCATTACCTAATCCCTTAACAAATCTGTCCTGCTATTTTAATATTTATAATTTCTGTTGTGTAATCAGCATCGTTACCCTATAAAATCACCCGTCTTGTCTTCCTAAGTTTCTGGTTCCTCTTGGAACCTAGCTTCCTTCTGAGGTACGTCAATACTCAATAAATGCCTATACTTGGATTAAAGGTGGTCTGACTCTGGATTCTTTGAGACAATCCCCACAACAGACCCGTAAAACCACAACACCATTATTATATAATACATCATTCCTTTAAATTGAGACTTTATTCTTTTGAAAAATGTAAATTTCTCCCTCAGATCTTTTTGGTTATTTCTACTTTGTCAGTTTTGCCTCCATATTCAATGCATTGTCAAATCATCTTAGAATCAAAAAAGGAACCTTTATGGGGAGGTCTAGCATTTGCTGAGTAAGACTACTACAGTGAGGCAATAACCTGAAGTCAAATACCTCACTATCTTAAATATTAGGAAAGAGGTAAATGAGGACATATACTGAGGGCAGTGGGTTCCAGAGAATGCCTAAAAAATGGATTGGGTTGTTGCCCCAAAGCCTCCCCTTAAACTATTTACTCTGGTTTCTATCAACTTTTTTAAGAATGTTTTTATTTTTTCTCAATTACAAGTAAAAATAATTTTAACATTTGTTTTTTATAATTTTTGTGTTCCAAATACCCTCCTCTCTCCTTCGCTCTCCTTGAGAAAGCAAGCACTTTGACTTGGTTATACATGTGCGATCATATAAAACATATTTCCATATTAACATATTGCAAAAGAGAACATGTACCCAAAAAAGAAAAAACAAGAAGAAAAACAAAGAAAGTAAAAAAGATGCTTCCATTTCATTTGGACTCCATCAGTTCTTTCTCTGGAAGTGGGTAGCATTTTTCATCATAAATCTTTTGGAGTTGTCTTGGATAATGTATTGCTAAGAAGAGCTGTCATTCATAGTTCATCATCCAGTACTACTGCTGTTACTGTTCTACCAACTTCCTTATAATGAAAGATAATCTTTAAAAAGGTTATGTAATTTTGGCAAATTTGTTTTGGTCTCCACAACCATTTTAGCATACTTCATGGGGGATTTCATACTTCAATGTTCCTATTAGCTTAGAGATTTGTAATTTTGCCTAACTATTAAAAATGATACTTTATTTGTTGCATTCTCAGTTCCCCTTTTACTCTTGAATCTTCCTGTAATCTACAATGTCAATATCATAAGGATAGTATTGGGGCTTGGGGGTTTTAGTACTATATGTCAATAGTCATGAAGAAGTAACCCTTCAAAATACAAAAGGTTAGATACTCATATGCCATTACTGGTGTTTGAACACAGTCCTGGAAATTCCAGATTTCTTAATAGGTATGCCAGGAAGTCTAGAGGTTTGTGTATGGCATATGTAATTTGAAGAAATGACACTGTTAGGTGGTGCAAAGAATCTGAGTGTAGAGTCTGGAGTCTGGAATTTGCATTCAAATCCTGTCTCAGGCATTTATTAGCTATATGACCCTAGGCTTAACCTCATCTATAAAATGATAGGGTTGTCTCTAAGGTCTCTTCCAGGTTTAAATTTCTGGTCCTATGAAATATTTAATGATCTAAGAAGGTCTTGATTACTTTTTAGTGAGGTCAAAGGGGAAAATGGCAGACCAGTCAATTTCATACATGTAAGATGACCCAATATGTGATATACTGCAACAAAGACCTGAGTGAACATCAACATGTTTACTATACTCTACATAGCATGAATTGAGCATTAGAGACTGGCACAGGAGACGTGGAAACTAATAATCTCTTGATCTGATGATGATAAATTCATCCTTTAAAAGAAGGATTCAAAATGGAGAAATTCTCTTCTAGGTCTGATTCTCATTAACAAAGAGGAACAATTTCCTAGGGTGAAAAATTATAGGAATCTTAAGGGAAATGAACAATCTTATGAGAGTCTGTGATAAAGGAGAAGAAAAATGAACAGGGTCTGTTATGAAACCTAGATTTGGAAGGAAAAAATTTCAAAGAGTTGAAAAGAAGGATAGTTTGAATCTTATTAACTTGAAATTCTTGAGGGTAAGCTACCCCAGAAAAGATGAGAAATACTTAAAAATAAAATAATGAAGACAGAAAAGGAAATTATCCCAATAAACAATTTGCTTAGCATAGCATCTAGGAGACAGTTAAATGCTAATAAGAACTTGTTGAATGACTGAGAAGAAATAAATGGAATTTATCTTAAGAGACTAATATAAATGTACAGGGAACTCATCAATCAGCTTGGATTTTTAAAAGATATGTGTAGTAGGGCCAACAACAAAGCATTAATATGGACTATTTTATGGTTGTTCAGTCTTTTCAGTTACGAACTCTTTATGATGCTATTTAGGATTTTCTTGGCCAATATCATAGGGTGCTTTGCCATTTCCTTCTCCAGCTCACTTTACAGATGAGGAAACTGAGGCAAAGAGGATTAAGTGACCTACCCAGAGTCATACGGCTAATAAATGTCTGAGACTGGATTTGAATTCAGATCTTCCTAAGTCCAGGCCTGGCACTCTATCCTCTGCACCATCTAGCTGTGCTATTGACTATACATATTTGTAATGGGTTTGGTTTTTCTTGACTTCTTGTAGGTGAAGAATCTGGAACTAAGAAAAGAATAAAATAAAATTTTAATAGAAATCCTAAAAAAAAAAAAATGAAGGATAAGAGTATGGCTTAGTACTATAAAAACAATGTCTAGAGTTTAAAAGTTCGGAATAAGCTGAAGCTGGAGAAAGATTCAGAATATGGTCTAGTGACACTGCCAAGCATATAGTTTAATTAATAACTATAATAATTAGAGATCATACAGTGATCTATAGATCTATATAGATACAGTGAACGCTGCAAAGCATTTGACCTTCAGAACAATCGGTGAGGTAGATACTGCTACTATTCCCCTTTGACAGTTGAAGAAACTGAGGCTAAGAATGTTAAATTATTTAACTAGGCTCACACAACCACTAATATTTGAATTCAGTCCTTCCAGATTTTAGGTCCATTGTCCTATTCGTTAACCTACCTGCCTGCCAATTATGGGACAAGAGAATATAGAGAATCAAAAGACCTTGCTCTGGTAATCACTGTCTCGATCTTTAGTCCTAAATTTCTGAATTGTTTAGCCTTTATGTGTTAAAATAGGGCAGCTAGGTAGTGTAGTGTAGTGGACAGAGTGCCAGACTTGGAGTCAGAAAGACCTGAGTTCAAATCCGGCCTCAGACATTTATTAGCTACGTGACCCTGGGCAAGTCACTTAACTCTGTTTTGCCTCAGTCCCTCATCTGTAAGATGAACTGGAGAAGGAAATGGCAAACCGTTCCAGAATCTTTGCCAAGAAAACCCCAAATAGAGTCACAAAGCATTGGATACAACTGTATTGACTGAACAGCAACTCTATAAAATAAGGCATTTAGACTAGATAATTTCTAACATGCCTATCTGTTCTAAACCCTAAGAAAATTTAAATTTCTCCTTTTACTAAATCCCCAAGCCACCAAGCCTCAAGGAGAGATTGTTCTTACCCTACAATTCATCAACAGCATAGCAGATGTTCGATTTTACAAAAATACCTTTGGCAAAAGCTATTTCATTTGCCCAATTATTCTACTACAAATCATTTTAACAGCTGAATCTTCAAATAGGCGAGTTATCTGAGGTTTTCTTTAAAATGATCTGTTAAAACTCACAATTGTCTTTTGGTTAGTAATACAGACGAAGCCTTGCCTCTGGTTTTTTAAATTAAGCTTAACTAATCATTCCAAAGGGCTTCTTCTCTTGCCCTCCAGGAAATGAAAGTGCTGCACTGGGGCCTAGATATCTGAAGTGTATTCCTTCATTTCAACTGCTCATTATCTCTTCAAATCAATTTTTCCTGTTTTTGAAGTATATGAATTTCTAATTGCCTTGGTTTCTCCCCCCACGTGTTAATTGTGTGATTAGTTGTGATTAATCATCAAACATATACTAACTATCTAACTTCACACCAGATATTTTAATTAGACTATACTCTCATTATAGTCCAGGGGTAGGGAGCACAAGTGGCCACAGATTCTCCACCCCTGGTTTAACCAATGAAACCTGTGATCTGGGATTAAAAGTTTCTGTAGATAAGTATTATTTGTTTGGGGTTGGGTTTTTTTTTTCTTTTTGGTTTGAGTTTTGATTTTTTTGTTTGTTTATTGGGAAGATGGAGTATTTCTTATTCCTTTGGCCACTAGTAGTCAACACATGGCCTGAAATACTCATCTATTAAATGGACATAACTATGTATGATAAAAACTACATTCAGATAATAAGGCTCTTGGTATGTCGAAATAGTGCTATTACAAATAAAAATTCTATTTCCTTTTTGCAAACAGTTTACTTTTCTACTCAGATAAAATAAAGCCCCGAGAAATTTTATTGAGGAAAATATACAAATAGTAAACAATTAAAGGAAAGGACATAGCGGGAGGGGGAGTCTGGGAGACTCTTGTCTTTTTGTCTCTGCAGAAATTTTCAGAGCCTGAGGAATTATTTGCAGAAGAAATATGGTAGAACAAATTCTGAGATTCTGACACAGGAAATGGATTACACCTCCTTCATGACCAAGGTCCCAATGATCCTTTTGTAACAAAAGCAGGAGTTGTACAATAGAATACAAAATGCTTTAGTTGTTGTTATTGACATCTTCTGATCTGGGACTCTGAGGGATTTGAGATGGCAACCCCAAAGGACAAGACACAGGCAGGGTGTCGGAGACCTCAGATCCCTACTAGACTAGGCTTAGGAGAAAAAAAATGCCCAGATAAATCATCGGTCAGGACTTGTGGAGATGCCATAGAGAGCATCGAGGAGGCCTTCTCAGTCGTAACTAGGCTCCACCTGAGTGTACCTTGAATCTTTGCTCCTTGCGCTTGGGGAATGCTGCCAGTCTCTGCCTCCCCACTACTCACACAAGGCAAAAGGAGGCTTGCTCAAGAACTTTCCAAGCCTTCACCCAAGATCTGGAAGGAGAGGTAGTGACAAAGTTTATATTTTCTTTTTCATTTTAATGCTTTCTTACTGAAGCAATATGAATACATACTAAGAGTCTAAATCTATAAATAGCAAGGGAATTTGAGAGAGTGAAATATTTCACAGAAGGGCAATGAGCTAAACTCATAAAATACATAAAATAGTAAATTTTATTGTTATATAAATTTTTTATATAATTTCATTTTTTTTAAACAATCTGTGTTTTATTTTCTGGGGCAACTAGCTAGGTAGCACAGTGGATAGAGTACTGGGCTGGGAGGCAGGAAGACTTACCTTCCTGAATTCAAATCTGGCCTCAGACATTTACTAGCTGTGTGACCCTGGACAAGTTGCCTAATCCTGTTTGCTTTAGTTTCCTCTTCTGTAAAATGAGCTGGAGAAGGAAATGGAGAACCACTCCAGTATCTCTGCCAAGAAAACTCCAAAAGGGTTCACTAAAAGCTGGTTGGACACGACAAAAACAACTAAGTGACAATTTCATCTCCTAGACCCAGGAACAAGGTGACAATGTCAGAAATGCCTGGAAAGTCCCTCTGACTTGTTCAGGCCGTTAACCTGTAGTATAGACAAGTAGTAGAGAGAGAAGCAATTAACTCAGATATTGCCCTCTGCTCATTAAAACCCTTTGACTAAATTCTTTTCTAACCTATGTGACTGCACAAATGTGCTAATATTATAGGCAAATGCCCTATCAGAGATGCTTACTTCCTGTCATATACATGCCACCTGTGTTTACATCACATGTAGTTACCTGAAAAAATAATGGTTCAACGTATAGGAATCTGGTTCTTTTTTAAATTAACTCAACAAAAACGATTCAATTTCTACTATGTATGTACAAGTTCAGTGGTAGATACTAAGAAAAATTTAATTCATGTATCCTGCCCATAAGACCAGGTCCCCCAGCCACTCACAAATCTAAACCCAATACAGATCAGTACAGAAACTTGAATGTGTTTTGTTTGTCTGACCTGATCCAATCTGGTGTCCCAGTCCCAAGAAGCTCACCGTATTGGTACTAGACTTAGTGACGACACCCCATCAGCTTAAGCCAGAGGTGTGTTGGTAAATGTTTAACAACCAGATCTCTGGAGGAAAAAAGAGAGAATTGTGTTCATGATATATTTTAAGTTTAATTTGCTTTCTTAACATTTCTCCATCCCTTCTTTAAGTCTAGATAAGCAACAAAACAATAAATAGACCCTGATTTGTAGCATTTGCTGATTTCTGAGCATAAATGCTTACACGGGAAATTTAACAATCCGTTCTCTTTCTCGTTCAAGCAAATTCCTGGATTGAGGGGGCGGAGCCAAGATGGTGGACTAGAAAGACACATTTACGCAGGTTCCTCCCCACAGCCCATAAAATACCTGTACAGAGGGACTCTCAACAAATTTTGGAGCAGCGGAAGTGGAGAACAACAGAGTGGAGGAGATTTCCAGCTCATGGTGACCTGAAAGACCCACGGAAACATCGATTGCACCAGACACAGGAGCCAAGCACAGAGCCCAGCCCAGCCTTGGTGGCATGGCACAAGGAGACTCTGGGAGGAGGACACCTCTGGGGTGGAATCTCCACTCCCAGCAGCAGGGCCTCAGATCCCTTGGCCCACGGGTGTGAAAGGTCAGTGACGGGGTTTTATCAGCAGGCCAGGAAGGGAGAAGGGCCTTACCATAGCTCCAGCATCAGGCAGTGGCCACAGAGCCAGCACAGCAACCCTTATGGAAGCTCCATTGTTGGAGTCTAAAAACCTCTGAGGGCATTGAAGAGCTGACTCTTACCTCAGCCCTGGGTGGAGGCCCTGGCTGAGCTGGTCTTTGTCTCCAACTGAATGCTGGGCCCTGCCCATCCAGCTTATCTGAAAATCAGCCCCAAGTGCTGACTTGGTGGAACTGGAGCCAAGTGTCTGTGGAGAGGTATCTGCTAAGATTCTGGGCACAAAAATCCTTCTCTGCATCCAGACCAGTACACGCTTGATTGTACCACCTGGGAGGAACTGAGATCTCACAGATTCCCAGAATATACCCTCCTCTTGACAAAGGACCCAAAAGTCAAGTAACCGGTTGAGAAAATGCCCAAAAGAGGGGAAAAAAATAAGACCATAGAAGGTTACTTTCTTGGTGAGCAGATATCTCCTCCCATCCTTTCAGATGAGGAAGAACAATGCTTACCATCAGGGAAAGACAAAGAAGTCAAGGCTTCTGTATCCCAAACATCCAAAATAAATATTCAATTGGTTCAGGCCATAGAAGAGCTCAAGAAGAATTTTGAAAATCAAGTGGAGGAAAAACTGGGAAGAGAAATGAGAGAGATGCAAGAAAAGCATGAAAAACAGGCCAACACCTTGCTAAAGGAGACCCAAAAAAATGCTGAAGAAAATAACACCTTAAGAAATAGGCTAACTCAATTGGCAAAAGAGGTTCAAAAAGCCAATGAGAAGAATGCTTTCAAAAGCAGAATTAGCCAAATCGAAAAGGAGGTTCAAAAGAACCTCACTGAAGAAAATAGTTCTCTCAAAATTAGAATGGAACAGATGGAGGTTAATGACTTTATGAGAAACCAAGAAATCACAAAACAAAACCAAAAGAATGAAAAAATGGAAGATAACATGAAATATCTCATTGGAAAAACAACTGACCTGGAA
>CM053770.1:138030576-138066187 GCA_028658325.1 Potorous gilbertii
CAGGGTGGGGGGGATGATGGAAGGGAGGGCAGAGGGAGGAGGGAGCAATTTGAAGTCAACACTCTTGGGGAGGGACAGGATCCAAAGAGAGAACAGAAGCAATGGGGGGCAGGATAGGATGGAGGGAAATATAGTTAGTCTTATATAACACGACTATTATGGAAGTCATTTGCAAAACTACACAGATATGGCCTATATTGAATTGCTTGCTTCCCAAAGGGAATGGGTGGGGAGGGAGGGATGAAGAGAAGTTGGAAGTCAAAGTTGTAGGAACAACTGTCAAGTACTGTTCTTACTACTAGGAAATGAGAAATACAGGTAATGGGGTATAGAAAGTTATCTGGCCCTACAGGACAAAGGAGAAGATGGGGACAAGGGAAGGAAGGGATGTTAGAAGAGAGGGCAGATCGCTGATAGGGGCAATTAGAATGCTTGATGTTTTGGGGTGGAGGGAGGGGAGAAATGGGGAGAAAATTTGGAACCCAAAATTTTGTGGAAATGAATATTAAAAGTTAAATAAATAAATTTTTAAAAATTCCTGGATTGAGCTCCTACTGAAGCTCAGACAAACAATCTATCAACCTCAGCCTCCCCAGCAACAAGGACTCAAGATGTGTTCTACCATACCAGCTTCCTGGGTCCCACTTTTAAAAAAGGTTATAACCTACTTAGGAAGATGACACCTATTTACTTTCTTTGAGGCAGCTCAGGTAAAGAGACTGGTAGATAAGAGTTTCAAAATAAGCAATTGCTGGCGTTACATTTGAAAATGAAGATAAACTGAGAGACAATGGTCTGAACGTGATCAATTTCTTAGTTAGGGTAGCAGTAACCAGTAAGTTGGGTTAATGGTCTCTCTCAGTGACCAAAGACTGAGTGATGGTTGACAGGGTTTTTAAACCATCTTTTAAACCTAGGTGTATATTCCTTCTATTTGACCTGACAGTATATAATTTGGACCTACCCTTGCAAAGGTAATATAGTCCTGATTGGTGAAGAGATGTTGATTAAGAGTCACATTGGTTCCTCCCATTGATTGGGAGATGGAAGTAATCCTCAAGTGATAGAATTAGTCAGCAGATATGGGTGTAGTTTTCAAAGGCTTTGATTGAATCAACTTGAATTTGAGTTAAGTTTAAACCTAAGGGCTTTTCTGGTTAGCTAACTGGGTGAAGTTGAGTGGGGACTGCAATATAAAACAGCTAAAGAAAAACTCTGGGGATATAAACTTAAGAGATGTAATTCCCTACCATTACAGCAAAAAAAAAAAAAAAAAAAAAAGATGCAATGAATCTGAAGACCTGAAGATGGAAGCAGAGAACAGCCGTTCAACTGAGATTCTCAGCAGACTCAGTTCAGTCAGGTCCAACTCTTGTGAACCCTTTCTGAGGTTTTCTTGACAAAGATACTGGAGTGGTTTGCCATTTCCTTCTCCAGCTCATTTTACAGACGAGGAAACAGAAGTAAGCAGGGTTAAGTGACTTGCCCAGGGTCACACAGCTAGGAAGTATCTGAGGCCAGATTTGAAATCAGAGAGATGAGTCTTCTTGACTCCAGACCCAGCACTTTATCCACTGTGCTACCTAGCTCTCCAGAAAGACACAGATCTGAGAAATATCATATCTCCCTCCCATGGCTGAGATCTCCACTGGCTAGAGTGAATATCCTTCAATAAACTTCCTAGATTTCTAAGTTTTATGCACTTGTCCTTATTTCTCCCTGCCTTGAAAGTGGTGGTTAGTTTGTCATACATCACTCATTTAGAGGGTAAATGTTGCTAAATGCAAAAAGTCATGTGAATATAAGAGAATTTGGTCAATCCTTCCTATGACTTCTTAGAACCTCACCTGCATCCTTGTCTCCTCTCTATCATTTCACAAAACAAATCCATTGCCAAGTTTTGTAATTTCTATCTTCATTATGTTTTTCCTATATGTTACCTTCTCTCCCTTCACAAAGATGCAAACCTAGTTCAGGCCCCTATTGCCTTCATTTGTTCAATTACAATAGTCATCTAATAGATTTCCCTGAATCATTTCTTCCCTCCCTAGTCCATTCCTCACTCAGTTATCAAGGTGATTTTCCTAAAGCATATTTGTGACCATGTCACTCCATTGCTCAGTGAACTTCCAGGGGGTCCTATTTCCTCTAGGATCCCTGTTTGGCATTTTAAATTCTTCATCACTTTGTCCCTTCCTTTCTTTCCAGGCTTAGGCATTTCTTGCCTCCACCCACTCTATGACCGGATCACACTGGCCTACTCCAAATTCCTCAAACATACCATTCCACTTCCCATTTTCATTGGTTGTACCCATGCCTGGAAGGTTCTCAATTCTTATCTCTCTTTCTGGCTTCCCTGACTTCTTACAAGACTCAGCAGCTCAAATGCCACCTTCTAGAACAAGCCTTTTTCTGTATTGTATTCCACCCCCTGCCCAGATGCTAATGATTTCCCCTTTCAAAGTGCCTTCTATCTATCCTGTTTATATCTTATAACAACCTAGTTATTAACACATTATAACCCTAATTTAAAAGCTTCTTGAGGGCTTGTTCTGTTTGCTTTCTTTTCTATGTCCAGCACTCAGCACAGTGCCTGGCACATAGTGGGACTTCATAAACGCTTATAGACTGACTCCTAAATTATTTCCTACAAATCCCAACCCAAGAGAAAGCCAGACTTCTCTAGGAAAAGGGAGAGGCACTAAGACATCTCCAGAATGAACACCCCCCCACTTCTTTTAACTGTCAAGTTCACTTACTATCCTGATAACACTTCTCTCAATATGCTTCAGCTCATCCCTGTCCTTCCTAAAATGAGATGCCTCAAACGGAATCCAATGTTCCAAATGTGCTTCAACCAGGGTGGAGTTAAAATAGAACAGACAACAATTTATTCTGCAGATTAGGCTTCTTTTAATGCAGTCTAAAATTGCATTAACTTTTGCTGACTGCCCAAAAAATTATACATACACATACATATTATGAAATTCAGTCTATTACTGAAATCTTTTAGAATCCCAGTTCCTGCATCTAAGGTATTAATTATGAAAAAACAATTTTGATTTCCTACAAATTTGATAAACATGGAAGGAAGCAAGCATTTTTAAGCACCTACTGTGTGCTGGACACTGTGCCGAAAGCTTTACAAATATGATCTCATTTGATCATACATCAACCCTACAAGGTAGGGGCTTTGTTATCCTCATTTGATAGTTGAGCAAAGTGAAGCACAGAGGTTAGGTGACTTACCCAGGGTCATGCAGCTAATAAGTATCTGAGACTGAATTCGAACTATACCTTCCTGACCCAAGGCCCAGGCCTCTATCCACTGCACCATCTAGATGCCTCATAGGATCTATGCATATATTAAATTCACTGATAAAAATATTTAATAGGACAAGTTCTTTAAAGAAGAGAGTCTTGTAACTCTCCCATAGGGAACTTTCTCCAGGTTAAAAATCCATATAATTAAATCATAGGAAAACAAAATCATTCCTGTTGCTCAATCAATTCTATTCAAATTTATCATCCAGCTCCCATCTCTCTACTTCATGTCCACTCATATCATATGAGAAACTTTGTCTAATGAGTTACTGAAATGTAGGTACCCTACATGGAATTCTCCTGGTCCCATCAGTTTAATAATCCTATACTCACTGAATCATTCACTCAAGAAAAAATTTTATAAGTGGTGGATTTATTCCCATGCCAATCCACAAAAGTCTATTAAATGAATAATTTAGCTTATCTCATAAAGTAAAGAGAAGTAGCACAGGGTAGGACTAATTTTTAAAAACCTGGGTAAGAAACCCAACTATGCAAAATCATCCCGAGGGCATTTAAGGAGGAAACTTAAGGAGGATGATGAAGAAATCTGCAAAGATTTTTCTTATAAATTTTTCATTAGACCTGACCTGATTTTTTTTTTAAAAAAAACTGACAAAAAAAAACCACACAATAATAACAACTTCCAACCTTTGCCTAGTTTCCCAACTATATAAAGTAATCTACACATTCACTGTGAGAATGGGTATTAGTAGGGAACATGCAAATTTTCCACAGGTGATATTCTCCTGCAGACCACCGCTTTACCATCACACAACTGACTACAAGACGTATAGAATACAAGGTTTCACTCTTGGTTACTATTTTTAAAAGCACTTAGTTCAGCAAGACACAAGAATTCCTTAAAGTCTTTCTCCTAACCAAATCAACTGGGAACTGAGGGAGTTAGCCTGGACAGAAGCAATTGCTTCCAGCTCTATTTTCATGGTCCCATGAACTCAAGGCATACTAGCCCTTTAGAGCTTGGTTGCTTGCAATAGACATCTGTGATTTTAAGCTTCAGCCACAAGAGGGAGGCAAAAGAACACTAATCAGAATTGGAAAACAGAATTTCAGTCTAAGGGAGTTTTGTGACCATCTAGACTAGGAGTGGGGAACCTGCAACCTCAAGGCCATGTGTGGCCCTTTGATTGAATCCAAATTTCACAGAACATATCCACCTCTGATTCTACTCCAAACTAAAATTAAATAAGAATGCCCTTGTTAATCATATATGACAGCTGGTCATGCAGTTTTTCTTTGAAGAACTCCTGTGAAAGGGGACACACCACCTCCCAAGGTAGCCCTTTCCACTCTTGTAGAATAGATTAAACTTGGTCAAAGGTTTATCCTGATAGCAAGCCTAAATACTCAGGAAAGGTTGTAAGGTTGATGCCCTTGTACTATGGACAACACTTGCCTGGGCCAGAAGGTATGTAGAATCACAAAAACAAACATGGCATAGCTTTGGACATCAGAAAAATTATTTCAATTCATTGAGCCAAAGGATTATCTCAATCTTTTGAAAATAGTTCATTTCTACCTATTAGAGATCTGATGAAGACTCACTTGAGAAATCGGGTTTGTGAAGATGAAATATTTAACATGATTTTATCATGTGAATAAAGATGACAGAAATGGGCCTACAATGATGGGACCAAGATTAAACTACCCACTCTAACCTGCTCATGTCACCTGGCCTAGATGAACCACATCTTTGGATTATAATATAACAGATAAATGCAATTGTTGAACCATTCTTAATGATATTTGAAATTTGAAAAATGGTAAATATACCAGAGGAAAGAAAATGTCCTGATTTTCAAAATGTGAAGGAAACAGAGCCTGCAAACTATAGGTCAGTGAGTTTGACTTTGAGTACAAGAAAAATTCTAAAAAGAATCACTAAAGAAATGGTTGGTGACTGTCTAGAAAAGCAAACAGTGATTACAAATTGCCAGTCCAGTTTCCTCAAGAATAGGTTATGCCACACTAATTTCCATTTCCTTTTTTGACAGGAATACCAGACAAGTAGATGAGGGGAACATTGTGAATAAGGCTTACTTAAATTTTTATCAAAACTTCTGATTAATTGTTTCATACTATTTTTGTGGAGAAAATTGAGAGATACAGATTAGACAAGAATAACTACTCTGAACAACCTCATTCAGAATAGTTGTTAACAAGTCAATGTCAACATTGACAGCTGGAGGTCTCTAGTGGAGTATTATAGGGATCTGCATTTGCCCAGTTCTATTTAGCATTTTTATCAATGACTTGGATAAAAGCATAGGTGGTTTGGTTATCAAATTTACTGATGACACAAAACTAGGAGGGAAAACTGATATGCTGAATGAAACAGTCGGGACTCAAAGAGATCCTGACAAACCCAAATATGGACCTGAATCTAATAAAATGAAATTCAGTAGAGATAAATGTAAAGTCTTACACGTAGACATCAAAAAAAAAAAGAAAAACCTTTCACAAGTATAAGATGGGGGACAAATGGATAGACAGTGGGTGTTTTGGAAACATTTGGGGGGGCGGGAATTTAGTGGGCTGCAAACAATTTGAGCGATCAGCATGATTGGACAGCTAAAAAAAATAATGCCAATCTAGTCCAACTGCATTAGGAAGGACTGAGCTTCCAGGAGTAGAGAGATGATCATCTCACTATGCTCTGAACATTAGACCATAACTGAAATATTCTGTTCAGTTTTGGGTGATTTGAAGGACATTGATAAAATTGACAGTATCCAGACAGGGCTAATGAACATGATAAGGGACTTTCAGTTCATGATAATATATAAGGGTCATTTAAAGGAATTTGGTATTTTAGGCTAGAGAAAAAGATTCAGGAGGGCATAATAGATCTCTTCTAATATTTAAAGGGCTATCAGGTACAGAAGAGATTAGACGTGTTTTGTTTGATCCCAGAGGGATGAATAGAAGTTGTAAAGGGGTAACTTTAGACTTGAAGTCAGGAAAAGCTTCCTCACAAGTAAAGCTGTCCAAAGTGAAATGGCTTGTTGCAAGAGTTTCTGGGATTCCTCTCTTTAGAGGTTTTCAAGAAGACTAGACAACCACTTGCCAGATATGTTATGGCAGACATTCTTTCACATATGGGTTGGACTTGACAGCTACTAAAGTCCCTTTCAACTTACAAATTCTATAATTCTGTGATTACCTAAAGAGATGGAAATTCCATAATTCCACTTAATTACATATTATTTTGTATAATCAGACTCACTATGTATTGTATGTCCTTTACATTAAGCATGCTCAACATCTTTGTCCTTTGTCTCTAGGCTAAAGGAGAGTTCTCCCTATAATTCACTAAGTATAAGCCTTTGCTCCAACAGTTACTCGTTCTCTAAGTCCGACATCTTGGATCCATGCTAGGCTAGATCCTAGTAGAAACTGCTCCATGTTCAACCGCTGATTCACCCTCCTAAGTACTGAGAAGTTCCCATGTACCAATAATTGATTTAGTTAGCTTCATTTAGGCAAGGAATGTAAGACTCTCCCGATAATAAACAGTTAAGCAAACTTCATCTAATCCAGTTATACAATGTTCGCAAACTTTCCTAATCAAATGACCTTCTGATCAACAATGATCAGCTTCTGGGCCACCCACCAATTGACTGCCCCTAAGATCTTCCTCCCACTTGGTCTCTGTGAATATGCCCAGTATCAACAATCAGACATCAGTGCTGAGACTCAGAATTTGGGGCTATCTGGAATCCATATCTTGGTGTTTACACGTAGATCCGAAGGTCTGGGGAGCTGAAAATTGTCACATCTATGAGAAATAAACCGTGTGACATGTTTCTTAAGCACTTGTGTTCCTGCTTAGTACTTTACCCACAATCACCTCACTACGACCACCAACACAGGAAACTGAGGCTCAGGGAATTTAGGTGACTTGCCCAAGGTGGCATCCATAATAAGTATAGTTTAGAGAGGAAAGGAAAGGTTCTGATAAACAGAGGTTGCATCATACATAGATAGCACTTAGCAAAACTTTATTGCTACTCACAAGGGGAGGAGAATAGATGCCAATGGGTATGTTGGTATGTAACCTCCATTGCCCCTAGTCCAAGGGCAGCACACAGTGGAATGACTTACAAAGAACAACCATGCTAAGCTGTTCACACTCTAGTTGAAGGCATGGTTCAAATTTATATCAATTTTTAGCCAAAAAACAGATGTGATACTAATTGGAAGATTGCCTCCAACCAAAGGTAATGGGGAAATCAGGACCAGGGAGATAAGAATATTTTCTTAGAGGTCTAATAAGTAATAGGGAATAAGGGTCAGGGACCCAGGGAACTTAACTCTATGTCACTCAAACAAGAGGCTGGGTTGGGTTAAGGGTGGGAAGCATAATCACCTGTCTCTGGGTTTATTAACTTTAGTATGCAGATATCTCCGGAGGCTGGGGCATGCCAAATAGATTTTCACCAGCTCACAGTAAGGGATAAAGCTGAGATGGGTCGATAACTGAAAAGGTGGAAAGGTCAGAGGGAGGAGAAAGGGGAGGATTAGCATTGGTGATAAAAACTAAAATGAGTTAGTGAAGAAGGAGAGATTGAAGATTCAGGAAAAATGAGGGAGAAGATTAACCCAGGCTGCCACTTAGTAGCCTCCTATTTTAATTTGTCACCCCTGATTTATATTATAATTGTCATTATTAAAGGGGGTCATCCTTTGGCTCACTTCTGAAACAGCCCTAATCACTCAGTTGGCGTTATCTCAGTCAAAGTGAGAACTGAGTAACACCTTAGCTTAAAAAGGCCAAGGTCTCCTGCTGCATTGTGGGCCTCATCTCTATCTGGCCGCAGGACCCAGATAGCTCCAGAGGAGAAAGTGAGGTTGGTGACTTTGCACAGCCCTGCCTCACTTAAATCCAGTTCACTTGCAAGTCGTGGCATCATCTTCCTGATGTCATGGTCCTCTTTGAGAATGAAGGACAAACCAGACAAGTTACCCTTGCTAACTAGTGACTAATCTCCATTGTTTCCATGTTGCCAAAGGCATGGAAATGATGTGTCTTCCAGTGCTCTAGTAGCCCGGGGCACCTTGACACAAATTTCTACTTACCCCACCTCAGTTACAGCTCTCATGACAAAGTACCGGGAAATATCATTTTAAGCAAATAGAGAGAGAGCAAGAAGAATTTTGTGGTAATTTGGAGAGAATATGCAATATTTGTGCTTCCTCCAGCATGAAATAATAGCCAAATATATCTCCCTTGACCTCCAAGGAGAAGGACCAAAGGGTCAGAAAAAAGACTGTACATTTGTGGATGATCAGAGAATAAAGTGTTTCTTAAAAGAGTAGAAAATGTGTCTTTAAGGAAGAAACAAAGAAGAAAAGACTGTGGAGGAGGAATGGGGAATTTTCCCCTCTATTAGGAGGTGGGAAGGAAGAAAAGGAAACGAAGTATCTTTGCTTCTAGAGTCACCACTTTAGGCCTATCCCCTGACCTCTTCGAGTCTCATTTTCCTTATCTATAAAGTGAGGAGGTTAGACTCAATAACCTCCAAGGCCCTTTCCAAATCTAAATCTATGCTTCCATGGTCCTGTGATCTCTCTACCAAGCTGGGAGATGTATGTTTCTTTATCAGTCTTTAGAAGCCACTATTATTCAATGAATATCTGAATGTCTGTATTTGTTATTAACTATTAAGTTTATAGATTTTTTTGAAAAAGAAAAATTATTTTCTGCTATCCACAATCAGAGAAAGATCTATGGAGTCTGAATGCAGATCCAAGCATGCAATAGAGAGTTCTGTTGTCTTCCTAAGCTATATCTAGGACCTATCAGAGACCTTCTCAAGCCTTATTAAACCCAAGTGAAACTGCATTGCTGGTGAGTCAAATGATATTGCTAGGGGAAACTTAGAAGACATTGCTAAATATTAAAGTCCAGGGGGAAAACTGAAATTTTTACATTTAGAGAAGGTATTTTCTTCATTGCTGCCAAGTATCAGGAGATTCGGAAGAAAAAAGGCAAACTTTGTTATGAACTAAGAAGCTAAGAAGATGTTATCTGACGATGGAATTTGGGTTTCTGGATGTCAAATGTAGCTGGTGCAGCGGACAGAGCACTGGGTCTGAAATCCGGAACGTCTGAGTTCAAATGAAACCTCTGGCACTATGTGTGATACTGGGCAAGTCATTTAACCCCCATTTGCCTCCGTTTTTTCATCTGTACAATGAGAGACACATTGGAGAAGGAAATGGCAAAGTATTCCAGTATCTTTGCCAAGAAAACTCCATAGACAAAGTCTACTGGGCAACATAGAGTCAGACACAACTGAATAACTGAACAACATGTTAAATATGAGAATAAAAACTGGATTTAAAATATAAGCATGATGGGCTATTGATAGAGTACACTTAAAGTCAGTAAGACATTTCCCTGGAGTACTGAAAATCTGATCAAGAGGGCATTCAGTTGAAAATGGTAGAGAAAACTATCTACATATCCCTGCCAAATCAGAGAAGACAGAGAAAAGCAGGGACAGCTTAGGAAGAAGAATGCTAGAATAGACAACTGGTAAATAATAGGAAATAATATCCAAGAAGAGAAAAGAAGAGAAAATGCCAGAAAAAAAGTCCATAGTTTCCTTTTGTCCTTTGGATAACAGAACAAATAAATTAGAAGTCTTAATAGACGAAGACCAATCTGATACCATAAAAATCACTGAGATGTGATATGAGAAATTAAGACTGAAATGCAGCTCTGGATTACTATAACTTTTAAGTTCTTTTTTTTAAATTATGAATTTAAAAAGAATATTTCCACATACATGGCAGAACACCAAAAGATTAATCTCTATGTATATGTATGTATGTAGATATGAATATATGTGTGTATATAAATATGTATAGATACACATATATAAATATATGTGCATATATATATACACACACACAAAGTCATGACATTGTTTTCAAAACTATCCTACTTGTCCATGCTTCCTTTTGGATTTCCTTCTGTTCTCTTCTATGCATTTTTTTAATATCACAATGGTGTTTTTTGATGTTACTATTATACACTCTTCATTCTGATGCTCCCCTAATTAAACAAGTATAGTCAAACAAAATAAATTCACATGTTGACTGTATCCAAAAATGTCTCTATGTCTTCTGTTCATCATTTCTCTCTCAGGACTTGAATAACATTTCCTCTTAGATTCTCTGGAAATATGGTTAGTCATTGCATAGATTAAAATTACCATCACTGTATGAATTATTCTCTTGATTGCTTATTTCACTCTGCATTACTTCATACTAACCAAGATACTCTGAAATGGTTTCATCGCATTTCTTATGGCATAATAATAATAGTCAATGACATTTATATACCACAAAATTACAGTAATTGTTCAGTCATTCCCCAGTTGTGTAAGAGGAAATCTGAGGAATGATCTCTACCCCGCCCAGATTCTAACTCTTTGCTCCTCTTCCTCTCCTTTTAATCCCCTTCAGAATAAGCAATTTCCTTTGCTTGCTTTTTCCTTTCTTGACATTAACTTCCCTCTTAATTTTTCCCTCCCTGTCCTTGATCGTTGAGTATGATCTGTTTCTACACTAACCTTATGTATGCATTTGTTCAACCTTTTTTGTACAAAGTATAAGATCCATCTGACACCCACTCCCCATGTTTATATACTTTTCTCCTCATGCACTCATACACAGTTAAGAGAAATAGCAAATTATACCCCCCCTTTTTACACTAATGCATTTCTTTTACCTTCCCTTTTTCACTTTGAGCCCTTAGAACAGAACCAATCCATTCCTAGGACCGCTGGTTTTCTCATGTAATTCCCTCCATATCCTTTGAAAGCATAAAGGTTCTAAAAGGATCCTTGTTACTTCTCCTATTAAAGTATTAGCACTGTATCATCCTGCAACTCCTAATTATTCAAAGAGGCTTAGCTTTCTAGTTTCTCTGACCTTTTTGTTTGTATTCCAAAATTCCTACTCAGCTGTGGGCTTTTTATCAGAAATGTTTTAAAGTCTCCTATTCCATTAAAGACCCTGTTTTCTCCCTGTAGGATTATACACAGTGTTGTAGAGTAGATTATCCTTCACTGTATGTCTCTCTCTCTCTCTTTTACCCTCTCATATTCCAAGATCTTTTCTTGTTTAAAGTAGATGCTGCCAAGTCTTCTGTGATGCTGACTGTAACTCCTCAGCTTTTGAACCACTTCTGGAAATAGTATATTTTTCTTGGATGTAGAAGCTCTGGGTTTCGGCTGTGACATTCCTGAGACTTCTCCTCCTAGGTTCCTTTTCAGAGCCAATGAAGGATTCTTCCTATTTTTACTTTGCCCTCAGACTCTAATAAATCTTTAAAAAGTTTTCATTTATAATTTCTGGAAATATTATTTCCAGGATTTTTTAAAATCATGGATTTCAGGGAGTTCAATGGGAAGGAAAGGGAGTTTTTAGTTCATTAACACAGATTTCAAAATGTAAAAAAAAAAATGGAAGCAAAGACAAACAATGGGAATGAACACTCAAAAGTATAATGGGCCTGTAATAATATACTCAAGAATGCTCAAAGCCCACAAGGAGCTAAGAGTGCAACGAATCCTAACGACTACAAAAGGGACATCTTCACAGTTTTGTGTCAGGAGAAAGATCAAAGAAAGGTTCATACGGCAGTTTGAGGTTACTAGGAACCATGATTCATGATGTTATGAGACATGATAAGAGATAATAGGGAGAAGGCAGAACTGTTCAATTATTACTTTATTTTCATTTTCTCTGTCAAGAAAAGTGGTTTTTGGATTGAGAAGGAGAAAATCCAAACAGTTAAACGGGAGTTGAAACCAAATATAAGTGAAGAGATAGTTAAAGGCAGTTAGATGGCACAAACTCTGGAGTCAGGAGGACCTGAGTTCAAATCTGGCCTCAGATACTTGACACCTACTAGCTGTGTGACCCTGGGTGAGTCACTTAACCCTCAATTGCCTCACCCAAAAAAAAAAGAGAGAGAGTTAACAGTACATAATTGCCATCAAAGACTTAAAGTCATAAGAATTGAATGAACTACATCCTAATGTCTTAAAAGAGCAGAAGAAATTAATTGCACATAATAAGAAATAGAGGTTAGTGATTGGGCCTATGATTTCTCAGAGAGAGAGTTCCCGTTACCAATACAAGTCAGCACTTTCTCTGAAACTTGTAGTCTTACAGAGCTGCCTAGCATATTGAAAGATTAAGTGATTTGTCCAAGGTCACACAACCAATGTGTATCAGAGGTGGTGCTCAGAGCTCCTCATTCTGAGGCCAGCTCTTTATCCACCACTCTATGTTTCCTTTTGGAGCACACTTGTTAAATTTGTGTTTAACAGAATTAAGATCCAAGCTTATATCTTTCCTGATATATTCATTAGCTGTGTGACCAGAACTTCTCAGAACCTACATTTCCTCATCTATAGGATTAGAAGGAGAAAACTTCCTTCCCACTCTCTCCTCATTCCCATATCTAGCTACCCCATTTTTCTTAAACCCCAATCAGAGTTCGCACTTGGTGTAGCCAGATATCAAGGGAAATAGGAATCCAAGGCATTTCTCCTAACCAGTGACACTCTGTGGGACCAATGAATCGTGGAAAATAAATAAAGTCGTGGAAGCTTTTCTTTTCCATCATAATCACTCAGAGACCTGGGTTCAAATCCCATCTGTGTGACCAAAGACAAACCACTTCATTTTTGGTGGCCTCAATTTCCTTATCTATAAAATGGGGATAGTATCACCTCTAGTGCCTGCTGGATAGCTCAGTGATTAGAACACTAGGCCTGATGTCAGGAAGATCTGAGTTAAACTCTGGTCTTAGACACTAGCTGTATGACCTTGGGCAAGCCATTTAACTTCTATTTACCTCAATCCACTAGAGAAGGAAATGGCAATCTGCTCCAGTATCTTTACCAAGAAAATTCCATAATGGAATCACAAAGAGTTAAACACAACTAAATAACTAAGAACAACAACCTGTCGAACAATTCTGGAGAAAATTAAATGAGATGACATCTACAAAGTGCTTCGCAAACTTTAAAGTGCTATATATAAGTGCAGTAGTGGTAGTAGTGGTAATAGTAGTGGTGGTGGTGGTGGTGGGGGTAGTAGTAGCAGTGATGAGGACTGGAAGGGGGCAGTGAGACCCCCCCAAAGACCAGGGTGCCAGGGGCAGGTCATCTGGAGAAAAATTCACAGACTCAAGCATTATTGAGGTTAAGGCAAAGATTTATTACTCTTTTCAGCAGGCAAGAGTTCTTAGGGAACCTGAAACCTTAAAAGGGTACAGGGAAAGTTTATATAGGATATTCTATAGTATTACTTGTGCCAAACATGCTAACTAGGTGTTTTGGGGTGGGATTAGGGAGTGGTTAGGGAGTGGTCAGTTCTTAAAGGAGCATGTCCTTTTGGTATCTACGGCACAGGTATTTTACCCAGAATTCATCAGAAAATAGCCCAAGGGGGTACCACCTGGAGGTGTGGTTTTAGGCCTGAACTGTCACTAAACCAACTAGCTATCAGGGCTGGCTCAGAAATACCAGGTTGCTCTCATCGATATCTTGTTAGACAAGATAAATGTAAGGGAGTATAGGTATGTCTAAGCCTTAAGATACATATGATTGGTCAACGAGCAGAAAATGTCGTTATGACCCACTGCACATCCCATTCAGCCAGTGTACAGCTGGTTCAAACTAATGGTTGTTGCTAGGGTGGGCTGTGACCTTGGGCTGGGGAGAAACTGCCTGAGGTAGTATTTTGGGGCTAGGGAGAAATGAGATTTTTAAAGAGAAATGTGATTTTAGAACTGGGGCCTAAGTCCATGCACTCAAGCACCCCATCAGTAGTAGTGATGGTTGTGGTGGTAATAGTGGCGGTGGTGGTAAACAGTAGCAGAGGTAACAGTGGTGATGGTGATGACAGTAGTGGTAGTAATAGCAATAGAAGTAGAGGAAGCTGGTGGTGTGGTGGATAAAGGTCTAGCCCTGAAGTCAGGAAGACCTGAATTCAAATCTAGCCTCAGACACTTTCTAGCTATGTGACCCTGGCTAAATCAGTTAACCTCTGTCTGTCTCAGCTTCTTCCATTGTAAAATTGAGAAAATAACAGCACTTGCCTCAAAGGGTTGTTGTAAGAATCTAATGAGATATTGTTTGTCAAAAGTGCTGAGCAAAGCTCCTGACACACAATATATAAATGTTTATTTTGTCCCCTTCTCTAACAGTGGAGATTGGTGCAGAATATTCCTAAAAAAGCAAAGATGCCCTATCCTTTCGTTGATATTGCAAGTCATGCCAACTGAAAACAGCATCCAACAGAGTGAGTGCAGGAGTCCTTATCACCCACCAGAGAGGGGATGAGCTTTATTTTCCTTGTTTTTTTGGAGTTTTTTTTGGTGGGGGGAGGGGATCAGGTTAAACAAAGCCTATTCCATATTTGATGCCTTAGTGCTTTCAGGAAAACTGAGATCATTTTTTGGGTGAGAAAAATGAACCAGAAAATAATGTTTCTAACGCTTTCCCTGGGTGGAGGCATGACTTAGTTTATATTTATGTCTGTTTGATTAAAGGCTTGAGTGTATATTGATGATCTTAGGCATTTAAGTGGTATAGTGGATAGAGTCCCAGGCCTAAAGTCAGGAAGACCTAAGTTCAAATCCTGCCTCAGGCACTTATTAGCTATATGATCCTGGGTGAATTGTTTAGGCCTTATTTGCCTCAGTTTCCTCAACTGTAAAATGAAGATAGTAGTAACACTTATTTTACTGGGTTATTATAAAGATCAAATGGGATAATATTTGTAAAACTCTCAGAGCAGTGCCTGGCACAAAAGTATGCCCTGTAAAAATGTTTACTCTCTTTGCCCAAGGTTTTTCTGGGTTGGGTCATGAACCAGAAAGATTTCATGAGGGAGTCCCAACAAATTACACTGACATCCACCCTTGTCAAGGGCCAGGTCCCAGATGACATATGAGCCAGACTAGATCAGTAATTCATGTCAGGACCCATGAAGTTGCCTGTCTACCTAGCAGAGCATCCCAAAAATCACATTTATACAAGAAGTTCCGGAAGTCTCAGTATCATTTTAAACTTAAAACAGCACTAAGACTTTTGAGTCACCCTGTAATAATACTCACAACAGCTTAAGAGAGGATTACATATTATTGCCATTTTACAGATGAAGAGACACAGAGGTAAAGAGATTTTCCTTGTTGCATGACCACTGACAACCAGAGCTTGACCCCAAAGCCTCCAGTAAATTTTGAGCTTTTAGTTACATAAGAAGGACATGACACAGTGTGAAAATAATCAAGGTTTGTGGGTGGGAGCGAAGGGGCTTTCCCCAATTTGGAGTCACTAAAACTACCACTGTCCTACCTCCAACTCATCCCCAGAAATGTTGATGCAGCTACGCAAGGCTGGGAGCCCTGTGTGAACCACTCTCCTTTCTTTCCTATGAGATCCATGCTTTTCCTGTTCTTATGATGCTAACAGGACTCCAGACATTTATTTAACCTGCCTCAAATAGCAAATAAAGTCCAAATGTCTACTCGAGTGAAAATATAAGCTTCTTTCTTTCTTGAGCAACAGAATGATAATGAAAAGAACAGTGTTGATAGCTGAGAGACTGGCAAGTTTATACAAGGAAATCTTCAAGTTTGAGTCGGGTCAACGCCCAGTTTTTAAATCATATTGCTCTGATATTTACAGATTTTAGATTTGAGTGATATCTGTAGTTTTCACCCAAGTGACTTTGCCATTCTAGACTTCATAGGATCATAAGCTTAGAGGGGAACCTCAAAAACCATATGGTCCAACCCACTCATTGAATAGATTAAAAGAACTGAGACCCAAGAAGGGGGTTGGGAGGCGTCACCAGGAACTAGACAGAGGCTGAATGGAAGTCCTCTGAATCTGGTCAGTATTCCCCATTGTACTCCAGTGAGTACAATTGCCTCCAAGATTTTATTTTTTATACATAAATATAGATAAGTGTACATTATATGTGTATGTAGATACATGTACATATATACATATGCACATAGGCATATTTGTGTATCATCTATTTATATGATATAATATACTTTACTTTTATACAAATATATTTGTATGTAGACACATGATATATGATAAATATATATGAAAATATAATAATAAATAATAGTTATATAAAATACATATATTCATGTGTTTTATATATATACATATATGACACATGCGTGGCTAGATAGCTGTTTTGGTGTAAGTCCTCCATAACCTGACCCCTTCCTATCTTCCCCATTATCTATTCTTTATATTCTTCTCCCTACCCCTAAACACTAGCCTCCCTGCTGTTCTTTGAACATGTCTCCATCTGCTTACTCCAAGCATTTTTACTGATTGTCCCCCATTGCTGGGACAGCCTCTCTCCCCATCTCAGTGTCCTAGCTTCCCTGACTTCCTTCAAGTCCCAGCCAACATCCTACCTTCTGCAGGAAGTCTTTACTGATCCCCCTTAATGCTGGTACTTTTCCTCTGTTGATTATTTCCAATTTATACTGCATATATCTTGTTCATATATTGTTGTTTGCATGTTGTCTTCCCCAATTAAACTGTAAATTCTTAGAGAGAAGGTAATGTCTTTTACCTTTCTTTGTGCCTAGCACTTAGCACACAGTAGGTGCTTTAAAAGTGTTTTGGTTTTTTTTGTTATTGGAATGGCTGATTACCCCATAATGACTCAATGTCTTTATCTGTAAAAAAAAAAATTGAATTAAATGGCTACTAAACCCCCTTCTAAGGCTGATATTCTACAGCTCTCGGATTTTTACATGGGACTTCTCGAGGCATTATGAGCACTCAGTCCAAGTTTGAACAGCCCATTGTTTACTGCTCTGTGAGAAAATTTGTCCTAAAATTGGCCCGTATCTTATATTTAGAGAGTCAAGACCTTTATATCCTTGTTATCTAAGACAGAAGGTTATCCAGCTCTCAGAAAAGTAAGTTTCTAAAGCCTCAAACATCTCCAAACATGTAAAAGTGGACTAAATGTAAAATATTTTCTTTTTAAAATAAAGTTTTAATTTTACCATATTTACCAATAAGGTATTGAAGGAAAAAGTTTGACAGATAAAGCAAATCCTAAACTATGCCTAGGAAACAATTAATTATTCATTTGAAATGGTAAGATTAGGCTTTAAATTCCATGAAGAGAGAGAATCCCACCATCAAGAGATATTGCATATCAGACACTTGGACTCAGGAGACCTGGGCTTGAATTCCAACTCTGACTTTCCAACATATAACCATAGGCAGGTACCTTCATTTCCCAGACTCTCAGTTTTTTCATTTGTAAAATGGAGCTAATAACCCCCAGCATTACTTCTCTCTCAGAACTGCTGTCTAGAAAACACTGTGTAATCTTAAAGTGCAATATAAATGTGAGTTATTTTGCCTTTGTATCTCCGGAGGTATACCATATGCTGACCATATTTTCCAAACCAAAAATCAGGACACACATTCTGACAAACGTTGTTTCTTTGGGGAAGCATTGATAAAAGAATGTTTGACTTTTTTTGAAATTAGGACAATCTCAAAAATCCAGAACATGTGTTCAGTATAACAACTTACAAATCATTTTTCACTTACATTATTTACTTAGCCCCTACAATAACTCTATCCAGGATCTGTTATGTGTGATCTTGGACAAATCACTTTACTTCTTAAACCTCAATTAATCATCTTTAATATGTTTTTATAATAGAAAATCTTTGGGGTCCTTTCCAATTTTGAATGTATGATCCTATTAAAAAAAACTTTATGAGGTGTCAAATACCTTTTTACACATAGGAAAGCTGAGGATCAGAGAGATTAAGTAATTTTTTTATATAGCAAAGAATAGAGCTGGATTCTATTGATTTGAATTTGATTGAGTTTGCCCTGACACCAGATCCAATTATTTTTTTCTTCTATATCACCTTGCTTCTATTCTTTTTTTTTTCCTACTCTTAAAATAGTTAACCTAGAATATAATGAGGTTTAGGTCAGCTGATAACACTGAGCTCCTAAATGTTCAAGATGAGCTCTAGATTTTGTACCAATGGCCATGCCATCCAAGTGTTGAGTGTGTTCGTCCTTCTTTGCTGAAGAAGACCATGCCATCAGAGAAATGATGACATGACTTGCACTTGACTTTGTTTTGAGTGAGGGAGGGCTGTGCAGGTCACCAGCCTCAATTCTCCTCCAGAGTCATCTGAATCCAGCGACCAAATATTCATCAGAATGACTGGAGATGACCCAGGTTGAGGCAATTGGGGTTAAGTGACTTGCCCACGGTCACACAGCTACTGAGTGTCAAGTATTTGAGGTGAGATTTGAACTCAGGTCCTCTTCCAGACTCCTACACTGGTGCTCCATCCAAGTACAGATGCCCTGTGAGGGCCAATTTGACTAGCCAGTTGGCCAATAAATATTCATTATGTGATTACTTTGTGTCAAGCACTAAGCTAAGCCTGGAGATATAAAGAAGGGCAAAGACATGGTCCATGACCTCAAAAAGCTCTTGTTCTAATTTAGGAGATGACCTGCAAATGACTATAGACATATATGTTCAGAATAGATGGAAAATAAAGAATTCCTTTTAGGACACATTGTATTTAAGATGCCCAAGAGACATTCAATGCAAGATGTCCAAAAGTCAGGCATTTGATACTTTCCTTGCTACCTTTTCACAAGAGACGTAATAGTAGCAACCACCCTGCTTTTATAAGCCAATAAACATTCATTAAGCACCTACTGTGTGCTAGGCACCAAGCACTAGCAGAAAATGAGATGCCAAAGGGGAATTCACTTATTCCAAACCGTACTGGTCAAGACACTATGAACTTTACTGAGGATCACAGATCCAGAGTCCGGAAGGACCCCCGGAAGCCATCCAGTCTGACCCTTTCATTTTACCAAGGAGGACTGAGACTCAGAGAGTTAAAAGGACTTTGCAAAAGTTATACAGATAGTTTGAGGGGTGGGACTTGAACCCGGGTCTCCTGACTGCTGTGCTGCTCCTTCTGTTGTACCCTTCCATTCCTGAGGCACAGCTCAATTTACCATTATTCTTTTTCCCTCTGAGTTCTGGCTGTGACTTAGGAGTTGGTCCTGTAATTTCAGTGATTTAGGAAGGAAATGGTCTTCCTCTCCTAATGTAAATCTATACCTTCTCTGCAATTTACTCTTGTTGTTCAGTCATTTCAGTCATGTCCAACTCTTCATAACCCCATTTGGGATTTTCTTGGCAGAGATACTGGAGTGGTTTGCCATTTCCTTCTCCAGTTTATTTTATAGATGAGGAAACTGAGGCAAACAGGTTTAAGTGACTTGCCCAGGGTCACACAGCTAGGAAGTATCTGAAGCTAGATTTGAACTCAGGTCTTCCTGGTTCCAGGTCCAGATCTCTGTCCACTGCACCACATAGTTGCAATTTATAGACTTGAGAATTGCCTGGAATACTTAGAGGTTTAGTGACTTACCCTGAATGACACAGTCAATATATGTCAGCAGAAGAATTAGACTCAGATCTTTCTGGTAACAAGACCAGTTCTCCATCTTTTCAGGCTGTGACTTATGGGTCAGTTCATTTTATTTCAGCTGGTATAGTTCACCGTGTTTATAGTGAAACTCCTATAGCTTGATGTTTATTTTGGGAATCTGGGGAAAGTTTCTAACACACCAGTGGTACACGGAGTTTGCAAAGGTTCCTGCTGGGTCAATTTCACTCAGGTCACAATTTCTCTGTAGAAAAAGAAGTCTATCAGAAAAACCTTGAAAAGATTTATATGAACTGATGCTGAGTCAAGTGAACAGAACCAGGAGAACCTTGTACACAGTAACAGCCACAGTGTACAATAACTGATTTTGATAGACTTAGTCCTCAGCAATTCAAGGACCTAAAATAATTCCAAAGGACTCATGATGCAAAATGTCATCCACATCTAGAGAAAGAACTATGTTGTTGGAATGCAGAAGGAAGTAGACTATTTTCTTTTTTGTTTTTCTTTCTCATGGTTTCTCTCATTCATTGTAATTCTTCTATGCAACATGATTAATGTGAAAATGTGTTTAATAGGAATGTATGTGCAGAGTCCATATCAGACTGCATGCCCTCTTGGGGAGGGAGGTAGTGGGGTTGGGGGGGGTGGAGATTTAAAATTTAAGGAAGTGAATTTTGAAAACTAAAAATAAATTAATAAATTGGAGGAGAAAAAAGAAGTCTTATGAGTATATCTGGGGAAGAGCACTGGTTGAGAAATGCCTAGATCAGAAGAATACCATGCTCCACCATTTACTGTGTGAACTCATGCAAGTCTCTCAGGTTTTTTAGGTGAGGCTCAACCTCCTGGGATGATTGTGAGAGTCATTTGACATAATCTATATAAAAGGAACCATAAAAGGATTCAAGAATACAAACCATTATTTTGTCCTTTGTAAATACCGACTAATGTCATTACTGTTTTCTTCCTAGTTTATGAGATAAAAAGGATTGACCTAAAATTTAAGCTGTCGAGATTCACCATCTCCCCCTCTACCTCAGTTGTTGACTGTTGTTACAGAGTGATTCAACAGTTCAACAATAGGTATTGCACAGAAATAATATACTCTTGTCTCTGAGATTATGTTCCCCTGGAGCTATATAATGGACCTTACCATCAGACGATGCAACTCAAAAGTAAAGGAGCTGGTGTCCAAATCCAGCCCAATCACTAGATGCTACAAACAGAGACCTTAGGTTTAAAAGGCCCAGGTCTCCCACTGGGACTCCCATCTGGGTCCATCTCCAGTGGTCTTGACCTATGTCTTGCCACTGAACCTAGAAGACTCCAGAGGAAAGAGTGAGGCTGGTGACTTCGCATATTCCTGCCTCACTTAAGTCCAATTCATTTGCAAGTCAAAATATCATCCTCCTGAAGTTACTGGTCCTCTTCCAAAATAAAGAATGAACAACAAACACCAACAATAGTGTCAGGGCCAACCCTATGTGAAATCTCAATGTGTGCTTTTGTAGCAACCTCCACCACATTAAAAAAAGGTATGGATGTCACATTCTGTGAAATCTCCTAGGTAGAGCTGATAAAACACCTATATCTTTCTCATTAACTCATTAACTTCTTGAACTCCAGAAAGGATCACAACCAAGACTTTTTCATATTCATGGGCAGCTCTTTCCTTCCTTGGGAGAAGATTCCACAATCTAGCTTCAGTGGCACACACCAGAGAAAGACAGGGACTAGGTGTCCCAGTGGATAGAGGACTGGGCCTGGCTGGAGTGAGGAAGGCCTGAGTTCAAATCCAGTCTCGGACACTTCCTAGCTGTGTGACCCTGGGCAAGTCACCAAATCTCTGACTGACTCCATCTCCTCAGCTGTAAAATGGGGTTAATGATAGCACCTACCTCCTAGGCTTCTTGTGAGAATCAAATGAGATAATAGATATAAAGCACCTGGCACAGTGTCAGGCACATCATAGGAAGTTAATAAATTCTCATTCCCTTCCTTTCTTTTTATTAAAGTCAGGAAAAGTTCCTGGAGTCTAATTATTCAGCCTCACTGAAGAAGAGACACAGAGACAGTAATAAATCTCAAATCTATCTTGCAAAGGGAAATACTGTCTGGGGCTGCTGTCCAACAAATATATGAGATAAAGTTAACATCTGGAGGTAAAGAGCAACCTGGGTCCAAGCCAAAGAAATCATTTTCCTATGGAAAAATTCTAATTCTTTTCAGGAAGGTTATAATATACTGGCACTATCCACAGAGACAGTGCAGCAGTGACAAGGAGAAAATGGAGGTTAATGAACATTCCCAAGAGACCAGCTTTTGATATGCTGATATCAAAGGGCCATCAAAAGGCTCTGGTGCTGAAGAATTAGAGTAACTCCAAAAAATGGAGAAGCAATTTAGCATTGCAACAAGTCTTTACCGGAGAAGATGAATGGCTAGGGAAGCCTTGTCTTCTAAGAAAAGTCAGGTTTCCATGACTAAAGGGGCAGGAGAAGTTCAAAGGAGTTCTTATACGCAGGTCATTTGTTAACAATAGAAGATGCTTCAGAGGGTACAAAGTAAAAGGAGGGAAGAGCAGGATAGGGACACAAGAGGTCTAGCCCTGAAATGAATGGTGATAGAGCATGGGAGCAATAGTAGGGGAAGGATGCTCAAGCCAAGACAACTTTGAAACGGGACTCATAGGGATCAGGTGAAGAAAAGACGGTACCCCAGCTGTATGGTACAGTTGACTGTCACATCCAAGTAGTATTTACATAACACTTTAAAGTCTACAGGGTGTGAGGTTGACACACTAGATAGAGTGCCAAACCTGAAGTCAGAAAGACTCCTCTTCCTGACTTCAAATCTAGTCTCAAATACTTACCAGCTGTGTGGCCTTGGGCAAGTCATTTAACCTTGTTTGCCTCCGTTTCCTCATTTGTAAAATGAGCTGGAGAAGGAAATGACAAACCACTCCAGTGTCTTTGCAAAGAAAACCCCAAATAGGGTCACAAAGAGTCAGACATGACTGGAAAACAATTGAATAAAGAAAACCATCCTAATAATTAGAGATTTCCAAAGCTGGAATGGGCAATTTCAGGAGACTGTGAGTCTTCAGGTAAAGAGGCGATACATTATAGAAGAGATTCTTGCTCAGACATGGGTTGAACAAATGAGAGTTTGTGAAACTGTCAATCTAATAATCATGATAGCATCATGATGAGCTAGAAAGAACCACAGAGGCCAGCTAGTCCAGTAGCCTTGATTTTTATAAAAGAGGAAACAAGACCCAGGGAGGTGAAGGGACCTGCCTAACTAAACCCACACAGGTAGAAGTGTCAGAAGTAGAATTTCAATGTTTAATATTATTATACATGTCTAGTCAATATTAGATTGCATGTGATCTTGGGGAGAGATGAGTGGAGGGAAAGGGAGAAAATTTAGAACTCAAAATCTTATAGAAGAGAATGTTGAAAACCAAAAACATAAATAAATAAAATTTTTAAAAAGATGTAGGATTTCAACCCAGATCTGACTCCAAGGCTAGTGTTCCTTCCATTATATTGCCTGTAACTAGATGATCTCCTAATCCTTTGACACTGACTGCCAATTCAATACTTTTCCTGTTAAACTACAAAGCCTACCTAAAATCTCCTTCACTTAGCACAGTACATGGCATGTAGTAGCTGCTTTATAGATATTAGCTATTATTATTAATTATTATATCATTAATCCTTTATTAGGGAAAAAGGGTCTAGAAAGAGCATTACCCATCAGATGATAGAGACCTAATTAGGACTGAAAATAGTACCCCCGAAGGGCCTGTGTTATGTCCTTACCACACACTGATTCTGATGGTCAATAACTCACAAAATCAATTCAAATTGAGACATGCACTAGCACTTTTGAGAAAGGTGGGGGGAGAATGACAGGAAGAGGTAGAAAGGCCAAGAACATGATGGAAAAGGGGGCTATAACCCAGGTTTTCTGGGAAACATTAAAGTGGGCCTTTGCAACTTTATGAAGTGCTAAAGCTCAATGGATGATTCTACTCTAGAGTCATCCAAATGACACACAGCAAATTTAGGAAAATTATGTGTAAATGTTATTACATTAAAAGTGCTATTTCATATGTGTATGGAGATATATGTGTGTATAGTGACAAAGAATGAGTCTTATTTATTTTTACATATAATATATAATGTACATAATTATATTTTTCTATATAAAATTTATCTTTTGTAAAATATATAATATATAGTACACACATATAAAAAATATATTCACACACTTCAGTAAGTCATAATTTCATCATTGGAGATACTGCTTCCACTAAAGTAGATTACAACCCTCCCAATCATAGTAGAGACTTTCCATGAGTTGCTATATCTAGTCACCTTGCCCTGACAAAAGTATAATGGGGCTGAAAAATAATAATAACTAGCATTTGTATTCCTCTTTTATGTTTTTTTAATAAAGCATTATCTCATTAGATATTGACAACAACCCTGTAAGAATGAATGAGTTTGCAGCAAGGGGCATTATTTACAGATGAGGAAACTAAGAATCGGAAATATTAACTGGATCAAAGATTTAGAGTTGAAAGAGATCGTCAAGTCATCTAGTCCAATACCCAATGTTTTATACTTGAATTGGGGAAGGGAGAAACTAAAGAAACAGGAGCCTGTTATAGAAGCTCAGGTAAGAAGTGGACATGAGAGTGGAGATCAGAGGCCAGACGTGAGAGATGGTGTGGAAAAATCAATAGGACTTGAAAAATGATGCCATCTGGAGGGCAAGTAAGATAGGAGAATCATATACAACACCAAGGTTGTGCATCTGTGTGTCTGTGAATAGTCATGCCTCAAAAAGTAGGGAAATTTGGAGGAAGGGAGAAGAGGAGCTCAGTTTTGAATGCACTGAGGAATGGATACCAGAATCACATCATTCTACATGGTGTTGTCCAGCAGGGAATTGGAGGTTCAGGAATGAAATTTAGTAGAAAGATTAGGGCTGAACATGTAGACCTTGAGGCCATAGGCAAAGAATTAGTCATTGAACCCACAGGAGTATTCATGATCACCAAAGGACAGAGTGTTGTCAGGAAGAAGGGGGCTCAGAAGCAGCCTTGGGGAACAGGAGGGGTGGATGGTGATGGAAAAAAGGAAACTATCAAAGAGGTAGGAGAAGTGTGAGGAGAAAGTGGGGTCATGGAAGCAAAAGGAAGAGAGAGTGTGCAAGAAGAGGAAATGGTCAATAGTACCTAAGGCTACAGAAAGATCAGAGAGAAAGAGGTCTGAGAAAACACCACTGTATTTAGCAGTTTAGTGATTACTCAGCTTTACAGTTTCAGTAGAGCAATGGAATTGAAGAATGCAAGGAGTTAAGAAGTGGCTAGATTCTGAGGAAGTGAAGGCACAAAGTATAGGTGATTCTTTCTAATACTTTAGCAGAAAAAAAGAGAGAGAGAAAAGGTAAAGGATGGTAGTTTGAGATTGTGGCAGGTTTGAGTGAAGTTTGTTGAAGGATGGAGGATCTATGAGCCTGTCTGTACATAGCAGGGGAAAATCCAACAGGAAGATATTGAAGATTATGTGTTTGGGAGCTGATGGATATGACAAACTCCCAGAGAAGACTGGAAGGAAAGGGATCAAGGACATAATGGGAGAGTTTCGACTTAGAAAAGAAGAAGGGCAACCTTATCCTCTGAATCTTCTGGTTGTGGTGTGTCCTTCATTCTCGAAGGGGACAATGACATCAGGAAAATGATGACATAATTTGCAAATGAATGGAATTTAAGTGAGGGAGGGCTGTGCAAAATCACCATTCTCACTCTGTCCTCTAGAGTCATCTGGATCCAGTGGCCAGATATGAGAGGAGAGGAGAGGAGGGGAAAGGAGAGGAGGAGAAGGGAGGAGTTGCCCAACTGAAACTGGCCTGTTGGTCCCCTCTGGGTTACTCCTTCATTCTCAAAGAGGACAATGACATCAGGAAGATGATGCCATGACTTGCAAATGAATTGGATTTAAATGAGGAAGAGCTAGGCAAAAATCACTTTCTCCTTTCTCACTTTTTCCTCCGGAGTCATCTCTAAAGTCGTTCAGTGGCCAGATATAGATCAGCACAACTGAAAATGTCCCACAGTGCAATGGGAGACCTCGGCTTTTTTTTAAAAACTCTTTTTATCAATTAATTCATTTTTGCTTTCAACATTCACTTCCACAAGATTTTTAATTCCAAATTTTCTCTCCATCTTTTCCCTCCCCTCATCCCAAGACAACATGCATTCTGATTACCCCTTCTCCCAATCTGCCCTCTCTTCTATCACTGCCCCCCCATTTTCCTTCTATTTTCCTGTAGGGTAAGATAAACTTCCATATCCAATTGAGTGTGTCTGTTATTCCCTCTTTAAGCCAAATCCAATGAGAGTAAGGTTCACTCATTCCCTTTCACCTCCCTCCTCCACTATAAAAGCTTTTTCTTGCTTCTTTTATGTGAGATAATTTACCCCATTTTATCTCTCTCTTTCTCCTTCTCCCACTAAATTCCTCCCTCACCCCTTAATTTTATTTTTTAGATATCATTCCCTCATATTTAGACCTTGGCCTTTTTAACCACAACTGTGAGTAGTCCAAGCTGACCTCTGGGAACCCAATGACTAGTTTCAGTTGGGCAAACTCAGCTCCTCCTCTTCTCTCCTCTCCTCTCCTCTGCCCTGCTGTCCTCTCTTCACATGGGGTATCATGACCTTAACTGAGGATAATCTGCCCAAAGGAAGGTAAATTTTGAAAGCTGAAACATACCTAGATATCTTGGGGTTTCCTAGCTAAATTTCTTTCTTAAAGACTATGCTTCAAATCCAATTCACTCTGGTTCTCATGGATTGACCAACAATTGGTCCCTACCCAAGTACCACTTAATGGTAATTATTTGGGCCCTGATGACTCAGAGGGAAAGTAAACAGTAATTGTTTCTCTTTTGGACAGAAACCATGAGTGACTTCCCCACCCAGTCTGATTTCTTGTTTTTGTTCTTTTGGATTAAAGGGGCCACCCCTTGGCTCACTTCTTAAATAGCCCTAATCACTGATTGGAAATTGCCTCAAAGTGAGAATGAAGCTTAAAAGACCTTAGCTTAAAAAAGGCCTAGGTCTCCCACTGCATTGTGGGCCATCTCCGGTTATCTTCTGAATCTGGAGAAAAGGAAAAGAAGATAGTAAAAGAATAGAGAAGAATTTCAATGTGGAGGAAGGAAAATGAAGTTCTAGTTAGATGACCTCCATTTTCTCAGGAAAGTAAGAGGGAAAGTTATCTACTGAGAGAGTTGGAAGAGTTGGGGCTTGGAGTGAGAGATTTTCAAAATTCTATTAAGGAGTAATAAGACTGGTGTGTAATACTAATTGATGTGAATAGTGGAGATAAGATAATATTACTGTACAGTGGATCTTGTCATCATGACAGCATAACTTTCTCCAGCAGTATTCAGCAAGGTGGAGTAGCAGCAGAGAATGGATGGTGGCAGATTGGACGATGGATAAGAATTGAAAATTGGCAAGGCACAAATGGCAGAAAGAAAGAGGTAAGGATTTAGATAACGGAAGGGTCAAGACTACGAAGGCAAAATGTTGATCTCGGGGAGTTATAAGCAAATGAAAATGATAAATGCAGCTGTTTTGATTGAAATATATACAAATCAATAAACACAGATACCGAATGTGAGTAGAGAAATTAAAAAGATTGTAGGACATCTTTCTGTCAAACAATAAGGTCTTATACACATTGTTAAGTTCTAGTCTCAACAACTTAAGAAAGACTAAGAGCTGGGGTTCCTTAAGATGGCTCCAAAATGCATTAAATGGTTATTTTAACTGATGTCACAGACTTTTAGAGATGAAAGGAATATTAGTCATCATCTAGTGTAGGCCTTTTAAGATGAGGAAACCAAGGCCCACAAACATAAGGTGATTTGTCCAATGTTGTACAAAAGTGATTAGAACTTGCCTATCCCTCTTGTTGCTATACCATGATGGCTGAGAAAGGATGATAACATTAATAGTCTACTATATGGTACATCAGGTTTATAAAGTGATAAACAATCTCAATTGGGATAAAAAGTACATGTGGGGTAAATAATACGTGTATTATTTTTCCTGTCTTACAAATGAGGAAACTGATATTCAAGTTAAATGACTTGGCCAAGGTCACATGGCTAAAAAATAAGAAAGATGAGATTTGAACCCAGGCATTCTGACTCCAAGTCCAGTCCTCTTTCCATTGTACCACACTGTCTCTCCCAGGAAGAACTTTAAAGAACTTTTAAGCCTTAAGAAGAGAAAGCTAATAAGATGGCATCTGCCCTAATCTTTCTACTAACTGACATATACTCAAGACAATCAGCATTAACGGAACATGGAGAACATGATTACATATAGAATACAATCATATCAATAGATGAAGAAAAGCCTTTTGACAAAATATGCCTATTTCTGTTTTAAAAACAATAGAAAAAGGGAATAAATGAACTTTTTCTTAAAATGCTATATATCTAAGATTAAGAGCTAGTTTTATATATGAGAAATAAACAAGAATCCTTTCCCATAAAACCAGAAGTAAAATAAAGATGTCCATTGTCATCACTTCTATTTGATAAGCACTCAAAATTCTGACTATGGCAAGAAGACAAGAAAAAAGATATTGAAGTAATAAACACAAATAAAGAAGAAATAAAACAATCACTTTCCACAGATAGCATGATGGGATACTTAAAGAACTCTTAAAAATCAACTAAAGTTAATGGAAATAATAACTTTAGCAAATTTTCAAAATATAAAAAACTACACAAATCCACATTTCTATATGGTATCAATAAAATGCAGCCAGAAAAGATAGAACTACAGATTATAAACAGTACTTGAGAATCTACTTAACAAAATATATCTATAAATATACAACTACAAAATATTAATTGTTCATGAATAGAATGATCTAATGTAATAAAAATGACAATATTATTGAATTTATACTTAATGCCTTATCAAACTACCAAAAGGAGTATTTTATAGAACTAGAGAAACAATAATAAAAGTTAAATGTGAAATATTTATTTCACAAAATTTCATGAAAAAATAAAGAATTTTTAAAATGGATAGAATATGGAGGCAAGAAAGTTCAAGAATCTCAAGAGCAATAATTTTTTCAAATAGGAATGAAGGGGCCACATCTCAAACTACAAAACAGTAATTCTCACACTAATTTGGTACTGATTAAAAATAAATCAATCAGTGGAACAGATTAGATGCACCACACACAGAAGCAACTTAATCTAGCAACTTAGTACACACAAAGACACAAAGAGACATAAGGTCTCACTATGTCATTAAAAAAAAAAAAAGAAAAGAAAAAATTGCCAGGAACTTTGGACAAAAGGTAGAAAATAGATTTAGACAAACAACTCATCTTATCTCAAAAGAAGCTCTGAATAGATACATGACTTAAATAAAAGGGATCACCCCACAAACAAATTAGAGAAACATAAAAAAAATACCTTTTAGTTCAATAGCTGAAAATTTTCATGACCAAAAAAGGGATAGAAAGGATCGCAGAAGTTAAGATGAATAGATTTGATTACATAAAAATAAAAAGGCTTTTTGCACAAACAAATCCAGTAAAGCTAAGATTAAAAGAGAAGCAATTAATTGAAGGAAATCTTTGCAACAAGTTTCTCCGATAGAGGTTTCATTTCCAAGATATATAAAGAACCAATTCAAAGTTATAAGAATTAAAGTCATTTCACCACTGATAAATGGTCCAAGCAGGTATTTCTCAAGAAAAGAAACATTGTTTTTCTATAGCTATATAAAAAAGTACTTCAAATCACTATTATTTTTAAAATGACTACTATTTAAAGAAATGCAAATTAAAGCAATTCTGAGTTTCCACCCCATATCTATAAAGGTAACAAAGATGACAGAAAGAAAAATGACAAATAGTGGAGTAGCTGATACATTGTTGGTGCACCAGTAAATAGGTACAACCATTCTGGAAAGCAACTTGAAATTATATGCAAGAAGTTACTAAACATTGCATACCTTTAACCCATCTATACCACTGCCAGGCCTATACCCAAAAGATATCCAAGAAATAGGAAAATATCTTATTTGTGCAAACATTTAGAGAAGCTCTTTTATGGTAGCAAAAAAGAGAAGCTAAAGGGATGTCCCTCAAGGAATGACTGAATAAATTTTGTTATATGGTTATGATGGAATGCTATAATGCTGGGAGATATAAATTATTTCAAAGAGACATAGAGAGGCATATGAATAGACCATCAATATTGACAATATAATAAGATATTACATATGGGTAATATACAATATAATTATAATAATATATAACAAAACATTAATGTTGATACTGACATAGATATAATAAAATAGCAGTATTGATATCAACATAATGACAATTTAGAAGCTTTTGTGAAATTATAAAGAATGAAAAGAGCAGGACCAGGAGAGTAATTTATACAATAATAACACTGTAAAGGCAAACAACTTGGAAAGATTGAAGAAATATGATCAATGCCATGACCGTCCGTGATTCCAAAGGAGGAAGGATGAAATATACTTTCCATCTCCCGACGGATGGATGATGGCTTTAGAATGCAGAATGAAACAAACACACATACGTATATACACGTGTGTATGTAGAGGTGTGTATATATTTATGTAAGTAAATGTGTGTACACATACACACACATATACATATATGTATATGTATGAATATTCAAGCAACACAATTTTGTACTTTCCTTTATAGTATATTTGTTACAAAGAATTTGTTTTCTTTGTTTTTCTTTTCTCTTTTTAAATGGGGTGAAATATGGCAAGAAGAGATGTCTGTTCATTAAAAAATAAAATACTTTTTGAAATAGAGAGGTAGGAGGACTCCATCTGTGGAACGTTGCATGCACTTTCAGATGAGGTCACCATCGTTTTGCTTAAATGTTTATAGTGTTTTGTCAGAAGACAGCACTCACCAAGTGTTGGTAATCTGAAAATGTAATGTAAAAGCCAAATACAATAAAGCAAACCAAAAAAGAAAATTGGATGAATGAAAAAAAATAACCAGGAAAAAAAGAAATACGTGCCTCTAAAACCATGCTAAGTCCAGGCATTTGCTTGGATCTGGAATAAAGACACTTTGAAAATAAGGGGAAAAAAACAGTTCTAGGGAGGATGGTGTAGTAGAGGGGGATAAAGGAAATAATTCAATGCTAGATTCAAGTAAAGACCAGCCAAAGGTCAAAGCCAGGAAATCACAAAGGCAAACAATCCAGAACTAGCTGGTTATAAACAAAGATCGAGAGCCAAAAGAAGATGGAGGAAGAGTCTTGGAGGGGTAAAGTCAGGAGAGAAAGAGGAAAAGGGATGACTCATCATCAATAGACTGATAGTTTGTCTCAAACAGTGAATCCTATTCTTGAGGACAATGGCCACACTAGCACTGCCTCCCCACAACCCTCCCAACCCATAGCTGTGGCTACACATCCAGGAATACACATTGGCTCAGAATAGATGGCTTCTTGACGTCCTTTTCAGAACTACTATTCTAAGTTAATGTTGTAAGAAATACGCAATATCTAATTGAGAGAGGGTTCACATAGAAGGGAGGTTAAGACTGCTGCTTGTTTGACCTACTGTAATTACTGTAAAATAAACAGTCCTGTCATTTCTGGTCCCACCATTGTGCAAACCATTTAATTACATGCATATGACTTAGCAGTAATACAATGTCAGTGTTTCCAGTCTTGAGTAACTCAGCTCTATTTCCGTTGTGTGCCTTTCCTCCTAGCTGTTTGAATTGTGCCTTCTCACTCCTATAAAGTGATAAGCAAAGAGGTGGGTAAAAGCACTGATCCATTCAATCATTAATTTATTGATTTAACAAACATTTATTGAGTACCGACCATCTCCAAGGCACTGCTAGGATAAAACAACACATGAAGAATTGGTTTTTAAGAGATTTACCATGTATTATGGAGGAAAATTGCACACCAGTATTGATGATGCAAGAAATAATGACATAATTGCAAAGAACTCCTAACAAAGCATTTGTGAGGTATTTGAGGAAAAAGAAATCTTTTTCAGCAGTTAAGCCAAGGCAGTGGGACTTAGGAAACAAGAAAACCTAGAGCTGATTTCTACGAGGGTCGTAGACTTGCCATGGATTTGGGGGCATTTTCTTGCAGCTAGAGGCACAGTGGAGAGAGGTGCTGGAAGAGATGTGACCTACCTAACAGGTCATCTAGTGTCATTCCCTCATTTCAAAGATGAGAAAACTGAGCCCCAGAAAGTTTAAGTGACTTACCCAGGGTCACTCAGGAAATAAGTAGAGGAGCCAAGATTCAAACCCAGGTCTTCTGACTCCAGTGGAGATTTGAACAGTTAATTGCATTGAAAGAATCTTTGAGAGACATGGATAAATTAACCATCATTGAAGAGTCCATGACTCCAGTCAGACTTTCATTATCAACCCTCCACGAGAAAATAAATTCTGACTTCCAATCAACTAACAAATGGAATTTTATACCATAAGCTCTTTGCAAATTGGACACTTCTTGTCCTTAATTGATTTGTTGACATATAAGCAAATGGTTTAGCTATTATTTATATATTAGAAGTATTGTTCTGACCTACTTATCTGTGTGTCAAGTTTACACAAATCCTGAAATTGCCAGATGGCTCAGTTACATCTACTTGGTACCTACTAGCCCCTCAAGACAGTGCTACTGAAGTAATACTCTTGGCTTGGATTTTACAAGTCTAGTTAAGAATGACCTCAGATTCCCTTCTCCCTCTCCCCCAAATGCCCATCCTCTAACAGAATTAAGATCATTAAGGTCAGGAGGTATCTCTTGGTTTGTTGTGGGGGAGGGGGGGGAAGGTGTCCTCTCTTCAGTATTCGGCATAGTCCCTGAAACTTAATAGACCCTTGATAAAGGCTTGACCTCAGGTAGTAATGACTCTCTAGACTAGCCATCCCTCTACCTTCATTCCAGGAACCCAGTGGATCCCAGGTAAGGACTGAAGGAGGCAAAGGAGACTGGAGAAAATTCTGTATTTATTAGGCCTTTAAATCTGCCAAGTTTCACCTTCACCATTCCCATAAAATAAGTCCCAAGGCACAAATTGTAATTTAGGTACATAGGAAGGTACATTTCATTCCTGAATAGTTTTGACTGTGGCTTGTTGCCCTATTCTTACTGCTAAAACATAGTGGAGTGTTCCAAACATTCTTTAAAAGCCAGCATCTGCAAAGGGTCCAACACGTTGAGGGTGAAAGTTCTACCCTCGGGAATGTCTCTGTTATTACTGACAGGTGAGCCAGGTATCTTCCCCATGACAGTCACAGGTGCCAGTAGAAACAGCTGTCAGTTACCTGCATACTACCCATATTCTGTGCAGTTTTGCCCTTTTCAGCTTCTTGTCCCTCTGGTTCCTGGTCTCTGGATTGCCCACCTTCTCGTGATCTGTCCTATATTGCAGGGCAGAGTGTTAGCTCCATTGAGGACAGGGATGGAACCTACCAATACCTTTTATATACTCTTAGTTTAGTGGCACTACACTCCCCCACCTTCTCATCTCCCTTTCATGTGTCGTCTTCCCCTGTTAGAATATAAGCTCCTTGAGGGAAGGGACAATGTTGCTTTGTATCCCCAGTAGTTTTGCAGTTGTGGTGACTTCCCAGGCACCCATGAATAGTGACTGGGACTGTGTGTTATTTACAACACTGACCTCTTTGCTTGGTAAGTCCCAGATAAACCTTGAGAAAGAGGGGAAAGACAGTGAGGGAAGATCAACTTTTAGAAATAAGCTTTCACCCTGCACCTAACATCTAAGTATCTGGGAATTTCCTCTCCACCTGAAGGTATTGGACTTGAATACAGTAATCTGGGTTCAAGATCCACTTTGGACAATAACTACTGGCAAGACTCTTTGCCATTCCCTGACAGTCAGTTTCCTCCTCAGTGGGTGCCAGATTATGGGTTCAGAAGACCTTAGTTTGAATCCCCACCCTACTACTTGCTTTCTGTGTGACATTGGGCAATACACCTAACCTCCCTCTGAACCACAGTTTCCTCATCTGTAAAATAAAAGGATTGCTCTAGACAGCCTCTCAGGATCCTTTAAGCTCTAGATCTATGATGCTATTATCTCATGAATATAAAACACTAATGAACACCAGGTTCCAGAGGCTGGATCTCCAAAGGCAAGACTGGAGAACTGAGATCTTTCTTCAAACCATCTTATCCCAGGACTAGTCCTAAGCAAAATTACAAGAAGTTTCTTGAGTCTTCTTTCCTTACCCTAACTCTCCCCCTTTCCCTATGTACCTAGAGAGAGCCACCTTCTTCTTCTCTGGGAACCCACTGCTTTCATATTGCCTTGGGCCTCCCTGTTGCTGAAAACAGACAAAATTATAATGAAGTGATAATAGATTGTAAAGCAGGAAGGAACCCTAGAGATAAATCCTTTAGTCTGTGGTCTACATTTTATAGACAACCAGAGAAAGGAAATGACTTACTTGCCTAAGCTCAGTTATAGGGGTGGCAAGTGATAGCTGAGGGTCTGGAACTCAGATTACCAGACCCCTGTTCAAGGAGCACCACATTGCCTTTCTCGTAGCATTCTCAAAATGTTATATACCATTCTGGGTCTATACCTCAAAGCGATCAAAGAAAAATGAAGAGGATCCGTACATGCAAAAGTGTTGATAGCAGCTCCTTTGGTGGCACAAAGAATCAAAACCTGAGGAGTTGCTCATCAGTTAAGGAATGACTGAACAACTTGTGGCACATGATTGTGGGGAAATATTATTGCTGTGAAAAAGGATGAGCAGGATACTTTCAGAAAAACCTGGGAAGATTTCTATGAACTGATGCAAAGTACAGCAAGCAGAAAAAGGAGACTATTGCACCCAGTGTTACTGTGTTGTATTACAATATTGTAATGATAATCCAACTGTGGAAGACTCACCAACTCTCATCAGTATATAATGATCCGTGACAATTCCAAAGGACTCATGGTGATAAAGCTGTCTGCCTGCAGAGAGGAAATTAATGGGCTAAGAGTAGATTGACGCATATTTTTCCTTTCTGTTTTTCTTGCTTTCTTTCCCCACAAGAGGATTAATGTGGAAATGTTTTCCACAGCTTCCTGTGTATGATGGGTATCATATTTCTTGCCTTTCAGTGGGTGAGGAAGGAGGTAGAGGAAAAGAAATACTTAGGAACTTAGGTACTGACAATCAGAACACCTGAGTTCAAGGCCCTGTTCCTGGCACTAGTCCTGTGTCCTTGGCAATCTCTTAAGGTTTGTGAGTTTCATTTTTCTTCAACTCCACGTGGAGGATATTAGGCTAGATTATTTTTAAGAGTGCTACCTATGAGCATTAAATGAGATAACATTTGTGAAGCTTTTAGCACAGTGTTTGGAACATAAGTAGGTGCTATAAAAATGCTAGTGATGTTTTGGTTGGTGATGGTGATGATGATGATGATGGTGATGGTGATGATGGTGATGATGGTGGTGGTAGTGGTAGTGATGGTGATGATGGTGGTAGTGGTGATGATGTTGATGATGATGATGGTGATGGTGGTGGTGGTGGTAGTGGTAGTGTGGTGATGATGGTGGTAGTGGTGGTGATGTTGATGATGATGATGGTGATGGTGGTGGTGGTGGTG
>CM053770.1:138066687-138120718 GCA_028658325.1 Potorous gilbertii
TGATGGTGGTAGTGGTGGTGATGTTGATGATGATGATGGTGATGGTGGTGGTGGTGGTGGTGGTGATGATGATGGTGGTGGTGGTGGTGGTGATGATGATGGTGGTGGTGGTGGTGGTGGTGATGATGGTGGTGGTGGTGGTGGTGGTGATGATGATGGTGGTGGTGGTGGTAGTGGTAGTGGTGGTGACGATGATGATGATGATGATGGTGGTAGTGGTGGTGATGATGTTGATGATGATGGAAGAAGATATCAGGAGATAGGTGAGGACTAGGGTACCATGTGAAAAACAAGTGCTGGTTGTAGCACAATTTATGTCCTTGGACAACAAGGCATAGCATACTTGTGCTTGGTTTCTGAGAAAAAAGAAAATAAACAGCAGAAGGGTATTGAAAAAAGAAGGTAACCTATTGACAGAGAGATGGTGAACTCATGTTGAATGCAGGCTAATACCTGTCTTGGATGGGGGCAAATGAGAGAATTTATTTTGACTGTGAACACTTGGAATAGGGTTTTTCTTTTCTTTTTCAATGAGAGGAGGGGAGTAGAGAGGGAGAGAAAATAGGCTTTTGTTCATAGAGGAGGGAGGGGGAGGAAGAAAAAATACTTTTAAGAAAGGAAAAAAAAGAAAAGGCAACTCAAAACAAACTTTGTCTGACTCGTGAAGTGGTCTCAATATGCTGGAACCACCTTTTCTAGGCCTTCTCTGGGGAACTTGGTCTTTGTCCTATGTTTTAGAAACTTTGGAGAATGAATGGGTTTTGTTCTGGCTGTTTTGAGAAGCATCTTTAACTCAAAAGGCTGCCTAAGTGAGTCAGAGGCAGGGAGGGACTCCGGCTCACACCAGCTGGTATTTTTCCATCCATTCCCCTGGATTACATAACAGTACACATTTTTAGAAGCTTCGTCCTTACTGCAGTGACTTCTGAGCTGCATCCTCAGCCTCCTGGTCCCCAGGCTTTCAACATTTCTGACTCAGCAAGACTATTTGAGATGGTAGAGAGTCTGGTGGCGTTTTAGGAAATACTGTTGCATTTTGTTACAAGATTGATAAGTAGGAAACAAGTTTCATAAATCACCCTAAGGTCTCTCACAAAACCTTGAGTCTTTTTTTTTTTTGTACCAGGCTTGTGATTATTTTATTTATTTATGAGGAAACTTCCACTGACCCATGAAGATCAGCATTTGCTCTGCAGAGTCTAGGTTTATAGAATTGCCTGGGGTCTTAAGAGATTAAATGACTTGCTCAGGGTTCACACAGTCCATAAATATCAGAAGCAGAACTGGAACCCAAGTCTTCCCATCTCAGGCTTTCTAACTCTCATCCCCTCACTACACCACACCCCCTCCAGACAATAGGCATGGAAAGGGTTCTTGCAGAAATCTGTAATGAAAAGACTCTGGTTTTGGAGAGTGGAGAGCTGGATTTAAATCTCTCATCTACTACTTACTACCAAGGTTACCCCTAATAAGTCACTTAACCTCTTTCAGCTTCAGTTTTCACATCTATAAAATGAGGGGATTACACTTAAGGGTCTCTAAGAGCCTTTGCTGCTTAGGCTCAATGATCCTATGATTTAGTTTCACCCAATTTGTCAATAGCTCTTAGCAAGGTGTGTGGAACAATAGTGGGTGTTTAATAAACTCTAGTTGACTGCCTGATGTACAGGCTATAAGGTCTGGTGATTTCATAAATACAGACAGGTAAGTACTCACAGAGCCACAGAGTACTTTTGAGGTGGAAGGGACATTAGAAAAACCTAGTCCAACCTCATTTTACAGATGTGGAAATCTAGGCCCAGTAAAATTAAGAGACTTGCCTAAAGTCACACAGCTAGTCCATGAAACATTTATGAAGAGACTACTATCTGCCAGGCTCTGTGCTAAGAGCTGAGGCTACAAAGAACAGTAAAAGGCAGTCCTTGACTTCAAGAAGGTCACAATCTAATGGAAGGAGACAACATGCAAACACCTATGAACAAACAAGCTATATACAAGATAAATTGGAAATAATCAAGAGAGGAGAGACATTAGAATTGAGGGAAATTGGTTGGGAAAAGCTTCCTGTAGCAGGTGGGATTTTAGTTAGCACTAGAAGTATAGGAAGCTAGTAAGGGTCAAAACCAGGACCAGAACACTGATAACCAGCTCTTTTTTCCAATATATCAGTCATCTCTACCTTTTGCCTCCAAATATCTGCCCACTTGATCAAGGGGACAGTCTATCATTACATAATTTTAATTTAATAAATTATGTAATTATCATTGCATAATTTTAAGCATAATTAGAATTATGCTTAAAATACAACTGTCTTTGAGACATGGAACTGACAAATTCATACTGAGATGAAATAATTACTGTTAAGATATGAGGAGACACTCTGTTTTCCAGTGCTAAGGCCCAGCAAGAAAGCTATGCCCTGAGCTTGGCATAACAACAATCCTTTGTGCTCATCCTCTGGATGATCATATTCTCTGGCAAAATCACATATTTATTGTATTGTTTTGACCAGCATGAGGTGTTCTCCAAGCTCAAAGAAGCTCAGACAGTACCTATGTTTTCATCATGAAGCCCTGCTATGAATCAAACCTGTCCCCTCATTGTTACAGATCACTGCATAGCCAAGTATAGGTACTGAGATCTCCCCACACATTCTGGGGTTCCCCAACTAGGGGAAAGACCCCAACACACGTGTCCTTGTCTACAAGCCATTTTCCATACTCTGAAGTCTCACTCCCCTGTCTCCAGCCTGCTCTGTGCAGCTCTGATCATCCACAGGTAAGAGGCTGGTTTGGTCCAGTTGATACAACTGACATTTACATGATATGGTGTCTTAAGGACTTACACAGTCTCTGACGATATAATCTCATCTGACCATTACAAAACCCTGAGGTAAATATTAATTATCATTACCTGGAAAACAGGGGTAAGAGTAACATCTGGGAGGAGCAAATTAAATGGGGACAGAAGTACTCTGGCAACTTGAAAGTTATCTAGTTATCATTATATGATACATATATGATATATATATATATATATATATATGTATATATATATAACTATCATCCATAGTTTTATGGGTGAAGAAGTTGAGACTGAAATGGGACAGTGACTTAAGCAACATCTTAGGGTCATAGATTTTGGAACTGAAGAGACCTTGGAGTTCATTCTAGTCCAACTCCTTAGTTTTCTCAGATGATGAAATTGAACCTCAGAGAGGGGTTAAAATGACTGACTCACTCAAATCCATACGAGCAATAAGTAGCTATTAGGAGATTGGAACTCTGGTCCTCTGACTTCAAAGATCAGGTCTTCCTGATTCCAAGTCCAGCTATCTACCCACTTTGCTGCATGTTTTGTAACTGACTTCTTTTCTCAGTCTCTTTCTATCTTTGAATGTCTGTCTCTCTCTCTCTCTCTCTCTCTCTCTCTCTCTCTCTCTCTCTCTCTCTCTCTCTCTCCCTTGCCCTCCCTAAATGTCAGAAGTAAGTCATCAAGAATATCTAGCCCCACTAGATATATCCTCACAATGACAGCACAGAGAATGTCTCTTTTCTCCAAAGCTCTCACACCAACTCTACCCTGTCACGGATCAATATTTTTTCCACCGCTTGAGAGAGTCTCATGCATAGTGCCCCAGGCTGGACCAGAAACTCAGGTTACAGAAGGAATAAAATATAGTGTCCCTGCCCATAAGGATAGGGAAAGGCTATGACCACAACAAGATTCTATCAATCTCATGGTGCAATGGAAAGTACATTCAGTCCAAATGCTCTCCCTACCATTTGTTTCCTGTGTGACCTTAACTCTGAGATACTTAACTCCATGGCCTAAGTTTCCTCATCTGTCCAATGAGGGTATTGGAGAGATGGGGATTTTACTAAGATTCCAACTCCAAATCCATAACACTTTGAGGAGAAGATATTAAATGTTTATTCAAAATAAATACGAAATTTAAGAACTGTATAATAATAGAACTAAAATTAAAATGTGTGTGCAGAAATGTGTATCATAAGGTGTTTCAAGTCCTTCAAACACATTATCTAATTCTCATAATTTCCTTTGAGATAAATATAAATTGTAAAGGTGGATAGCTACCATTCTACAGATGGAGAAAAATTAAGGTTCGGAAAGTCAGCTTCAGCTTTGTAGCTTCCCTGAGCTACTTCCAAGCTTAAAAGTCTAATGTGAGTTCAATATCCTAAAATTAAATAGCACTGAGCCCCCAGTTCCTTTCAGTTTCTTCTTCAAATGAATGAACAAGTCATTTTACTAACAATGATCTGACACCCCATAGCATGGATAATTGACAAGATAGAAATTGAAGGTAAATAGCAAGGAACACAGCTTAGACCATATACCATCCTACCACCTATTTCCCAAAGTACAATTTCCTCTCATCAAAGATTCTGGGAGAGGGGTGATGCTAATCCAAGCATCTTCACTTTCCCAAGCTGCTTCCTAGGTCCAGGTAACAAGCAAATGTATAAAGACCTGCCTGATAGAGAAATGCTGACCTCTCAGCGCCTGAGTCAGTGGGGTCTCTTCTACCCAACCAGTGAAGCCTCAGGGTCAGGGGGGTGGTAGGAAACCTGGTACAGCCCCAGTGGAGATATCCTTGGGATTTCTTCACATGCTACAGTTGATCAAGGGAACATGGCTACTTCACAGGGCTGACTCTATAGACTGTACTTCCTTCTCACATATACCCTTACCACCACTCCATTACGGCTACTATTTCTGACTGTCTTGCTGCCCTAGTAGGACCAGAAACAGAGACCATAATCTTAAAGTCTAGCTTTCTCTTCTGAACCTGTCTCCTTCCCATTCCCAGATCCTAAGGCTCCTTATGTACTTCCTTGAAGAGACAGAACTGATCTTATTCCAAAAACTTGAGAGAACCAATACCTTTATATGTAGCATCTTGATCGGTTTCTGTTCTACAAAGACGTAAATAAAATAATGGCTTCTCCTCCCCTTGAAATTACTTTTTATTTACCTTCTGTGTATTTTGTGTGTATATACATATGTATGTATGTATGTATATATATATATATATACACACACACAGATACAGACACACACACACACACACACACATATATATATACATACACAGGTTTATGGGGTAACTAGGTAATGCAGTGGATAGAATGCCAGGCCTGCAGTTAGAAGATTTGAGTCCAAATATGGCCCCCAGGCACATGTTAGCTGTGTAACCTTGAACAAATCACTTAACTCTGTTTGCCTCAGTTTCCTCATCTGTCAAATGAACTGGAGAAGGAAATGATGAACCACTCTAGTATCTTTGCCAAGAAAACCCCAAATGAGGTTACAAAGATCAGACATGACTAAATCAGCTAAACAACAACAAAAATACATATTTATGTTGTTTCCCTCAATAGAATGCAAATCCCAAGGCTACCCAGCTTGTACAGGGTCAAGCCCAGACTAGAATACTAATTACCAATCTAATGCTTTTTCCAGCACACCGCAGCTCTCTCTGCAATTTTTGTCTCTTTCGACAAGAAGGGAGCAGCTAGGCGGTACAGTGCCAAGGCCTGAAGTCAGGAAGACTCATCTTCATAAATTCAAATCCAGCCTCAGACTCTTAATAGCTGTGTGACCCTGGACAAGTCACTTAACCCTATTTGCCTCCATTTCCTCATCTGTAAAATGAGCTGGAGAAAGAAATGGCAAACCATTCCAGTGTCTTTTGTCAAGAAAACTCCAAATGGGATCACAAAGAGTTGGAAGTGACTGAAATAACTCGAACAAGAAGAGAAGGCACATGTAAAATAATATGATACTGTCATTTAGAGGCAGCATGGTGTAATGGATAGGGCACTGGATTGGAATTAGGAATACTAGGTTCAATTCTCACTTTAGACCCTTAATATGGTGTGACCTGGACAAAGCACAGTCTCTTAGTGCACCTGTTTCCTCATCAAAAAACTAGCGTGGTTGACTCGATGACAGTCTCTAAGTTCCCTTCCACTTCTAAATCTGTGATCCCACATTTACCACAGACACAGCGATGAAGGACCCAGAGAAAAAAGTGCTTGCCATCCAAGTCCTTGGCATCGTCATCATCATCAGAAATGGACAGGACTTTATCAGTGGAAACAGCATGAAAGAAGAGCTTTTACCATCTGCTTTGCCACTGACCCCTCGGTCCTTTCCATTGGACTTGGAGCCAAAGTGCTCCCTATGCAATGACTCTTCCCTCGGAATGTGAGCCCTTTGGGAACAGGGATCATCTTATCTGCTTGTATCCCTCTCATATTACAGTTCTCTGCACATAATAATCACCTAATAAATGCTTATTCATTCTTTCGTTCACTGACACCATATAGAATGTGATCGTGGCAAAAGAGATCCAGGTAAAAGGCAATAAAGAAATTTGAAGAAAAAAAGATTTTTCTCAGATGAGATTTTTGTTGTTATTGTTAAGTCATTTTAGTCATGTCCAACTCTTCATGACCCCATTTGGGGATTTTCTTGGTAAAGATATTGGAGTGGTTTGCCATTTCCTTCTCCAGCCCATTTTACAGATGAGGAAACTGAGTCAAACAGGGTTAAGGGACTTGCCCAAGGCTGCACAGCTAATAATTGACTGAAGCTGGATTTCAACTCAAGTCTTAGTGACTTCCAGCCTGGCACTTTATGCACTTCTCCACCTAGCTGTCCCATGGAGAGATTAGGGATAGATTTATGCTTTGCACCTGAGTCAAACACTGAAGGATGAGAAGGAAGAAGAAAGAAGGGCAAGACTGAGGAGCAGCTGTGTGGAGAACAGACTGGAGACAGGAAGAGCAGTCAGTCCAGAAGAATACTAAGGGCCTTGAATTAGGGCTTGGCGGTCCAATGGTAGAGGAAGAGATGGACATTGCCATAGATATAAAAGTAGAATCACAGGATTTATCAATTGACTAGATGGAGACATGAGGGGAAAAGAAGGACTCCAAGGCAACCACAAGGTTTCAGGCCTCAGTAATGTGGAGGATCATAGCAACAAAAAGACAAACAGGGAAGCTGGGAAAGGGGGCATGTTTGGGGATGAGTTTAGCTCTGTACATGTTCAGTTTGATATGCTGGCAGGGCACTCTAAAGGAGAACACAGCCTCCCAGATTTAGAGCTAGAACAGACTTTAGAGAATGACTCCTTCAATTTACAAATAAGGAAACGGAGGTTGCAGGAGGTCAAAGGATTTGCCCAAGGTCACACAGCTAGTAAATATCTGAAGCAGGATCCAAACTCGGATCTTCTAGACTTCAAGTCCAGAATTCTACCCACTATGCCATCTAATAAATGGCCTCCCAGTGCTTAGTAGGCAGCTGGCAATTTAGGGCTGGTTTTATAGTCTATAGATTGGTGAGTTATCTGAATAGAGGTGATCATTAAAGCCATGGGAAGAAATAAGATTGTCAAGAAAGATCATACATTCTCCAACTGATAAATGATCAAAGGATGATATGAACAGGCAGTTTTCATATGAAGAAATTAAAGCTATCTCTAGCCATATGAAAAAATGTTCTAAATCACTATTGATTAAAATGCAAATCAAAATAACTCTGAGGTACTACATCACACCTATCAAATTAGCTAACATGACAAAACAGGTAAATAATAAATGTTGGATATATGGGGAAATTGAAATACAAATCCATTGTTGGTGGAGTTGTGAACTGATCCAACCATTCTAGAGAACAATTTGGAACTATGTCCAAAGGGCTTTAAAACTATGCATACTTTTTGACCTAGCAATATCACCTCTAGAATTGTATCCCAAAGAGATCATCAAAAGAGAAAAAGGACCCACATGCACAAAACCTTTGTGATGGCCAAGAATTGGAAATTGGGGGCTGCCATCCATGGGGGAACGGCTAAACAAGATGTGGAATATGAATGTGATGAAACACATTCCGTAAGAAATGATGAGCAGGAGAATTTCATAGAATCCTGGAAAGACTTATATGAACTGATGCTGAGCAAAACAAGCAGAACCAGGAGAACACTGCACACAGTAACAGCCACAGTGTGTGATGACCGACTGACAGACTTAATTCTTCTCAGCAATGCAAGGACCTAAGACAACTCCAAAAGACTCATGATGGAAAATGTCATCCACACCCAGAGAAGAACTTTGGAGTCTGAATGCAGATAGAAGCATATGATTTGCTCTCTCTCTCTTTTTTTTTATTCATTGCTATTGTTTGCTCTTTCTCATGGTTTCTCTCCCTAGTTCTGTGAAGATATGTTTAATATGAATGTATATGTAGAGCTTATATCAGAGTGCACGCCATCTTGGGGAGGGGAAGGAGAGAAAGGGGGAGAAATTTTAGAACTCAAAAAATTATAGAAGTGAATGTTAAAAACTAAAAAATATATGAACGAATGGAAAGATAGAAAGATAGATAGATAAAAGATCATAGAAGGAGGAAAAAGGAGAACTAAAGACAGAGAACCATGAGGTTCCTCCACACTTGGGAGACAGTCAGAGAAAGAAACAGCAGAGAAAATGAGACCAAGGAGGAGAAGTGAGACAAGTAAGAGAATCAGGAGACAGGGCAGAGTATGTCAGTCAAGAAGCTTACTATACTTCAAGGCTTTGCTCATTAGCACTGAGATGCAACAAATGGAAGAAAAATGATTCTTTCACTCAAGGAGCTTAAATTCTGGGGAAAATAAGATGCAAATAATTAGGTATAAACAAGATATGTACAAAGTAGATGAAAGGCAGCTAGGTGGTGCAGTGGCTACAGTACCAGACCTGGAGTCAAAGAAGACAAGTTCAAATCCAGCCTCAGATACTTACTAATTGTGTGACCCTGGGCAAGTCATTTAATCTCTGCCTGCCTCAGTTTTTTTCAACTGTAAAATGGGGATAATAGTGGCAGCTAGGTGGCATAGTGGATGGAGAGCCAGGCCTGGAAGACTCATCTTCCTGAATTCAAATCTGCCCTCAGACACTTACTAGCTATGTGATCCTGGGCAAGTCATTTAACCCTGTTTGCCTCAGTTTCCTCATCTGTAAAATGAACTAGAGAAAGAAATGGCAAACTATTCCAGTCTGTCTGACAAGAAAACTCCAGAAGGGCTCATGGAGAGTCAGACACAACTGAACAGCAATATGGAAGGCAATCTGATGGGGAAGGCATTAGCAACTAAGGAGACTACAGAAAGGCTGAAGAAGGTAGAATTTGAGCTGGCAGCCCGGATTCTAAGAGACCGAAGTCAGGGAATAGAGAGAATCAGGAAGGCATCATCATCATCATCAGGGTCTGCAGAAAGGTTAAGATCATGAACTAAGAAAAAGTGGAAAGTGTTGGTGATAAAAAAGTCCTCAATGACTTCAGCGAGAAAAATTTCAGTAAAAGAGAATAAAAGCCAAATTGTAGGGATACAAGAGAGCGACTGAGGGAGTAAAGGCAGGAAATGAAACTTCTTTCTACAAGTTTAGCAGCTTAACTGGGACAAGCTTGATCTGGTAGCAGGGCAAGAGAAGTTTTTGCCAAGATGATGTATCTTTAGACTGAGGGGAAGGAGTTATTATGGGACATGGTGGGGGAGATGGAATTGAAGACGTAAGACAGCGAGGCAAGGAAGTGGAGGGTGATGGGATCCAGTGCACAGATGGAAGGATTAACCTCAACAAGGAGAGAAGGTAGAGAGGAAAGGCAAAGTTGGAGAGGGTTTAAAATAGGGAGGAGAGGAAATAATAAATATAATAGATAAGTTCAATTTTTTCCTCAATTAGTAGAAAATACAGTTTTCTGCTAAAGAGATGCTGGGGGTAGATTTGGGGGCTTTGTGAATCTCAGAGAAGCTTTAGAGCAGCCACTCTTGGGAGATCCATAAAAGGATCGTGGGAGCAAGGGCCCAGTTGAGGTTACATAACACAACTGTGTGTGTAGTATGGATTTAGTCATCGTTTAGTAATTTGTTCCAACAGTATTAGTATTATCCCAGGAGAAGAAGCTAAGAATATGGATGGTGGGTTGGAGAGACAGGATTTCAGAACGTCTCAGTATCAGGTTGTGAGGGAACAAAGGTAGGAGTGGAATGGGGTGGGGGAAGGGGGAATGGAAAAAATCCAATTTTCCACTAAATGTTTCTGGCTCCCTTGGAAGCTTGCTTGTTCCCTTTCAAAAATTCAGGATAATAAGAGCAATATATACTTCGTGAATTTGTGATTACATCAGAACAGGCATGTCTTCCAACGTAGGTCATGACCCATCAGTGAATGGACTTTGTGAATTGCTGTAGTTAAAAACCTAGTGATGAAGTAATGTAGTATCATGGAAAGAGCAAGGGGTATTAAATTAGAAGACAACTTAACTGGGCTTCATGGTCTATATATGGTTAGATTCTCAGAGGCGACAAAGTCCCAGCCACAGGCAGAATGCCCAACAGCACTCCTGGCAGCCTGAGCTAGATTAAAAGGCAATTGGGAAATGTTTAATACAATTTATAAAAATACAACAGGACATAGATAATGCTAATGTGCAGTTTTCTAAGTCAGTATGCAGCAGGTCCTTATTTGTGATTCAGTGACTCCAGTTCCTACTTAAGTTTGACCAATGGATTTTTTAGGTCTGATCTATCTCCATACTATCCAATTTCCTAGTCAGCTTTGTAGGGATGAGCTCCCACACACTCATCTAGACTAGTCCTTGGATGGTGGGCATAACCTTGAAAATACTTGAATTTACATAATATATTCACTATTCAATGTATCTCAATACATGCATTTCATCCCATCAAATGAGATAATATGTATAAAGTGATTTGGAAATGTTAAAGCAATATTATCATCTTTACAAACTTTTAAATAAAACTTAACAAGAACTAGAATTTATAATAATTGTTGCTGTTTAGTTGTTTGTCAGTCATTTCCAAGTCTTCATGACACCATTTGAGATTTTCTTGGCAAAGATACCAGAGTCATTTGCCATTTCTTCCTTCATCTCATTTTACAGATGAGAAAACTGAGGCAAGCAGGATTAAGTGACTTGCCCCAGGTCACACGGCTAGTCAGTGTCTGAGACTGGATTTGAACTCAGGACTTCCTAACTCCAAGCCCCGCTGCACCACCTTGTGGTGCTATTTATAATTATAGTTAGCATTTCTATGGCACCTTTAAGGTTGGCAAAGCACTTGCTCATTTTAGGATCACAACCACCCTGGGAGGTAGGGGCTATTGTTATGTCCATTTTACTGACAAGGAAACTGAGATAGGCAGAGGTTAATTCATGTGTCCAGGGTCAGCCAGTTAGTGTTCAAGGATCAGATTTTAACTCAGGTCTGTTTGACCCCAGGTTTTTGTTTGGTTTTGTTTTTTACTACAGTCCTGTGACAAAGGGTTTATGTGAAATCTGCATCAAAAGAAACTGAGGTACAGAATAATGAAATTGTCTGTTCAAAGTCACTCTACAGGTGACCAGAATTCTAACTAGAACCTACATCTCCTGACTCTCAGTTCATTTAGGATCATAGAGCTAGGTCTGATCCCTCCCCTTCATTTCACAGATGGAAAAACTGAAGCACAGAGAGGTGATCGAACTTGTCCAAGACCAACCAAGTAAGTAAGAGAGACAGGTGAAGACCCTGGTACTCTGACTTTGTACTGTCCCACTGTCTCCCTCCATCTTAAACTGTTAGCTTAGGTGAGAAACCTTTTGAGAAGTTACCAGCCCCTCAAGCCCCTTTTGGCATATCCTGGAGAGAGCAAAAGACCATCCAGTAGACCTGGAACCCAACTAGAAACAAAGCAATTTGCCAAACCAAACATGGTGGAGACTCTAGTTAAAAAGTCTCCTTTTCTGTCAAGGACAAGCTGAAATCTCAGCTGAGCAATAACTGCCAAAAAAAAACAGATATGAAAGAGGAAAGAAAAAAGGGGGAACTCATTGTGCTGCTGCCATACAGACACACTCTGCTGGGCTTGAGAAGGGTTTCCTTCCTGCCCATGCCCACAGGCACTGACATTTTGCCTACGTGCCAATCTACAACAGTCTGCTTGTCGAAAGAAAAACTTAGCTCCCAGATGTTCTCAAGAGAAAAGCATCCCCCAGCCTTTAGAGAGAGCCAGACCTCAAGTTCAGCTTGCTATGGCCAGGGAAAGTTGGCCTTGGCTTTGAGTCATAGTTTGTCTTGGTTAAGTCTTCATGGATCCTGTCTTGTTCCAAAGTGGCCTTTATTTACAGAATCACTCATTAGATTGTAAGTGCCTTGAGGGTAGGGACTATATCTTTTGCCATTTATTTTTATTTCCAGTTCTTAGCACAGTGTCTGGAACACAGTAGACATCTCTTGTCAGCTGAACTTAAAACCCACCTAGTCAAAACCTTACCAGGGCATGGATACTATCTATAGCCAATCCAACAAATGGTTATCAAACCGGTTCTTAGGTACCTCTAGTGATGGGGAACTTACTGCTCTCTTGACACATAGCTTTCCACGGGTAGAATTTTTCCCTGGGTCAGTAAACCCACTGACTATTAGACTGATAGGACCAAGTTTATAGACCAAGTTCTGTGGACTAAGTCTTTTAACCCACTGTGGACAAGCAACCTCATGGAGTGGAAAAAGCACTGAAGTCAGCAATTCACCATGCCATAAATTAACTGTGCGACCTTGGGCAATTGATTTAAACTCTCTGACATTCCAGTTCTTTATCCGTAAAGGGGGTGGGGCGAAGGGAGGGACCTTGATCTCTAAGGTTATCTTTCAGTTCAAACACACACACACTCGCACGATGTCCAACCCCCCCTCATTTTATAGACAAGGAAATGGAAGACATTTTTATAATATATATGTGCGTATATACACATATGCACACATATGTGCATATATGTATATGTGTGAATACATACATACATACATATATGGCAAAGAGAATTGAGTCTGTACCTAGTAGACTATGAGATAACCCACAGTTTGAATATTTCAATGTTCTGCACAAGGACACACAGGGACCTAACAATATGGAAACATTGTTCCATTATCTGACATCTTATTCATATTTCTTACATCATTCTTACAAGTAGATATCTATATATCTATAACTGTATATATTCATATTTATCTATTCGTATGTACATATATATGTATGTGTACAATATATATATATATATATATAATGTGTCCACAATACATATATATATATATGAACATGTGTATACACACATATATAATTTTTTAAATATCTCATCCAACCTTCTGGAATCAGTCAAAGGGCTGAATTTGAGGACCTAGAGGGCCACATGTTGCCTCGAGGCCGCAGGTGGCCTGTTTCTAGACCATGTTTATAGAATTTAGTTTTCCAAACTATAGTACTCAGATACTATAGCCATTACCAACACCAATTTAGGATTTTGGCACTGTCGGATCCTGGCATCTGAGGAGGCCAAGGGCATTTGGGTTGCTGCTGTAGAATTACCGGACTGGGGTAAATTTATCTGAAAATAAAAGTAGAGGTTTGAGAAGAAACCTTGCTTGAGTTCCTAAAACTCCACTCCAAAGAATCCCACAGGGCAAATCCTTTCTTGTCTTTGGTCAGAGAGACTATGTTCTAGGGAACATAACATCATTATGACTCAGATCAATCTGGTCTTAACTTGCTAAAATAGCACAGGTCCTGTTGGCCAAATACATGCAGTAATCTGTTGTTGGAAAAAAGAAATTAGAAGGTGGAATTACCACCTCCTAAACTGGTAACAGACACACTTGAGCCCGAGGTCTATAAGATGAATCTGTTCTAGACATAACACAATGACAAGGTACAATGGTCAAGTGCAGGCTATTATTTGTGGGGGATAATAGCTGGTTATTCTGATGGCTGCTGTGGGCATTCTATGAGCAGCTAGGTGACCCTGATGGTGAAAGAGTTAGATCTGGACTCTGGAAGACCTCAGTCCCATTTGGGCTCGGATACCTACGAGCTGAGTGACCTCGAGTAACCCGACATTTGCCTCAGTTTCCCCAGCCGTGGAATGAGGATAGTCTGTCTCCCAGGGTTATCATGAGGATCAAACGGGCTAATTTGTAAAGCCCTTAGCACAATGCCGGGCAAATAGCAGGGGCTGTATGAATGCTGGCTGCTATTATACTTGTCATTACTGCCAGGATGTTGCAGAATCTAACGGCGTATTCTCTTGCAGATGAACCTGCCTCCATCCTGCTCTGCTCCCCTGTCTGCAAGTCATGTTTTTAGTTTTCCATACAACATAATCTTCCCGGAAAATGCTTTATCCCACTGCTCCCTCCTTCCTTACCTGGTTCAAGCTCTAAAGGGAAGAAAGAACAGAGGTGAGTCCAAGTCCTGTCAGAGCCTCCTGCGGCTGAGTGTAGCAAATCTAAAAGCCACCAGATGTCACTCTTCCCTAGCACAGTGCTTTCCTTTGGGTTCAGGAATTGTTTTATTTTTATTTTTTAAAGTCTTGGGCTTCTATAACTTTTATTTCCACACCTAACAGTTCAGGAAAAGCGACCCCTTCACAAGAGCAAAGAGGATACAGGGGAACAATTAGTCAACAAGCATTTATGAAATGCCTACTGTGTGTCAGAAAATGTGCTAAGGATACACAAAAAAGGCAAAAGACAATTCCTGCTCTCAAATGTATACTCTGAGAGAGAGAATATAAAACAATTATGAACAATCAAGCGGACAGCTGGGTGACTCAGTGGATAGAATGCCCAGACGTGAACTCAGGAAAGTTCATCCTCCTGAGTTCAAATCCCGTTTCAGACACTTCCTAGCTGTGTGACCCTGAGCAAGTCACTTAACTCTGTTTGCCTCAGTTTCCTCAACTGTAAAATGAGGTGGAGAAGGAAATGGCAAACTCCTCCAATATCTTTGCCAAGGAAACTACGAATGTGGTCACAAAGAGTCAGACACAAGTGAAAAATTATTGAACCACAACAGCTATATATAAGATAATTTTAAATAATCCTCAGAGGGAAGGCACTAGACTTAAGGGGAAATGAAAAAGGCTTCCTATATCAGATGAGGTTTTAGTTGAGACTCAAAGAAAGTCAAGAAAAATGAAAATGCATTAATTGTCAAATTTTCCATTAGCTCTTACAGAAATAATACAAATCAGAGTCCGATTTGCTGTATCATAGATTGCCTAGGTTTAAAATGATAGAGAAAATGTTACTAATGCAAATTAAGTTTAAAAGTGTGCTGTATGTACATTTTTTTGTCTCCAAGAGTCAGTTAACCATTTACCAGAACATTCCTACCCTTTAGCACTAGATGTCATCATAGGTTAGGTTTGCTTGTGGTATGATGGGGCAGAATGAAAAGGTTCAGGTTCATAGTCATGTGGCCTTTGGGAAGTTACAAAGCATGAATGACTCACAATATGCCTCCAGATACAAAAAACCTTTCAACAATAGGTCGAGGAGTTGGGGTCCTAGGCATGGACTAGGAAAGATCATGCTCCTCTGCGTGGCTCCCAAAGGTGTCTCTTGGCCTCCTGCCACAAAAATGAGTCTCAAAGAAACATGAAGAACAGACTCAACCATAAGTGTTTATGAGAAATAGAATTAGGGCAGTCAGATATAGTCTTTAACAGAATAAAAGGATACTCATAGAAACTGGGATAAACTGGCCAGTTCTGCCATATTGCTCACAGTCTATGAACAGGTACTCCAAATACCACCACCACCTTGCTGCTTTCCCATTTAGCTTTCCCCTCTCCAGTATTTCTGGAGGCATAGGCTTGGGGGATTGATGGGAAGGACTGCCAATGTCACCACCCTGCTGTGGCAAATTTCTCATGACTAGAGGAAGCCTGACAATCCATTCTTCTGCATGTATTCCCTCTGGGGAACTTATTTTATTTCATTTTATTTTGGAAGGGGGAGGCGAGGTAAGTAGGGTTAAATGACTTGCCCAAAGTCACACAGCTAGTAGGTGTCAAGCGTCTGAGGTCACATTTGAACTCAGATCCTCCTGACTCCAGCACTGGTGCTCTATTCACTGCACCACCAAGTTGCCCCTCTGGGAAACTTAAAAAAACACAACTTGCTGATCTGGCAGAAAAAAAATCTGCCTACTTATCCCAGTCCTTGGATCATTCCCTCTCTTCCAGAGCTCTGAAGAAATACAACTTCCAGGGTGTTTGGAGACCTAGATGCTCTCACAAGCCACCCAGTTCAAGTCTTGACAGAAGCATTGTTATACACACATCACCACAATATATTCATTCAATAAACACTTATCTAGCACTTACTGCATGCCAGGCACTGTGTAACACACTAAGGATGTTACCGGTGTTTCTCTTTGGTCGCTTCAATTGTGTCTGACTCTTTATGACCCTATTTAGGGTTTTCCTGGCAAAGATACTGGAGTGGTCTGTCATTTCCTTCTCCAGTTCATTTTACAGATGAGGAAACTGAGGCAAACAGAGTTTAAATGACTTGCCCAGGGTTGCATAGTTAGTAAATGTCTAAAGCCAGATAGGTAAAAATGAAAAGTCTCCCCGCTCCTGCCACTCTCAAGAAGTTTACAAAGGAGTGGGAAGGGAGGATGTGTGTAACCAAAGGTATACAGATAAATAAATTAAAATAATTTTAGGAACAAGCATCTGGTAAGGTTCCCTGCAAGAGGTAAGACTTAAGAGAGCCCTGAAGGACACCAGGGCTTCTCTCAGTGCATGGGATGAGTGAGTGCATTCCAGGACAGGGTACCATTTGCCTGAAGGCACAGAGATGGAAAATGGCATGCCTGAGCTAGAAGGCTATTTAGGGGAAAACCATAAAGAGGCTGAAGGATAGTAACATGCAATAAGTCTGGAAAGGCAGCCTGGAGTCAAAAGGAAAGGGCTTTAAATATCAAAATAAGGACTTTGTATTTAACCTCAAGGCAAGAAAAAGCCACTAACGCTCCCTAAGGGTGGGCAGACCCACGGGGTGCAGGCTGTAATAGCAAGGCTGTGTGCAAACATTCCTGTTAAGTCTGTGTGTTCCTTTGAGCAACGGAGCATCTCTGACCTGAGCAAAGTTGTGAAACAAGTGAAAAATAAGAGAAGAACCCCAGTGTCCTTCATTCTCCCTGCTGGTTCCCAGTCCCCTTATCTCTGAGTTGTTTCCCTTTCCCCTTCCCCACATTCCAACCTTCTTCACCTCCATCTTAGTCTGCTCTCCCACTCTTTCTCCGTCTCCTAACTTGTTGCTTAGTCATTTTCAGTTGCCTGACTTTGTGACCGCTTTTGGAGTTTTCTTGGCAAAAATACTGGAGTGATTTGCCATTTCCTTCTCCAGCTCATTTTCCAGATGAGGAACTGAAGACAGGGGTAAGTGACTTGGGCAGGGTCAGGAGGCTGATAAGTGTCTGAGGTTAGATTTGAACTCAGGAAGATGAGTCTTTCATAACTCAGTCCTGGTACTCTATCCACTGCACCATCTAGCTGTTTCAAACTCTGCCACCCCACCACCCCCTCCCTCCCTTTTTCTTTGTTTTAACAGAGGTGGGAGATTATAGATATGGAACCCTGTACAGCATGTTGAAGTTGGCTGATAGGTTCATAAGTTTTGTTCAATTTTTTTTTCTTTTTTGTTCTTTGTTATATGGGATGGTCTTCAAGGAGAAAGGAGGGAGGATATACTGGGAAATAAAGATACCATGAAATTTATTATTTATTTATTTATTATTTTATTTGTTTTCAGTGTTCTACAATCACTTCCATATATCTTAGATTTTTCCCCTCCCTCCCCCCCACAACTTCCCACTCCCTCCTTGAGACAGCATACAGTTTTATATAGGTTTTACACATACATTCCTATTATGTACATTTTCACCTTAGTCATTTTGCATAGAAGAATTAAAATGAATGGGAGAAATCATAAAACAAACCAAAACATAATACAAAAGAAAATGATCTCCTTCATTCTGTGATCGAGTTCCATAGTTCTTTCTCTGGATGTGGAAGGCATTTTGCCTTAAGAGACCATTGGAAATTATTTAAGTCCTTGCATTGCGGTGATGTACTAAGTCTGCCAGAAAAAAATCCTCACATATTGTGGTTGTTGCTGTACACAAAGTTCTCCTGGTTCTGCTCCTTTCTTTTACTATCAGTTCATATGAGTCTTCAGGATACAAATTTTAAAAATTTAACTAAATTTTTAAATGAAAATCCTTGTCTCAGAAATTTTCTCTATGAATTTGAATCAATGAGCTACATCTCTCAGTAGGCTTCAGAGAGGCATCTTCATTTTTAAGTTTTCTAATTGTGAAATGAGTGATTTTTTCCCCCAACACAGGAATACATGTCTCCCATGCAGATGTTAAATTGATAAAATATCCCTTGAAAGATATAATGACATAGATAACTAATGTTCAATGACCCTCTGATTATTAAACCAAAGTAGGCATAAAAATGGAAAGTGTAGGCTCAACAAAAGTGTTTCCTACTGACATGGAGAGTGCAGTGCAGAATCCAAAGGAAGGAGGGATTCTCTATAGATGGTAAGGTGCCATGTCTTCCTGGTAGCAGATTACATTGTTCTACTGCATCAATACCCAGAACATGGCAAAGCTTCCTAAATGAGATCCACAATCACTTAAAAGAGCTCAGCATATCTAGTCACGTAGGAGAAAAAGAAAAGATGAAGAAAATTCATTGTCCACATTACATTATATGTACTTTAATGGACAAACCATACATCTGGTCCATCAGTCTACGTATCTTGGTCCAACATTTACAGAGGGACAATGTACTAGGGCCCAGAATTGAATAGGAGGTGGAGAGTGGGCCAGATTGCCCTTGGGAAATTATATGGTCTTTTCAATGATTTTAAGCTTTTCCCTCACAAAAATTCTATATCTCCGAACAAGTTGTAGGTGATTGAATAGAAAGATAGTTGTGAATAGACTACAAGCATTACTAATCATTCAGTCAATAAGTATTTATTAAGGACTAATTATATACCAGGCACTGGGGATACATAGATGAAATTGAATGAATGAATGAAAAGCATTTATTATGCACTAATTATCTTCTATTAACTGTGCTAAGTCTAGATATACAAATACCAAAGTGAGGCAGTCCTTCTCCTCAACAAACTTGATTTCTGTTATGAGACAATGTAGGTAAGAATAGTAGTGACCAGGGAAGTATGTTTTGGCTTGGGAAATCATCAGGATTGTGAGAAGAGCATTGTTATTCAGTTGTGTCTGACTCTTTGTGACCCCTTTTGGGGTTTTCTTGGCAAAGGTACTAGAGTGGTTTGTCATTTCCTTCTCTAGCTCATTTTACAGATGAGGAAACTGAGGCAAACAGGGTCAAGTGACTTGCCCAGGTTCACACAGATTGTTAAGTGTCTGAGGTCAGATTTGGACTCAGGAAGATAAGTCTTTCAGACTCTGGTCCCAGCACTCTGTCCACTGTGCCACTTAGCTGCACTGAGACAAACAGTAGGGCAGTCAAATGACAGTCCCTTCGACAAGTAGTGATACTATTGGTTTGATTACTATTCCCAGAATAAGAGGTAAAAACGGGAGGGCAATGAAGACATGATATCAGGTGACAAGAAGATGACCAAGGTGGACAGCTGGAAAGGATGTGAAGCCTGGCTCAATCTGCTGGCAGCTAGATATACTGAACTATGTGATCGAAATAGTCCTTGCTCTCAAAAAGACAACTGAATATTACGGTTTGTCCTAAATGACTCTAAAGTGGTTCTGTATAGAGAGAGACCCCATGGATCCATGTAGATCCATACAAAATTTGTGCCCACTAGATATAAGACAGCTTGAGGAGAAGGTGTGAGCATCTGGAGGTGAAGGAGAAGCTCTATATATAAAGTAAGGCTTGAACTGAGCCTTAAAAGAATCTAGGGATTATAAAAGGTGGGAGTGAAGAGGGAGTAGGTTTAAGGACCAGCCTGTCCAAATGCAGAGAAACCTAAGATCGAGTGTCATTTGTAAGGAAGAGGAAACAGAATTCAACTTGACACTAAATAGTATGCATGAAGGAGGGTAATGGGCAATACACCTGGAAAAGTAGGTTGGCACCAGGTTGTGAAGGACTTTAAATGCCAAATGGAAGAATTTGTGTTTGATCCTAGAGATTAAAGGAAGCCACTGGCATTTATTGAAAGGGCTTTTGGGTAACCCTAGCTTCCTGGGTATTGCATGCACAAGACATTCCCTCTCTGGGCATTCTTTTTTAGCATCTCCCATACCTGGAATGTTCTGCCTCCTCTCCTCAGACTACTGACCTTTCTGGTTTCCTTTGAAGAACTAGGGTAAACAGGCTTAAGTGACTTGCCCAGGATCACATAGCTAGTAAGTGTCTGAGGCTGGATTTGAACTCTGAAATATGAGTCTTCCTGACTCCAGGACTGGTTTTCTATCAACTGTGCACCTAGCTGCCCTGGGTATATAGAGTATATAATAGGTATATAGTAGACACTTAATAATTTTAAAAACATTTTTATATGGTAAATATGTAGTAGTCACTTAAAAAATGTTTCATCTTCCCTCCCTTCCTTCCTTCCTTCCTTCTTTGGTTTTGGGGCAGCTAAGTTGTGCAGTGGATAGAGCACCAGTGCAGGAGTCAGAAGGACCTAAATTCAAATCTCACTTCAGACACTTGACACTCACTAGCTGTGTGACCTTGGGCAAGTCACTTAACCCCAATTGCCTCATCCTGGGTCATCTCCAGTCATCCTCATGAATATCTGGTCACTGGATTCACTGGAGGAGAAGTGAGGCTGGTGACCTGCACAGCCCTCCCTCACTCAAAACAAAGTCAAGTGCAAGTCACGTCATCATTTCTCCGATGGCATGGTCTTCTTCAGTAATGAAGGATGAAAACACAAGTCGCAACTAAAATCCCACCTTCTACAGGAAGCCTTCCCTACTCCTCTTAATTCCAGTACCTTTCTCTCTTAATGATTTCCTATTTATTCTATATATAGCTTGCTTTGCATATAGTGTGTCATCTCTACCATTAAATTGGAAGGTCCTTGAGGGCAAGAACTGTCTTTTGCCTTTTTTGTATCCTCAACACTTAGAATGCCTGGAATATAGTAGGTGCTTAATAAATGTTAATTGAATAAATAAATGAATGAATGACATGGTCAGATTCATGCTTTCTTTAGGAAAACCACTTTGATGCCCGTGTGGAAGATGAATGGGGAGGGAAGGTGAGGGAGAAGTTATTGTCATAGTCTAAGTGAGTGGTGATGAGGGCCTGAACTAGTACAGCAGATGTAGGAATGGACAAAAGAAAAGTGACTCCAGAGATGTTGTAGAAATAGAAATAAGATTTGACCAACTGAATGAACATGTGAGGTGAAAAAGAACATAGAAGTTGAGCATGTGTGACCAGAAGGATGCTGGTACCCTCCACAACAATAGGAAAGCCTGGAAGAGAAATGGGTTTAGGAGAAAAGATAAGGAGTTCTGTTTTGGACATGTTTGTCTGAGATGCTCACAGAGCATTCAGTTTGAAATGTTCAGTAAACAACTAGTAAAAGAGGCTTGCATCTCTGGAAATAGGCTGGGCTAGGTCTACATACTATGCCTCAGAGTCATCTGAAAAGAGATGCTAATCAATGAGAATTGATAAAATCACTAAGGGAGAGTAGAGAGAAAAAAGAGAAGAGAGTCTAAGACAGATCTTTTGGAGCTACCCACAGTTAGAGCACATGACAGAACAGCTAGGTGAAGCAATGGATAGAGCTCCAGGTCTGGAGTTAGGAAGACTCATCTTCCTGAGCTCAAATCTGGCTTCAGACATTTCCTAGCCATGTAACCCTGGGCAAGTCACTTAACCCTGCTTAACTCAGTTTTCTCATCCATAAAATGAGCTGGAGAAGGAAATGGCAAACCACTTCAGCATCCTTGCCAAGAAAACTTCAAAAGGAGTCATGACGAGTCAGACATGACTGAAAAGCAACCGAACAACAAGGAACACATGACATGGATGAAGATGCAGGAAATCAGACTGAGAGTCAAACAGATAGGAGGACAACTGTGAAGGAGGGGTGTCCTTTCCAGAGAGGAGAGGGTATCCTGGGGATTGGTGTCATGGTGTCAAATGCAAGTGGAAGAGAAGTCAAGAAGGACAAGAATTAACAAAGAGCCATCAGATTTCACAACTAAGAGAACACTGGAATCTTTGGAAAGAATATTATCAGTTGAGTAATGAATAATTATGCAGGAGAAGTGTCAGAAAGGACATCTTCAGGGAACAGTGTGACTGGAAAGAGGAAGTGGGCTGGTTATAGAGTGGAAAAGAAATAAGGGCAGCTTGTGTTTTTCACTGGTCAAAAGATCAAGAGGAAGGTCCCCTCTCTCTGTGAAGGACTGATGGCAGGACATGGACAAGATGAGATTCATGATAAGAAGGCACAGAGAGGTTGCATTGCACAGTATCATGTGTATAGAACGCTGAACCCAGAATCAGGAAGACCCAGTTCAAGACACTTACTAACTGAATCACACTTGGCAAGTCCCTTAACTACCCACCTTCACTTTCCTCCTCATATCTAAAACAATAGGATTGGACTTATTGGCCTCCAAATTCCTTTCCAGCTCTAAATCTATGATCCTAAATACTGAAGTATAAGGAGTTCAGCCTAAAGGAAGAGAACAGAGATAAGTTTTGCTTCAAGTAGCGCAGTTTAGAACTTTCCTAAATCATGGCTACAAGTCTCCTGTTCCCTACCCTAGATAGGGAGTCAAGAAGCATCTATTAATGCTACTGATATCTATAAAGCTTACTATTTGCCAGGCACTGCCCTAAGAGCTAGAAATACAAAAAAAAGGCAAAAATAGTTGTTGCTCAGCGACCTCACTAAGAACGGCTTAGTCCATGGCACATAGTAGGTGCTTGAAAAATACATGGTGACCATCTGATTAAAGATGGGCTGTGCTCTATATCACCATCAAGTGGTAAGAGATGAAAGTTGGTTGGTTGTTGTCCTTCATTCTAGAAGAGGACCAAATTGACATCACCATGATAAAGTGAAGTGTCAGTGTGTCTGACTGTGGCTGATCAGACCAATACGAGCTCAGAATGCTCTACCACAGATTGGGCACAGATATCCTATGTGAATATTTGGGGTGGGTGTCCCAAACTGGCTCATCCTGCGTTTACTTTGTGCTGTCTCAATTCTGCTTTGCTCAAAGAACACAGCACCTTTTCTTATGTGGGCACGCCATGCTGAGTGGTCCTGTGTCAGTGTCTCCCATGTTGCACAATCAAATCCAAAGTTCTTGAGAGACACCTTGAGAGTGTCCTTGTATCGTTTCTGACCACCATGTGATAAATAAATAAACCCCATAAAACAGTCTTTTTGGCAAGCCTACATTTTACCTTCGAACAACATGGCCAGTCCATCAGAGTTGCACTCTCTGAAGCATAGTTTGAATGCTTGGCAGTTAATATCAAGCAAGGACTTCATTGTCTGGTACTGAAACAGTATCTTATCCTGCCAGGTGATCCTCAGAATCTTCCTAAGACAGTTCAAATGGAAGTGATTCAGGTTCCTGGCATGGCATTGGTAGACTGTCCATGTTTCACAAGCATACAACAATGAAGTCAGCACAATGGCTCTGTAGATATTCAGTTTGGTAGTCAGTCTAATACCTCTTCTCTCCCAAACTTTTCTTTGGAGCCTCCCAAACAATGAGCTAGCTCTGGCAATGCCTGTGTCAATCTCATTGTCAATGTGTACATCCCTGGAAGTACACTATCAAGATAAGGAACTTATCCACAGCATTCAAAGCTTCTCCATTTGTTGTAACCAGTGGTTCCACATATGCATGGTGTATGGTGACTGATGGAGCACCTGTGTTTTCTTGGTGTTAATTATTATGCCAAAATTAGCACAAGCACCAGAGAATTGATCCATACTTTGTTGCATCTCAGCTTCAGAGGCTGTGTTGAGTGAACAGTCATCTGCAAACAGAAAATCATGCACCAACACTCCCTCCACTTTGGTCTTGGCTTATAGCCTTTTCAAATTGAAGAACTTGCCATCAGTATGGTAGTTGACCTTGATGCTGTGTTCATCCTCTTTGAAAGCATTTGACAACATGACTGAAAACATCATGCTAAAAAGCGTGGGAGCAAGCACACAGCCCTGTTTAACTCCATTGGTGACTGGGAAGGCATGACAGTATTGTCCACTATCCAGAACCCAGGGAGACATGCCATCATGAAATTGATGTACAATACCGATGAACTTCTCTGGGCAACCAAATTCTGACATAATTTTCCATAAGCCCTCATGACTAACAGTGTCAAAGGCTTTGGTCAGATCTACAAGATTGTGTACAGACCTCTGTTCCGCTCCTGGCATTTAAGCACAATATTTGGGAATCAGATAAAATTTAAAGCTGAAAAGGACTATAGAGATTCATTAATATTAATTCTGTATGTATTTACATTTCCTAATTCTTATCTCTTCAGTTAAAACATAAACTTCAAACCTCTAGAATAGGGTTGTTTCATTTTTTTGTCTTTGTATCACCAGAGCTCACTATGAAACATATAGTAGGTGTTTCATAAATGCTTATTGATTGATGATTCAATATCCTAATTTTACAGATGAAGAAACCAAGACACAGAGGAGCAAATGAGTTTCCCAAGGGACTGTGGGTTTGAACCCAGGACCTCTGACTCCAATTCAGTGTTCTTTCCACTATACTCCACTTTCCTTTTGGTCCCCTGTGGGCAAAAAACATTATAAACAATACACATCCAATTCTTTAGTCATTAGTTATAATCCTGCTGGCAAAGAATAGTCCACGTGACTGACTTTTACGCATTTTTAAAAGGAGAAGGCTAATTCTGACTGAAGGTAACACGTTTATTTGATTTTTCACTCTGAACACTGAGTGAGAAAAGAGCACAAGGTGTGAAAAGTCAACACACCTTTTCTAGAACTTAGAGGCTGAGCTTCCAAGGTAGAAGAGCTTTTCAGAGAACTAGCATTCAAGTTCCCCACTGAATAATCAACAGGTTTTTCCATAATAGTTTCTTCCATTCATGGAATACTCTTAAGCCATAGTGCACAAAATTCCTTTCGGAGTGAAGTTGGGCCAAAATTGCATTAATCTAGTGGATCAAGAAAGACGGTACTCTTCACCTATTGCCTCCACTTTGCCATACTCATGAATCAATTTGGGTATTTCCAACAGCGTTTAAACCTGAACCCCTCGGCTGGTACCTTAATAGCCATCACCTAACCTTCGTAGCTCTCCTCCCTTCACTTACCTCCTTTACCTAGAGAAAGAACTCTGTAACGAAAAATGTTCTCTTTCCAAATCATGTAGGGAAAACAAAAGAATTGCTCTTCCCCTTCTCAGCAATGAAATGATCTAAAATAATTCCAAAAGACTAATGATGGAAAATGCTAACCACATCCAGAGAAAGAACCATGGAATCTGAATGCAATTAGAAGTATACTAGTTTCTCTTCTTTTGGTTTGTTTTGTTTTGTTTTTTCCCTTTGGTTCTGATTCTGCTTTACAACATGACTAATGTGGAAATATGTTTGATATGATTGTACATGTGTAGCCTATATCAGATTGCATGCCATCTTGGGAAGGACAGAGAGGAGGTAGGAAGAAAAGCTGGAACTCAAAATCTTATAAAAGTGAATACTGAAAACTAAAAATAAATTATTTTTTTCATTTTTCAAAGAATTGCTCTTCCCTATAGTAGGTACTTCATAAATGTTTGTGCATTGATAATTTGACCCTTATTTTACAGATGAGGAAAGTGAGATACATAAAGGGGAAAGTGAGTTTCCCAAGATCATTCCTATTGTTTCATTTCCACCTTCTTCTGTACTACTGACATCTCCTCCCCATCTCCCATCTCCTGAATGGACTCCCATATCTATTGAGATGACCTGAGTTTAAACACTACCTCAGATACTATGACCCCATATAAACCTGGGCAAATCGTTTATTCTTTGGGGGTCTTAGTTTCTTCATCTGTAAAACAAAGGAGTTGGAGTCAATGACTTCTAAGTTCCCTTCAAGTTCTAAATCGATGGTCATATGACCCCATGCAGTATGTTGCCAATAGCCATTATATAGCATTTATACAGTACCTACCGTGTGCCAGACACGGTGCTAAACACCTTGCGAATATTATCTCGTGATCCTCACAGCAACTCTCCGAGGGAGATGCTATTACTATCCCTAGGATAAATGGGGGCAAACAGAGGTTCAATGACTTGCCCAAAGTCACACAGCTAGGAAGCGTCTGGGGCTAAATTGAAATTAATTCAGATCGTCCTGACTCCAGGTCCGGTTCTCCATCCACTGTACGACCTTTCTTTTTCAGGGAAGGAGAGAGCCTTAATGAATATGTGGTAAACTTAGTTCTGCCAATCAGATGATGGAACATTTTGTTCAGGCTCAAAGTCTTGCCTGGGTTCCACTGAAGCTAGCATGATTTTTCACCAAAAGCCAATTTCTTAGAAGTGACAGAGATGATATTTTCTCCAGGGATAAAACAAAGGAGGCTCAGACTTGGCAAGGACGTGGCATTTCCTCTGAAACAAAGAACCATATGGATTGCCTCCAGAGTAGAATTTTGATCCATTTATACCAAAAGACAAGCACACCTCCGCTCCCTTGAAATGCCAATTTCAGGTTCTCCGCTGTTATATCCTGAGTGTTTTCAGTGGAAATATTTCCAGTAATTCTTCATTATAACTTCTCTCACTCTGCCCCCATCCCAATCCCACACTGTACTCTATTTTAGGGAAATGGAAGAATTTCCTAACAGTGAAGCTAAATCAAGTGAAGATAATTAAATTAAATTAAATTAAACATTGCTTCTGCTTGCTGAGGCTATGTCCCTTTCACTAAGTCTTTTTTTTTTAAAAATAAACCAGACATCCATCAAGAGGCAAAAAGAGTGCTAGAATTACTGAGCAAAGAAGACTGGCTTTGGAGTCAGAGGATCTGGGTTAAAACCTAGTGAACCCTCCCTGTGAGAACTTGGGCCTTAGTTTCCTCATCTGTAAATTGGGGGTGTTGTTCTCAGTTGAATTCTGAGGTCCCTTCAAGCTCTGGATTCGTAATTCTATGAACCAGACTTCAAAATCCCACTGATTGTCACTATAGAACCAAAGTCAAATGACTTTATTTCTGTAAGCCTCAGTTTCCTCATATGTAAGATGACTTGCTCTACAGGGTTCATAAGGTGTTTATAAAGATCAAATGAGATAATGTGTGTGCACATGCTATGAATGATGTGCAATTATCTCATTGGGTTGGTTTAAATATTATCATGCCAGACACCAGGAAAAATAGACAAAGTCTTCTAGACTTTGGATTCTATGAATTTGTACTAAAGGGCCACACACAACAGAAAGTAAGGAGGTAAGAGTATTTGTATAAAGCTTCACAGACTTTAAAGCATTAAGGAAACTCAACTGTGTCACTGCTGATACTGACTTCCACCCTCTTTCTCATAAAGGACGGCACCAGTAGATTGAAATGTGTAACCATCATGGCAGGTGGGAATAGTTAGGAACGTAGAAATCCTGGCAATTAAGTACCTCAAAGATCCATAGTTTCATCAATGCAAACATTCCCTCCACTGGTGCAGATCACAGCCCCTTCAGGACTGTGGGTGATCCACCACTATGCATGATTCCTGGCACATAGTAGGTGCTTAATAAATGTTTGTTGACTATTATTAACTAATCTTCCAGAGATGTTACAGCTGAAAAATATTTCATCTCCCTGAATCAGTCAATTTGGACATAAAGACATTTTGAATATTTTTTAAATTCAGTACAATATAATGCAACACAACATGTATTAAGCACCTGCTCTGCATTAGTGCTGGGAAATACAAAAAATTAAATACATTTTAGACTGTCAACAAGGCACTTACTTGTTTGTGTGAGGAGCCACAAGGGTCCCCTGCCATGTAGGCTAGGCCAGTTCTTTACCTTGAAAGATAGTGAAATCATCTTGAAGACACAATTCACTCAGAAGACGCAGGTCACTAATGTAGCTCCTGGCTCCCGGGACACAAAAGGGCCAGGGCCCAAGGGCTTCTGGCTCCTCTGTGAGACTTCTGGCTAGCAAACCAGCAGCATGACCCACATGGGTAAACTGCTCAGCTGAATCCAATGATGTATTTTGGCTGAACAACTTTCTCCTGTTGTGGTTAAATCAACCTCCTTCTGTTAACTCTTGGATGAACTACAGGTGTCTCATTTTGGTCAGCTCTCATTTCCAAGGTTCTAGATTTAGACTAGTCTCAGACCATCTGACCCAGTATACTACCCCTGGGAGTTTCTTTTTTTTTTTTTCCAAATTCATTTATTTATTTATTTTCAATTTTCAACAATCACTTCCATAAATTTTAAATTTTCTCTCCCTCCCCAACACAGCATACAGTCTCATTTGGTTCTTCACATACATTCTTATGAAACACATTTTCACATTAGTCATATTATATAGAAAAATTAAAATGAATGAGAGAAAGCATGAGTAAAAATAAACAAAACCAAACATAACAAAAGAGAAAATAGTTTGCTTCACTCTGCGTTCTGACTCCATAATTCTTTCTCTGGATGTGGATGGCATTTTGCATGAGTCTTTTGGGAATGTTTCAGGTCCTTGCCTTGCTGTTAAGGGTCACGTCTATCAAAAACAGTCCTCACACACTGTGGCTGTTACTGTGTATAATGTTCTCCTGTCTCTGCTCATGTCACTCACATTAGTTCATATAAGTCTATCCAGGTATTTCTGAAGTCTGTCTGCTCATCATTTCTCATAGCTCAATAGTATTCTGTTACATTCACATACCACAACTTGCTCAGCCATTCCCCAATTGATGGGCATTCCTTTGATTTCCAGTTCTTGGACACTACAAAAAGAGCTGCTGTAAATATTTTTGTACATGTGGGTCCTTTTCCCATTTTTATAATCTCTTTGGGAAACAACCCTAGAAGTGGTATTGCTGGGTCAAAGGGTATGTACATTTTATAGCCCTTTGGGCATAGTTCCAAATTGTTCTCCAGAATAGTTGGGTCAGCCCACAGCTCCACCAACAGTGTATTAGTTAGTCTCCCATATCTTCTCCAGCATTTATCCTCTTCCTGTTTTGTCATGTTAGCCAGTATGATAGATGTAATGTGGTACTTCAGAGTTGTTTTACTTGCATATCTCTAATCAATAGCAATTTAGAGCATTTTTTCATGTCATTATAGATAGTTTTCATTTCTTCCTCTGAAAGCTTCCTGTTCATATCCTTTGATCATTTATCAATTGGGGAATGACTTGTATTCTTGTAAATTTGACTCAGTTCGCTATACATTTTAGAAATGAGGCCTTTATCACAAACACTAGATGTAAAAATTTTTTCCCAGTTTTCTGCTTCCCTCCTAATCTTAGTTGCATTGGCTTTGTGCAAAAACTTTTCAATTTAATGTAATCAAAATGATCTATTTTGCATTTCATAATGTTCTCTAGCTCTTGTTGGTCATAAATTCCTCCACTCTCCATCAATGTGACAGATAAACTATTCCTTGCTCTGAGAGTTTCTGTTCTAAAAAGCAATGGAGATATATGGCACCAGCTAGGGAAGAGGTTGGACTGCATTATACTTACTTGAGGAGCAGGTGGGTAATCCTGCTGTCTCTCTGCTTTCACAACAAAGGTCTGGTAAGTCGTCTCCAAGAGCAGATTATTCATGCTTCCTCAACTTCTCTTTTAACAGAATTTTCATGCTATGATTTTTTCCTTAAGAGGCAGCATGGTATTTTTTATAGTCTTGGAGAGAAGACCTGAGTTCAAGTTCAGTCTCTGACACATACTAACTATACGACCCTAGACAAGTCATTTAACTTCTGTATAAGCCCATATAACTCTAAAAATATAAATTGCACAGCAGGTGCCAACCTGCATTAGTAGATGGAGTTTGTTATTGGGAAGTTTCCTACATCGATGAAATCATAGATCTAGTCCCATCCCATCATTTCTGAATATGTTCCTCTATTCTACTAACCCAGAAAGCCATCTTTTGTAACAAATATGTTAGAAAAAAGAAATCAGTACAATTCAGCAAAACAAATGAACACTACTTGAAAAAATTTAACAATTTTGACAAAATTACAAGATATCAAATAAACCTACCCACATCATCAGCTCTCTAGATGAGCAGCAAAACTGAGCAGGGAGAGGTAGAGAAAGAAAAATTCTATTGAAAATAACAGCAGACAGCATAAAATACTTGGGAGTTTACCTGCCAAGACAGCCCCAGGAACTCTATGAAACCAATGACAACAATTTTTATGGGAACAAATACAGACCTAAACACCTGTTTCTAATGATACATGCAACATTCTATACCAAGAGTCCCCCAAAGGTGATGCAATGAGAAGTTATGTTGTCTTAATTCTTCTCTGGAGCCATGATTTTTCTTTATAATTACAGAGCATTCAATTTCACTTTTTTCTTTCTCCTTAACCAAGATTTTCCAACATTCCTATTTAATGTATGTCTTTGACAACTTCTTCCCTCATCTATATATAGAGACAAGGAGATGAAATTGTTTAAGTGTCATTACACATCTCAGCATCCTATGATTCTATCATAGATGTGGTCAAGAGAAATCCACACACTGCGCTATCATCTCACTGAGTCACTTGCACATATCAGGCAGATACTGATTCTGGAGTAGGACTAAAAATGATAATTTTACCATCTCTTTATCTCCCAAATCCCAGAAGATAACTCATAGCCCTAGAGATATTCACACATGGATCTCACAAGCAATCATGAATAGATTAAATTAACATTAAAATGGCAATATTGTCCAGAGGACTAATAATGAAACATATTAGCCACCTCCTGTGAGACGTGAAAGACTCAGAGTCCAGAATGAGACAAATATTTTTTTTGGACATGCCACTGTGGAAATTTGTTTGGATTGACTGAATGAATACACATTTAAAATGGGTTCTGTTTTTCTTTTCTTCTCATCTGACAGTGGGGGTGGGAAGGAAAGAAGGTAGGGGTTTTTTTGCTGATTGAAACAAATAAAATATAATTAATTTTTTTTAAAGAAGTGAATCATTGAAATGGTCAGAAATAACATTGTGCCTTTCAAAGACCTAAAATGACCTCAGTGTAGAGACATGTCAAAACACTATAACTAGCAACTACTTCTCTATTATTATTTCCAAAATTTTAACTAGAAGTGACACTGGTTAAATTCTGGCTTTTACCCTTGAGCCAGATGGCCATGCTTGTCCTTGAGAAAGATACAGTTTGTATTTTTTTAATGAGTTTGGGATGATAGACTCTTAAACTGATTTACAAGGTTGCCCTGCATCAACTAACAACATCTTAACACTCTATGGAACCATTCCATTTAGTCATTGTTCAGTTGTATCTGACTCTTCATGACTCCATTTGGGGTTTTCTTGGCAAAGATACTGGAATAATTTGCCATTTCCTTCTCCAAGTCATTTTACAGATGAAAAAACTGAGGTAAACAGAGTTAAGTGACTTGTCCAGAGTCACACAGATAGATAATAACTGTCTGAAGCCACATTTGAACTTAGGAAGAGGAGTCTTCCTGACTCCATGCCCAGCACTCTATCCACTGGGCCACCCAGCTGCCGCACTATTGACTTGTGGCCCAAAGATGGAGCAGTTTTGAGATCCCTCAGAGGTAGGAAAGGAATATTTGTTTTTAAACAGAGAGAGCCCTGAAGTCAGAAGTCTATGTTCTTGGCATTGGCCCCAATCACTTGATTCATGAGCAAGTCCTCTTCAGACTTTGGTTTCCTTGGGGTGGAAAAGGAAATAAAAATAAAATGGTTTATTAACTGTGACCAGATGGCCAGCCATGCTTAAGTGAGATGTCCTTGCTGTGACTTATCCCTGCATTTACTACTGCTGTTGCTGTTGTTTTGCTAATCATCGGTATTTGTTGACTGCCTCATAGATGACAAGGTGCTTTCTTTAAAACCATTCTGTTGATGAACGGAAAGGAAGACATAACATACACATGCAAGTAGCTTTTCCAAATCTCCCATTGCCATATCATAAGACTTTGCATTGGAAGGGGTCTTAGAAGAGGCCTCAAACAGGTTACTTAACCTCTGGTGGCCTCCATTTCTTCATCTGTAAAATAATGGGTTTGGACTAAAGTATCTTCCAGCTCTGGATCTCTGATCCTATGATCCCTAGGAGACATATTTCATCCTGGTCACTTTACAGATAAGGAAATTGAGGTTCAAAGCCAGAAGTCACACAGTGGCTAACCTGGGACTCCAATCTAGGCTTTGTGACTCCAAATCAAATGCCTTTTCCACTATACTATGGTGTCCGTGGGCAGCTAGGTGGCACCATGGATAAAGTGCTAGGCCTGAAATCAGGAGGATCTGAGTTCAAATCCAGCCTTAGATTCTTACTAGCTGTGTGACCCTAGGCAAGTCACTTAACTCTGTTTGCTTCAGTTTCCTCATCTTAAAAGGAGCAGGAGAAGGCAAACTACATCAAGAAAAACCCAAATGGTGTCACCGAGTTGGGCATGACTGAAATAACAACTTTGTTGTCTATGGGAAGCTTCTTACACATCCACAGTCTAAGTACTCAGAATCTTTTCCCCCTCTTTCCATTGAAACTGAAGCCAGGGTTCCAGACTCTGAAATGCAAATGAGGAACACAAACATGGCTGCTCTTTGACAAAGAAGCCAAAGCCAACCCTCTACTTTTGTGCTTGATCTCATCACTTGTTAGCCTCTCCAAAAGTTTGCATCCTCAATCATCCCCACTTTCTCAAATCTCTCAAAGCCCCACTACATATTGGTTCCTTACCTACTGCCTTCAGATATGCCCATCTCCCCAACTTACAACAAATAAACAAATAAATAAAATAAACAAAAAATAAATAAAAAAGCAAACCTTTAATAATAAACAAAATAATAAAAGGTAAACAAAATAAATAAAAAGTGAACCTTTCCTAGACCCTACATTTTCCTTAAGCAACCATCCTACATCTCTCCTCCCTTTCTCAGCTAAACTTCTTTTTTAAAAAGCTATCTATATTTGCTCACTCGACTTCCTCTCATTGTGCTCATTCTTCAGTCCTTTGAAATCTGACCTTTGGCCTCAGCATTAAACTGAAAATGTCCACTCTAAAGTTACCAGAGAGCTTTTCATGCCCAAGTCCTGCAGTCTTTTCTTGGTCCTGATCCTTCTTGACTGAACTGCTTCATTTGACCCTGTTGACTGCCCCCTCCTCCTGGATATTCTTTCCTCTGGATTTTTATGGCACACTCTCTCCTATTTCTCCTCCTACCAGTCTGATTGCTTCTGAAGTGGACATTATTCCTCCCTGGGCCCCTAGGTTGAGAGATATCTGTTAGGTTACTGGGCAGGGTTGGATAACCTGCCTAGTAACAGGCTTTTGTTGGGCCCCTGTCAAAACATTATTCCCCTTTGGGTTGTGAAATATCTGATGAATTGTTAACAGTCATTTTTTGTTTAGTCCATTTGCATGGTAACAACCTGTGTCCCCCTAAAGTTAGACCCCCATTGCCAGGCAACTACCTTCTGCTGAGCACCGCCCCCCCTTCCTGACAACTACTTTTTGTTGAATGACAACTAGTCTTTGATTGGATCCCTCTCCTGGCACCTCTTCTGCTGGGGTCCTCTGCCTAGCAGTACCCTGACAACCACCTTCTGTTTGGGGGTTCTTGCCTAGCAGCAAGCCGCCCTCCACTGCCCTGTCAGGACTATGTTTGTTGTAAAAACTGCAAGGCTGTACCGAGAAGCGCCGAAATGCTTAAAATGCACACACCTACCTCAGTTCGGGGCTGCCTCCTCTGGGTTTTCCCATGAGGCAGCCGCCAGACTGGCTAATAAATGACGCTCTCGAAATTCCTAATTGATTTTGCCTGTGAATTATTCTCGGTCTGTCCATTTCACTTCTTATCAGTTTTCTTTGCTGACTCATCATCCATATTCCCCCTCCTACCAGTAGGTGCATCCCCAAGTTTCTATCTTAGGGCCCCTTCTCTCTTCCCTCAATGTTATTTTAGTTAAATTCACAGGAGCTGATGAAGTTACAATCATCTCAACACAGATGGCTCCCAGATTTGTATATCACCCTTGGGAGACTGGATAGATAGATGGATAGACGGATGGATGGATGGATGGATGGATGGATGGATAAAGAGAAAGATAAACAGGCAGACATATAGATAGACAGAGACCATCCAATCCTGGAGACATCTCAAACTTAACATGTCCAAAATCAAACACTGTCTTTCCTCCCAAACTTTCCCTCTTTCAAACCATCCTATTACTATGAAAGGCATGACCATCGTTTTATTTTCTCAAGGTTGTAACCTTGGCATCATCTTCAATTCCTCACTCTCATTCCCCCAACATATTCAATCAGTTGCCAAATCTTCTGTTTCTACCTCTCAGTATCTTTTACATCCAAATCATTCTCTCTGCTCCCCCATCTTTATTCGCCACCTCCAGCCTAGATTATTGAAACAACCGCTTAATTGTTTTTCTGCCTCAAGTATCTCCCCACTAGCTCAGTCCTACACACTTTATTAGTTTCTGTTGTTTGTATTCATGTGTATTTGTTCCATCCCCTCTATAAGACAGTAAGCCTCTTAAACACAAGCATTGTACATTCTGTTAAGTCCCCAAGGAACTTTACTCACAGTAAATGCTTGAGAAATGTTGCTTGCAGGCTAAGCCGTTATTTGGCATCCTTCTTGTAAGGTAGGTTGGTATCCTTTATTTTTTGCAGATGAAGGTTCAAAGACACAGAAAACTATCATGACTTGCCTAAAGTCACACAGAGAGCCATAGGTAAAGATAGGATTAGAAATCTTAGCCTGAGATCTCTTCTGAACCAACTGAATCTTAACCTTTCATTCTTTTCCTTTCTTCCATTCTTATTTCCTCCCTTTCTCCCTTTCTTCAAAAATTTATTCAAAACAAATGAACAAGTAATTATTGACACACATACCATGTGTAGAGAACTGTGCTAGAATTGTTCATATAAATTTTGTTCTTAACTGAAAGAATTACACATTTTCAACTGATTTCTAAGGTTTTCTTTGTCCTAAATCCTATGAAATATATAAAACTGTGATTTCTAATGAGAGATCCAGGCATGTTTGGTGCTTCCAAAAATGGTTCTAACTAGTTTTCATGTGGTTTGGATCCAGCAGATTTTTTTTAATCCTTTGCCAATAAGAGTGGGGTTTTTTTGTTTGTTTGTTTTCCCTCCTTTTTCCTCTGGCATTTTAAATTGCCCTGTATTTAAGGGAAACTCAGTCTGTGGGTCTGGACAGATTAACTCATCAAAATGTAGTGGGTATCAAATTTTTGCCAAAACCATCACCTCCATAGAGAGAGGCCTCAGATGGATATCACTGTTAATTAGCATTTAGATGACACTTCACAGACATCACATTTACTTTTAATACATTATGTTCCCATACAAACCCAGGAAGATTGGCTGTTGGGCTAAAATCAGACTTACAAATTAAAGATCATGGGAAGATAAGGACACAAAACTGTCTGTTGCTTCAGCCTCTGAGGGCTTTTTAGAAGACAAACACATTTCTGTTCATTAGTCTGACTGTCCTGTCCAATGGCAACTAAATGTTATATTCTATTTAATGAAAAGGACATTAGACTGAGAGTCAGAAGACCTGAATTCAATCGCCAATTCTGCTGTGAAATAGTGAGCCAATATTTCACCTCTTGGAGACTCAATTTCATCATTGAGAAAGGAGATAACAATACATTACCTACCTATCCCAGTCTTTTTGGATCTAAGGAAGAGAGAGACAGAACTCTTTGTGAATTTACCCAGTCATGACATTGACATTACAACATAGGAATCAGGACTCCATGAACCCACCTGCAACAGAGCACCTAAATCTCTTTTGTCCTGATCTGAGACCTCTGAGACATCCCACAGCAGACACATGCCAACCAGGAGTTGGTCAGCTCTGCCATAGACTTTACCATAGACTTATTGGTCTCCTTGCCTCAGCTGCCAAAGTCATTTTTCTCAAATGTCATCTGACAAGGGCAACCCCCTACTCAATAAATTCCAAAGATTCCTTGGCCAGCTCCAAGGTCAAAGTCCTCTACTGGGCATTTAAAGTTCTTCAAAGCCTGGTCTCTTTGTGCCTTCTACTTTTCTAGCATTTTACTTCTATCCACTCACTCTATAGAACAAAGAACAGCACTGATCCAGCCAAACTGACCTGGATGAGACACCCATTTCATGAACACACATCATCTCCTGGATCTGTTGCATTGACTGGCCATGGCTGAAATCTTGATTCTCCCAACCTCTCACTCAGAATTCCTAGTTTCCTTTAAGACAATACAAGTATTAACTTCTCCTAGAGGTCTTTCTTATTCTCCTGCCCCTCGACTACTGTCATCACCTCTAAAGTTATCTGCCATATACTCTGCATTTATCTTGTATGTATTTAGAATGCAAGGTCATTGAGGACAGGGATAGTTCTTGCTTTTTCTGTGTATCCCCAGTGTGTAATGTACTGCCTGGCACATATAATCACTTATTAAAATGCTTGTTGATTAAGTGATTGATTTTTTTGTTTTGTAAAGAGCTAGAAACAAAGCTCCCCCCTAGAATGGGAAGTGACTAAGCGAATGGTGGTATATGAGTATTATTAAATACTACTATGCCTTAGGAAATAGTGAAGAACACAGAGAATAGGAAGAAATATCTTAAGAGCATAGATTTATACATGAAAAAGAAGCCATTGAGTCCATTCCCCTCATTTTCTAGATGAGGATATGAAACGATACATGGTGAAGTAAGAAAAACAAACAAAAAAATAATAGAAATAATGAATTTACTTTCCCAGAACAAAGCTAACTATACCCTTCAGGGTTCTAAGGACACCAATAAGGGGTCGAGTATCTTTCTCTAATGTGATTTGCTCAAGTTCTTCCTGTTCTACCACTGATTAGTTTCATTTAATCAATTAAAATCAACTAGCTTTTAGTGTGGAAAATATATGAGAAATATAAGTTATAAAGCATCCCCTCAAGAAATCTGAGAGCATACACTGCCTTTTGGACTCATGTGTAAAGGTAGTGTAGTAGATAGAGCACTTGGGCTTGGAACCAAGAAGATTAATCTCCTTAAGTTCAAATCCAGTTTCAGACACTTACTAGCTTGTGTGACCCTGGTCAAGTTACTCAACCCTGTTTGCCTCAATTCCACATCTATAAAATGAGCTGGAGAAGGAAATGGCAAACTACTACAGTGGCTTTGCCAAGAAAACCGCAAGTGGGGTCATGAAGAGTCAGACACAACTGAAAAACAGCGACACTGCCCTATAGCACTTTGGTCCCTGGGGAGAGTGAGCTCAAACTTAAAGCAGTAGCATGTGACTCATAAAACCCACTTCCAATTTTGGCATAGAGATGATTCACTGTAGCTCCCTCTTGGTAGCCTTTGAGCTATGTTGAGACAAACTGGTTGCTTGGGAACTTCACTCCTCACCAGCTGGCTTCCAGCAAATCCCAGCATGGACTTCCACTCCCAAACATCTGGTGATTCCTAGTCTTATCTTTTAGAAGCTCATAAGCTCATAGACATCTCCAGAATTCCTTTACCTAAAGCAGGAAAGAACAAACACAAAGACAAAAAAAGGGAAAAACAGTGCTCCAAAAAGGTCCAAGGCCAAAATGAATCCTCCTCTCTTCTTTGCAGATGTGTGGGACTATGGGTGGGGAATACTGCATATTCTCATAGATAGTTGGTAAAATTCCTTTGGAATTCAGAGGATTTATGAACCCCTCAGTCATTCTAGCTATTTCTGTCTCCATGTTTCCCCTCCTCCTTCTAGGGCAGGAGTATAATTTGACCAGACTGCTTCATACCACTTCTTGACTGATATACATAGATACAGCTACTTGAAGTTACTTTCATTTATACTCCATTATAAATAAGCCACATACACTCAAATGAGCAAAAAATACCCATAAGACCACCTAAACAAATCCAAAGCAAAGACTCATAAAATAATCTGTAGGTAATGGTAGAATTGTTGTCTTTGGTACATCCCAGGTACAATTCGCACTGAGAGCAAGAGTTCAACCAATGTCTTGTCACTGATGTCTGGCCAGGCTTCAAAGTGTCTATTACTATCTCATGTTATCTGCAAGATAACATTCCAGGAGGAAGGGATGCACCAAATAGACCACCTTGTCAGACATCTCCTGGTGCCTAGATATTCAATTCACATTCTGAATTCCAAAATAAAAATGTAAATTTCCACTTGGTGGAGTGTTTTCCTCTTTGGTTTAGTCCAAAGATACATAAGGCAAAAATTTCATTGCTACCTTCCCAGTAAAGCAACACTAGATCTCATCCTGTCCCCATATTATGACTCATTTTCCCCTCATTTTCATTTCTATCCCCTTGTTAGGGCACAACCATAATAATGCAGACCATTGTCAACACTGAGACATACCATCCATCACATCACTGTGCCTATCATTTCCATATACCTCATGGGTGTAGTTGTTGGTCACTATGCCTAACCTCAACATCAGGAGAATTACAGTCTATTCCCCACTGCTACCCCATTGGCATGCAAAGAATAGTCTACCATCCAATTTAAAACAAAGAATGACCATCAAATCATGCCCAATCCGAGACTTCTTCCAAATCCCACAAGAACAATCTATTCTGTGGTGCAGCCAGTTGTTTTGTGGTACCCAGACAGATGCTAGGAAATAGACTTGCATGATTTGACATTTTGGGTCTTGGTCCTCTTGTGGGTACACTTTGCTTCCTCTCCTCAGGCCCAGAACTTTGTGGCCTTTTGTAGGAAATCTATCATCTTGTTACAAAGACAGGAGTCCTAATTTGTCCTACTTCACCTGGGAGAACACCTTCACCAGTCTCAATACCCTGACCCCACTCAGGCAGTCAACAAGCATTGATAAAGTGCCTACTAGGTGCCAGGCACTATGGTAAGTGCTGGGGAGTCTAGGAGAAGCAAAAAGAACCTCTCTCCTCAAGAAGCTCACATTCTAATGGGGGAGACAAACCTGAAAATAATTAGGTACTTATGAGGTAGATTAGAGAGAAAGTAATATCAAAAGGAAAGATACTAGAAGCTGGAGGGGAATAGGGGAATATCAGGAAAGGTCTTCTACAGAATAAAAAGTTTGATTTTAATCTTGAAGGAAGTCAAGGAAAATAAGGGAAGGAGAGAAAGTATTCTAGGCATGGGGAAAAATCAGTGCAAAGGCATGAGACATAGAGGGTGTGTCATTGTGAAAAGCAGCAAGTAATCTAGTACAACTGGATGATAAAGTGTGTGGAAGAGGGTAAAGGAAAAAAGACTAGAAAAGTAGTGAAAATAGCTATGTGAATATGATCAATGCCAAACAAATCTGATATTTGACCCCAGAGATAATATGAGGTGATTGGAGTTTACTAAGTAGGTGTTCACATGGTCAAACTTATGCTTTAAGAAGATCACTTAGATAGCAATAAGGGAAGAAAAAGAAATAGAAGGAATTAGAATTGCAAAGAGGAAACAAAGACTACTGCTCTTTGCAGATGATAGGATAGCATACTTGGAGAATCTTAGAGAATTAGTCAAAAAACTAGAAGAAATCATTAATAACTTGGGCAAAGTTGCAGGATATAAAATATACCTACATAAATCATCAGCATTTCTATATATTACCAACAAAGTTCAACCACAAGAGATACAAAAAGAAATTCCATTTAAAATAACTGTAGACAGTACTTGGGAGTCTACCTGCCAAGACAAACCAAGGGATTATATAAACACAATTACAAAACACTTTTCACACAAAGAAAGTCAGATCTAAACATTAATATTAACTGCTTACAGGGAGGCCAAGCCAATACAATAAAAATGACAATTCTATCTAAATTAATTTACTTATTCAGTGCCATACCAATAAAAGTATGAAAAATCATTTTGCAGAGCTAGAAAAAAGAATAACAAAATCCATCTGGAAGAACAAAAGTTCAAGAATATCCAAGGAATCAAAGAAAAAAAATGTGAAAGAAGGTGGCCTCACCACACCAGATCTCCAACTGTAACCCAAAGTGGTAATCAAACAGTCTACATAAGAAACAGAGTAGTGGATCAGTGGAATAGATTAGGTACACAATGCATAGTAAATGACCGTAGTAGTCTAGTGTTTGATAAACACTAAGATTCAAGCTCTTAGGATAAGAACTCACTATCTGACAAAAATTGCTAAGAACACTAGAAAGCAATTTGACAGAATTGCCAGTTCCTCACACTGCATGCCAAAATAAGATCAAAATGGGTACAAAATTTAGACATAAAGGGTGATATCATAAGAAAATGAGATGAGCATAGAACTGTTTTCCAGTCAGATCTATGGATAAGGGGAAAATTTATGACCAAACAAGAGTCAGAGAACATTACAGGATATAAAATGAATGATTTTAATTGCATCAAATTAAAAACCAGCAATCAGACCTCTACATGCTTCAGTACAGCCCCAGGATCAGCAGCCAGACCATCAAGAGCTTCAGCATACCCATCCATTGGCCTCAGCATGCACCAGACACTACCACAAAGACCCCAGCTCAGCTCCAGATAAGCTGCCAGAACCCTATGGCCCCCAGCAACACCAGACACAAGGGTCCCCCATGGGCCTCAAGGCAACATCAGTATAGCACTAGGTAAATAGCCAGGGCCTGTAGTTCATAGCACAATAAGCCTGAGACAGTGCCTCCTACACCCTGGGAGCTGAGCTTGACTTTAAAAGTAAAGGAAAAAGGGAAAGGGAGAGAGATACAGAGGGAGGAAAGGAGGGAGGGAGGGAGGGAGAGAGAGAGAGAGAGAGAGAGAGAGAGAGAGAGAGAGAGAGAGAGGGAAGCAAAAAAAAAACCAAGAATATGACCATAGAAAGTTATTATTATGACAGGGAAGATGAAGACAAACCCAGAAGTGGACAACAATGGCAAAACACTTGTGGACAAAGCCCCAAAGAAAAATGTGGACCGTTCACAAGCCTAGAAAGAACTCATGGAAGAGCTCAAAAAGTAGTCTAGAAATCATATAAGAGAGGTAGAAGAAAAATTGGGAAAAGAATTGAGTGATGCAAGAGAATTACAAGAAAAGAGTCAACAGGTAGGTGAAAGAAAGCACCTGTTTGAAAGTAGAATTGGCCAAATGGAAAAAGAGATACAAAAATCTACTGAAGAAAAGAACTTCTTAAAAGTTAGAATTGAACAAGTGGAAGCAAATGACTCTCTGAGACACCAAAAATCAATCAAACAAATTCAAAAGAATGAAAAAACAGAAGAAAATGTAAAATATCTCATGGAAAAAAACAATTGACCTGGAAAATAGATTCAGGAGAGACAATGAGAGAATCATTACACAGAATCAAAAGGAGGACCTAGACAGCACCTTTCAAGAAATTATCAAGGAAAACTGCCCTGACATCCTGGAACCAGAAGACAAAAGAGGCATTGGAAGAATCTACTAATCACCTTAGGAAAGAGATCCCAAAATAAAAAGTCCAGAGAACATCAAATTACAGAACCATCAGGTCAAGGAAAAAATACTGCAAATGGCCAGAAAAACAATTCAAATATCAGGGAGCCACAATCAAAATGACACAGGACTTAGCAGCTGCAATATTTAAAGATCAAAGGTTATGGAACATGAAGGAGCTAGGACTAGAATTAAGAATCACCAGTGTGGCAAAATTAAGCATAATACTCCAAGAGGAAAAAAAATGGTCATTCAATGAAATAGAAGGATTTCAAGCTTTCATAAGGAGACGAGAATTGAATAAAAAAATTGATCTCCAATATCAAGACACAGGAAAAGCCTAAAAGGGGGGTAAAAACATAAGGGATTCGATAGAGCTGAACTGTTTGCATCCCTACGTAGGAGGATGATTTTGTAACTCTTAAAAATTGTACCATGAGGAGCACAGCTAGAAGGAATATACATAGAAGGTATGGGTATAACGTGAATTTGAGGGAATGACATTAAAAAAAAGAATGAGAAAGGGGAGTACACTGGGTTCAGAAGACAGAGAGAAGTAAAATGGGCTGAATTATTTCACATAAAGAGACATGAAAGACATATCGCATTGGAGGGTGAGTGATGGGCATGAACCTTACTCTCATCAATATTGGCTCAAAGAGGGAATAATATATATAATCAGTTGAACATAGAAATGTCTTGCCAGAAAATAAAATAGGAAGGGAGGAGGTTAAGTAAAAGTGGGGGGAGGATGACTGACAGAAAAGAGATCAGATAGGGGAGGTGGTAGACAGAAGCAAAATACTGTCAAGGAGGGAAAGGATGAAAGGAGAAAGAGGACAAATAGAAGAAAAAATAGGAAGGAGGGAAACACACAATTAGTAAATCATAACTGTGAATGGGATGAAATCTCCCATAAAAAAGAAATGGATAGCAGAGTGGATCAAAAACCAGAATCCTGCAATATGTTGTTTTTAAGAAATACACTTAAAGCAGAAAGAGACACACAGGGTAAAAGTAAGGGGCTGGAGCAAAATCTATAATGCTTCAGTTAAAGTAAAAAATAGTAGGGGTGGCAATTCTGATCTCATGTAAAATGAAAGCAAAAATAGACCTATTTAGAAGAGATAAGAAAGGAAACTACACTGTGCTAAAAGATACCATAGACAATGAAGTAATATCACTATTAAACATGTATGTACCAAGTGGTATAGCATCGAAATTCTTAAAAGAGAAGTTCAGTGAATTACAGGTTCATGAGTGAACAAGAGATAGAGAGCATTATGAAATGTAAAATGGATAATTTTGAATATATTATATTTTAACTTTTGCACAAGCAAAACTAATGCAACCAAGATTAGATTGAAAACAGAAAGCTGGAAAACAATCTTTATAGCAAATGTCTCTTCTCACATACTTCTCAAATATATAAAGAACTGAGTTAAATTTATTAGAATAGAAGTCATTCCACCATTGATAATGGTCAAAGGATATGAATAGGCATTTTTCAGATGAAGAAATCAAGGCTATCTATAAGCATATAAAGAAGTGCTCTAACTCACTTTTGATTAGAGAAATTCAAATAAAAACAACTCTGAGGTACAACCCCACACCTATCAGATTGACTAGTATGACAAAAAAAAAGTAAAATGATAAATATTGGAGAAGATACGGGAAAATTGGAACACTAATGCACTGTTAACAGAATCATGAACTGATCCAACCATTCTGGAGAGTAATTTGGAGCTTTGCCCAAAGCACTACAAAACTGTGCATACATACCCTTTGACCCAGCAATACCACATCTAGGACTGTTTCCCAAAGAAATCATAAAAAAGAGAAAAGGACCTACATGTACAAAAGTATTTATAGCAGCCCTTTTCATGGTGGCAAAATATTGAAAATTGAGGGGATATTCATCAATTGGGGAATAGCTAAACAACTTCTGGTATATGATTGTGAAGGACTACGGTTGTGCTAGAAGAAATGATGAGCATGATGCCTTTAGAAAAACCTGGAAAGACTTACATGAACTGACACAAAGTGAAGTGAACAGAACCAGGAGAACATCGTACACAGCAGCACCCCGATGATGAATTGTGAATGACTTTGCTATTTTCAGCAGTACAATGATCCACGAAAATTCTAAAGGACTTAGGATGAAAAATGCAATCTGCCTCCAAAGAAAGAACTGATGGAATCTGAATGTAGATTGAAGCATGCTTTTTTACGTTATTTATATAGCACCAACTAAGTGCCCAGCTCTGTGCTAAGCACATTGCAAATATCAAGGATCAACTCACAACCCAGCAAGTATTGCTATTATCCCCATTTTACAGTTGAGGAAACTGAGGCAGGTAGAGGTTAAGTGACTTGCCCAGCATCACATAGCTGTGTTTGAACTCGGGTCTTTCTGCCTCCAGGGATAGCACTGTGTCCACTTCACAACCTAACTGCCTAGAGTGATAGATAAAACAGCTATCACACACACACACACACACACACACACACACACACACACACACACACACACTCTCACACTCAGAACAAATGTCTAGCTGATTATTCATCTTTCTACACCAACTGCCACTATACTAATTGAAGTCCTCTTTACCTCTTGCCTGGATCATTGCAAAAGCCACCTAGTTGGTTTCCCTGCTTCCATCCTTCACAAGCTGCCAAAACAATCTTTCTTAGGCACAGACCTGAGTATATCAAAAATGTTCAGTGGTTATTAAATGTAAAAATATAAAATAAATTTTTTAAAATTTTCCAGTGGTTCCTCATTACCTATAGGATAAAATTAAAACTCTTCAGTCTGCTATTTTAGGCCTTCCACAATCGCCACCAGCCTACCTCTATAGACTTTCTTCATAATATTTCCCTTTTCAAACTCCATGTTCTAGAGAAATTGGATAGCTAACTATATCCCAAATTCAGTATTCCTTCTCCCATCTCCATGTATTTGCACAAACTATCCCCAAGCTCTGTTCACTTCTTATCCCCACATTTCATTTCAACATCTTTGACTCCCATCAAGGTTTAGATAAATTGGTAAAATCTCCCTGGGGAAGCCTTCACCAATCCTCCCAGTTAATGTACTCCACCCAACTTAACTTGTAAAGTTCCCTTGAGAATAAGGACTATTTGTATTGCTTTCATATCCCCCAGTAGATTGCAAGTATCTTGCACCTAGTAAGAGGTTGATGACTGTCGGCTGAATTTGTTGTTAACAAGGATTGCAAGGGTTGGTCAATTTTCTTTGATGTTCAGTGGTTAGATCTTAAAGATCCATCATTCCTTTCAAGCTGTCTGTTTCCCTTTGTCCTTCTAAGACAAGGATTCTATTTTAACCAGACTGCCTCACTACGAATGAAATGTATGAATTAAAGGAGGATTTATTCTTTACTACGTAAGTCGTGCAATGGATAGAGTACGGGGTGCAAAGTTAGGAAGATTTATCTTCCTGAGTTCACATCTGGCCTCAGACACTTACTAGCTGTGTGACCCCGGGCAAGTCACTTAACCCTGTGTGCCTCAATTTCCTCATCTGTAAAATGAATTGGAGAAGAAAATGGAAAACCACTCCAGTATCTTGGTCAAGAAAATCCCAAATGGAGTCATGAAAAATGGGACATGACTGAAGCAAATGAACTTGGTATATAGTAGTACTAAAAAGTGGTTCCTCACATGAGAATCAGTTGTTTGACATAGGAGAATACTGCCTCTGGGGTCAGAGGACATGATTTCCAATTCTACCTCAGAGAGTCAGTTGGACAAGTCAAACTTCTATACTACAGTTTTCCCATCTGTAGACTGAAGGAAATAGACTTGGTAGTTTCTGAGGGTCTTTACATTCAAATGTAAGTAAAATGAATCTTTACCATGAAACCCTATAAAAGGTGACATGATTATCATAACGACCTATGTTCTATAAGAACAGGAGGCAAATTGAACTTCAAGTGTTGAGCGCTGAAGAGTCAATTTTGGGCTGAAAAGTGATTTAGAAGTCATTTAGTACAATCATTTCCGAAGTCCAGAGAAATTAAGACTTTCTCTAGGCCACATAGAGAATAGATGGCAGAGTTGGCATTTGAAACCAGGTCCTTGGACTTTGAAATCCAGCATTGTTTCTTTTTTTTTTCAAGTTAATGGTTCTCTTTTTTTTAATTTTATTTATTACATCCTGAACTTAAATAAAACAAGCATTTCCATAACAGAGTTGAATGGGGGGAAAAATGATTGTACGTGGAACTGTAAATTATACACAATTTACTATTCCTTTTAAATATATAATAAAGTTATCACGTAACTTTCCTTTTCTTTTCTTTCTATGACACTAAGCAGCCCAGTTAACACCATACCTATCCCTACTGGGGTCCAGGCATGTCTACACTTGCCTTAAGAAGCCCTGGAGAAACCATGAAACCCCAAAGCCATCCTTGATGGTTACCCTGTGGAACATGTGTAATTATCATACCATATTGGGGCAGGACAAAGCATTGCAAACACACACACATACACACACACTATATATACATGTATATAGCCATGTTATAGAATGTGATGCCAATGCTTTATTTGTACTATAATTGATTTCATGTAAACAAATAAAAGTATCAACCTCCAATACATTTCCAAAACCAACAACCATTCTTTCAGTAGTAGTTCACTCCAGAGACTAGGAGAAGTTTTATTTGGCTTAAGCATATTTATTTTTTTTTAAATCTATAAATGCCCATGACTCATGTCTACCAATAAAAATTAACACAATGCTAAACTTGGAAGCATCCTTAGAACAAGAGACCTGAAAGGGAAGAACCCTGTTACCCAGTAACATTTCCATACAGGATTACAGCTATGAACTCCAACTCCAAGTCCAGAACAAAAATATGTCTGATTCATAAATGAGTTTCATGTACCTTTTGATTGTGACAGCTTTTTATATATTATCTCATTTCCTCCTCGAAAAAACTTTATGAATTAAGTGCAAGTGTTATCATACCCATTTTGCAAATGAGAAAGCTGAGACTAAAAAAAATTAATGCAAGTTCCCAGGGCTTATAAGGGATGGAACTAGGCTTTCAACATCAGACTTCTGACTCCAAGTTCAGTGTTTTCCTAGCCTACCACCTTATAACATTCCTAAGTAAGGAGATCATAACCTTTTGAGGCATCTAGGTGGCAAAGCGGTTCAAGCACTCAAACTCAGAGAGACAGGAGTACAAATTCTCCCTCAGATAGCTATGACACCGTGGGCAGTCACTTAGCTTCTATCTGCCTCCGTTTCCCCATCTGTAAAATGCGTGTAAGAATAGCGCCTATTCTCGTAAGGTTGTTGAAAGGATCAAGTAAGATAATATATGTGGAGCCCTGTGAAAACTTGAAAGAGAATGTAAATAGGTTAGCTATTAATTATTGTCTACATGAAGTTTTTTAAAAATAACCTCCAAACAAAACCCCTTGCATGAAGTTTTACACTTCTAATTCTATCCTTGGTTAAAATGGAAAAATCCCCAGAGATCATTCCCCTTTTAACCAAAAGATACGATCTTTAAGCTAGAAAATGGGAACCAGGATTCAAGTGACTGATTTATTAAAGCAGCTCCAAGGTCTGTATTATCTGTGGCAGGTAATAACTCTCTCTTTTTCTCCCTCTTCCTGAAATCAGTACAACTTAAAAGTACCTCTTGCACCCTGAACTTTAAGCATTCACCAACAAAGGCCATGCTAACACTTATTTGGCTCTTTCAAAAATAAACAGTTATTCCATTTCGAAATATTTCCAGTAAGAATATGACAGAGCTTACTTCTCTTTCTTTTCCCCCCCTACCCCCACCCCAAAGCTAATTAACTCCCAGAGTAGCATTACATCGACTGAGGCCTAAGAAGACCGTCCTGCCGATGTTTTGAATGCTTTCTCTCCCCCAGCTTCCTTTACCATTCGGTACCCCAGCATCTGACAGGTGAGTGGCAAAACAGGATGTCTGCTTACCATCACTGTCCGCTTTGCTGCCTATCTACCGGAATTCATTGGGCTTTCTTTTTTGTTTTTTCTGGGCAGACACTGAAATGCCCCATGATTTGCATATGGTTGAGCCCTGTCAGAGGTTAACCGAGGACACAGTGAACTGCCTCACCCAGCCCCAATGACAGGAAGTCCCCTGCAAAAGGGAGCACAGCAACTACTTTTCAGACTTGGGTGGCTTTTTTTCCCCCTCTTTTTTCGGAGAGAAGGCATCAATTTAATTTCAAACAGAGCATGAAAACTTGAAGCCCCAGAGGAAAAAGAAGCCTGCCTATTAAGTCATCTGCCCCCTCCCTTCTCTCTCCTTAATGGGAGGCTTTTTTGGACCACTAAATTGGAAACTACTGGGGCTAATTTTAAAAAGTCCAGGGAATGAGAAAAAATAAACCTTCGTCACCCCTCTTCCCTGCCCCCCCCCACTGTTGGCTGGCAATAATGACCGATGATCTACGCTCTGAGCCTCTCCTGATTGCTGTAAGGGTGAGCTGACATCAAAGGGTATTTTTGAGCTTTCCTGGGTCGAGTCTCACTTGTGAAAATCACCCTGGACAACCTTCCCAAACAGGGTTGTTGGGTTGTTTTGAAAGGAAGGGGGCTGGTCCTGTGGGGTTTTAGCTTTTATTTTTGGCATTCTACCAACTTGACGACCCCTTCTTTGCGGGGTTGGGAGGTCAGAAGGGAGACCGAGTCAGCAGTGAGCAAAAATGGTCAGTCACCTCAAAGAAAAATGACTTACTTCGCTGGCGGTGCCAGGTGTATAGTAGGCACTTAATAAATGTTTATTGAATATAGTACACATAGTGTTTATGAATGTATATAATGATATATGTATTATATATAATATATTACATACATAATGTATAGTGTTTACAATTTGCCAGGCACTTTACAATGATCTCATTGATTATCATAGAAACTCTGGGAGGTGGGTGTTATTAGTATCCCCATTTAACAGAAGGGAAACTGAGGTTAAGTAACTTGCCCAAGGTCACACAACTAGTAAGTGTCTGAGACCACATTTGAATGGAGGTTTTCCTAATTGCAGACCCCGTGCTCTAACCACTGTACCATGTAGGTCAGGGGTGGGAAAACTGCAGCCTCTAGGTCTTCAAGTATGGCCCTTTGACTGAATCCAAACTTCACAGTATAAATCCCTTAATAAAAGGATTTGTTCTGTAAAACTTGGACTCAAAGGCCACACTCAAGGACCTAGAAGGCTATTGTTAATCCACTGTTCTCTAATCTCATCAATGTTCACCTGCCTCATCCTACTGCCTTCTTGGGTTTACAACATAGTTACCCAACACCCATGACCTACTTCAACAAAAAGCATGCCAGGTAAAAAATGAAAAATTTTTAATGGCAGCCTTGCCCCAAGATGGGCAAAGGAAGCACTAGTCACATAAAATCAAAGAGAAGCCTGTATTATTAAGGGTGGTTTCAGAGTTGGATTCACGTGGTTTTTCTAAGACAAAACAACTGATTCTTCCCAGACGGAGCTCATAAGAAAAACACAATAATCCATTGTGTTTATAGACCCTTGCTCCGAGGAGCCAAAAATGGTGGAAAATTCCAAAATAACACAAAGTGTATGCTGATTTTCAGGCATGGCTAACTATTCTGGGAGGCCAGCCAGTATCGGCAACTCCATTTGGCAGTGCAATGATTTTTATTCAAGGGTCCTGGAAAGTAACCCAGGTTGTAAATTCAAATCCCCATTTCACCATTCATGCACACAGCTCTAAGCTGGCTCAAACCATCTAAGCTTTCTTTGACTTCTTAGTTAAAGAAAAGTCATACTCACTTGCCTCTCAGGGCTAATAAGAATTACTTCAATGAATAGTTCTTTTTTTAAATTAGTAATGCTATATTTGCTTTAACGTTGAGTTACTATGTGCAAGACACTGTGCCAAGTCATGGGATCATAGGATTAGAGCTGAGATGTGCATAAAACTTTATATATATCCCTATTAAATTTAATTTAATTCGGTTCAGCCTAACAGTCTAGGTAGCGACTTCTCCATCCTCCAAAGAACTATTCTGATTAAATTTTGCATATGTTTACATCATATGTTCTCTCTCCTAATAGGATGTAAACTCCTTGAAGGCAAGACCTGTTTCATTTTTGTCTTTGTATCCCTAGAGCATAGCACTATGCTTGGCAAATAGTAGGTACTCAATAAATGTTTGTTGATTGATTATCATTGCATCACAAAAAAAAGGAATCAGGATACTCTGCCATGGCTCTTGAAGAAGTCATGCTGACTCTTTATGATGATAGTTATCTTTTCCAGATTTTCACTAACTAACTTTAATAATGCCTTCATATGGATATATAATTATAGCAATCCTGCTTGGATCTAGAGAAGAGTTTAAAAAATTCAGCTCCCCTTCTTTGCAGAAGTAGGGGTCTATGGGTGTGAAATAGTGCATATACTGTTGGACATGATCAATGTATTGGATGGTTTTGTTAAAAAACAAAGAGGAGCCAAAAGCATTTTATCTTTGTTACAAGGGATAGTTCACTGCTTGGGGAAGGGCAGAGATATTTGAAAATGAAAGTGATATAAAAACAAAACATAACAAAATAAAATTTAAAATTAAATTTAAATTTATTTACATTAATACCTTTTAAATTATGCCAGGAATAAAAGTTGCACTAACTGACATATAAAGTTATTATTGTATCAAAGTTGGGTTAACTAATTACAGTAATAATATAGTATACAAATGTTAATAATATTATTAATCTAGAGTAAAGCTACATATTATTATATGCTATAATAATAGTTATTGCTATACAAATAGTAGCTAACATTTATGTAGCACTTTACAATTTTTTTCTTATTGATCCTCACAGCAACCCTGGGAGGTAGGTGCTAGTATCGTCCCCATTTTATAGATAAGGAAATTGAGGCAAACAAGGGTTGTCCAGGGTCACACAGCTAGGAAGTATCTGAGGCTCAATTTTAATTCAGATCTTCCTGACTCCAGGTCCAGGGTCCTATCCACTTCTCCCCCTAGCTGCCCCTATAATTCACATATAACCTTTTCTTCCCCACCTCCGCCTCCCTTTTTAAATAAATCAGAGCATTTTGCCCTTCTCCAGTCAACAACCCTACTACGTACCAGAGATTGGGTTAGATACTGGGGAAACAAAGAGGAAAATGTAGTGGTTCCTGCCTTCAAGGGCTCACCATCAGTCGAGAGAGATAGTATTTATCTAAGTACATTTCCTCATTGGTAACCTAAGTATCTGACCTTGTTGTACCTCTCAACTTTTTCCTATGAAACTAGGTCCCAGAGGAGCTATACTCATTATCCCAAGGTCAGATGGCCAATTAATGACAGAGTCAACACACGAACCCAGATCTTTTATTTCCAAGGCCAGTGATTTTCCCACTATACCATACACCATTTCTCCCCCATCTATAGTCTATGTAATTCTTTCACCTTCTTTTGAAATTATATATTATTCATTATATGCATATTATATACACACATTATATGGATATATGCATGTTTTATAATTACTAATTATTTTGTAATTATGAAATCTCAGTTTGAAGGGACCTTTGAGGTCATCTGGTCTAGTAGCCTCCTATCTCAGGCATTAATCCCTTCTATACCATGCCCAACAAATGGTCATTCAGATGCCATTTAAATGACCCCAGTGGCAGAGAATTTGCTACTTCCCAAAGCAGCTCATTTCAATTTGGGGGTAGCTCTATTTGTTAGAAAGTTTTTTTCCATCAAGTCAAAATCTGTGTCCCTGTGCCTTATATTCACTGGTCTTATTTATGTCCTTTGGAACTAAGCAGAATAAATCTAGTTCCTTTTCAGTCCAAGAATCCCTTCAAATGTCTAAAGGGTAGCATCAAGTCCTCTCTTAATTCCTTCAACTGATCCTCATGTCACATGGATTCAAGTCCCTTAATTCATAAATTAAACTGAACACAATACTCTGTAATTTTGCCTTCATGTTTGTGTAACCCTTAAACCAGAGGCCCCTTGCTGAGGGGAAAAATCTGGGTATGCATTGGCAGAGAGGATTGCAATTACCCGGTCCTCTGGTTCACTACTACAACTCACATAGAGGAAGAAATTAAGTTCACATTTTAAAATCACAAGCAGGTTTATTTTGCATATTAAAGGAAACAGAGTTCATGTCAGAGCCTATAGAAAATAACAGTACTCACAACTGAGCAAATATTCCTCAGGGACCACTGTAATCTCAGCCACTTATAGCATCCAAGGCTATATAACTCCCCCTCCCACATAACTTCTCAATTCTTGCAACCCATTGAGGAATCTCTTCACTGGGTAATTTCTTCCATGTAATTCTTTCCATTATCCATATTTCTTAATCTATGATTCAGAGACCCAAGTCCTATTCCTAGAGACCAAGATACTCTTCTTAACCAAAGCTACTTTCCAAAATGGTTTCTCCTTCTGAAATCTGTTATGGAAATACCACCATTGACCTTTAAGTCTTCAGTTTCTTGCCCAGGACTTCATAATCCCTAGAAATACAACATAACTTCCTTCTCACAGCATCATTTGTCTCCATGTGAATCACCAGAAGTAGATAGTCTTTGGAGTTAACAAGTCTCAGGGGTGTTTCTAATGCATCACAAGAATGAGAAAAGGAAAGGGGCTCTTACTTTCAGCAAGCACCAAAAGAAAATGCAGCTAGGTAGCCCAGCAGGAGGAATGCTTGGCCTTGAGTCAGGAAGCCTTGAATTCAAAACCAGCCTCAGATACTTACTACTGGCTGTGTGACTTTGGGCAAGTTGTTTAACCTTTGTCTGCATCAATTTCCTCAACTTTAAAATGGAGATGATAACAGCACCTACCTCTCCTTAGGTTGTTATGAGGATAAAACAAGAAGATATTTGAAAAGCACTTAGCACAGGTAGTAGGCACATAGTAGGTATTATAGAAATGCTAGCTATTATGACTACTGGTTTTGAAGTGACCTCTAAAGAATGCACTATGTGTATATGTCTATCAATGACAAGAAATAGTTGGTTTCTTCACATCGTAGAAGTTTGTGTCCCTTCTGGAGGAAATAAAAATCTTAGAACTTTCCACTTTCTCAAAGTAAATTGCAAACCTAGAAAGAATAAAAGGTTTCAGAGGAAAACAAAATAATCTGAAGTAGAAGGATATCTTAACCGAATTTCATGGGACTAGAGGATGAAAATACAATAAAGGGAATTAGAAATATTTCTACCTTTGAAGTTACATACAAGTATGAGTCTCTTTTCCACAGAGGAGAAAGTTAGACCCTCCCCATATTGTCAACCTTTAATGAATGTCAGTGGAGAACCACCCATGTCATCAGAAAAGAAGCCATCTGGTGAGGGTGAAAGGAATAAGATGGAGGGACTGGGGATGCCCTGCTGATTCATCAAGTTCAAGGCATGCTTGCTGGACATGAAAGAGAGCATCCTGAAACTTGTCAGACTCAAAGACTACTACCCATTACTAATGATTCCTATGGGGACAAATAGAGAATTATTAGAAATTCTTACTGAGGATTATGAAGATATGGGCAAATACTAGATTATATTTTCATCACTGCTGTCAAATAAAGGCAAAGATGGCAGGAAAAAATGGCAGAAACAAAATGGAGAAACAAATAGTGGATTATTAAGATGGGGTTTGAGAATGGGCCTATTATTTCTGACTTAAAAATCTAATAATGGAGGGAGGAGCCAAGATGGCGGAGTAGAAAGACACACTTATGCTAGCTCCGAAACCACAGCCTATAAAATATCTGTAAAGAAGAACTCCTAACAAATTCTGGAGCCACAGAACAACAGAGTGGAGGAGATTTCTGTTCCAGAAAGACCTGAAAAACCCTTACCAAAGGTTCATCGCACACGGGACCACAGCGGAACTCAGCCCTACCTTGGTCACGCAGCCCCGGGAGGAGCAGACCTGAGCAGGCTTCAGGGTCGGAATCTCCAGTGGCCACAGGGGTCCCTCCACCCACAAGTGCTGCAGGTCAGTGAGAGAGACTTCCAGGCTAGCCGAGAGGGGAGCGGGGTGTCTCCATAACTCAGGCCCTCTCAGGAGGCAGCGGCAGAGGCAGCAGGTGGCCAGAGGCTCCCAGAGCAGGCAGGAGCTCCATTACTGAAGGTCTCTGCATAAACCCCCTGAGGGAACTGAGCTTGGGAGGTGGCCCTGCCCGCACCTGAGAACCAGATTTAATCTTACCCTGAATAGCAGCCAGGCCTGCTGCCAAAAGCCCTGAGGCTGGGGAGCAGCATTTGAATCTCAGACCCCAAGCACTAGCTGGGCGGACCTAGACCAGAGGTGGAGAGGACTCTCAGAAGTCAAGTAACTGGCTGGGAAAATGCCCAGAAAAGGAAAAAAACTAAGACCACAGAAAGTTACTTTCTTGGTGAACAGATGTTAGCTCCTTTC
>CM053770.1:138121218-138226465 GCA_028658325.1 Potorous gilbertii
GGGAATGGGTGGGGAGGGAGGGATGGGGAGAAGTTGGAACTCAACGTTTAAGGAACAACCGTTGAGTATTGTTCCTGCTACTAGGAAATAAGAAATACAGGTAATGGGGAATAGAAAGTTATCTGGCCCTATAGGACAAAAGAGAAGATGGGGTAGGGGGAGGAAGGGATGAAAGAAGAGAGGGCAGATTGGTGATATGGGTAATTAGAATGCTCAGTGTATTGGGGAGGAGGGAGGGGACAAATGGGGAGAAAATTTGGAACCCAAAATTTTGTGAAAATGAATGTAAAAAGTTAAATAAATAAATGTATTTAATAAACAAACAAAAAAAATCTAATAATAGTGTCTTAGCCAATGAAAGGCATTTAATAAGAGCCAGTAAGTTATATTTGTCTAGAATCTTAGAAATCTGATCAAGAGGATTTTAAATTGAAAGTGAAAGGGGAGAAAGTTTAAATCTGTCAATTCAACAGAGAAGAGCAAGTGTAACACAGGAAGAAGTCTATAAGCAAGGATAGTTGTTCAATGTCCAAAAAGACAGTCATAGCCAAAACAGTACACAAAATGAGGGAAATAGAGGGGAAAAGGAAGCTTCCTAAGACATGCTGCATGCCTTCGTGTGTTCAGAGAAATGGAGCCCCACAGCACTGCTAAACAGAACCAAGGGTATGTCATTGATGACATACAAAATTACCGGGCTGTCCTATTATCACTATTAAGAGCTCCAAGTAAACTGAGGCTGATAAGAAAAACATAAAAACAAAGGAAGAGAGTTTTAAGCTTTATTGGAAGTAAACAATACCCAGAAGTAACTTAAGAAAGATTAAAAATAAAAATATGGATTGCTTGGAAGAACTAGGGGAGAAGTCAGCGCTTACAAACTATAAAGTCATTTGGGAATCCTAAGTCTAAGAATCTTCAAAGAAATAAAAGAAACAGATTTGTAAAAACAAATCCTAAAGAAAGATATTCCTTTAAATTAGGATGCCACTGGGGAAGGTAGGTCAAGATGGAAGGAAAGAAGAATCAATTAACCACACTCTTGTTTGAGTTAAGAAAAAAAGTTTAAAAAAATTTTTCATCATAAATGCAGAATAAAGGAGGTAAAGGCAACTTTGTGGGACTGCAGAGGAGATAGACCATTGTTAGCTCATATCCTTATTGTATAAGCAGCTCACAAGATCCAGATCTCCAGGCCAACTGGGCCTGTCTTTGACTTTAGACTTTCTGCCACTGAATTCACCTGTCAATTGTGGTGCTCTTCTGCTCCAAGAAGCAACGTTGTTGATGAAATCACCTCCTGTTGGAGCGTCGACAGCAGAGACTTGACTTCTCAAACTCAGTTTACATGGATAAAAAGATTCAACTCATGAAGTTACTGCCAGGGCTGAAAAATGTCCATTTCTTAGGATTATCGGTCATTAACTGATGCTCAGGAAGGGAAAGAAGTCGCAGAGAGCAGAAGAAATCAGGGATTCAGGCCCACCTAGGCAACCTCATCGTCCCACTACTAAGTATTTATAGCCACAACTGGGTGTTGTTACATGTATATTCTGGGCCTTGACTGAGAGACTTACTCCTTGCTGAGACGACCCAATTATAGATTCCTATAACTGCCAAATGGCAACCCAAATGATTAGCCTGTTGGGAGAAGCGTACGTGGTGTACTATTAGAGTTTCTTAGGGAAAAAGAACTCTGTTCTTTGGAGATTCACCCATTTCTTTCTCTCTATTATTATCAGAAGCTTAAAAGAAGTCAGACAGCTAAGCAAAAATAATTTTAATAAATTCTATAACGATTACCCTTTTTCCTAAAATGTCCAGACCCTTTGACCCAGTTATCCTACTATGTGATTCCAAAGAGGCCGAAGACAGAAAAAGGGTCCCATATGCACTAAAATATTGACAGAAAAACTTTTTAGTATAAGAATGAATTGGTAATGAAGTAGAATGGCTAAACAAATATGGTCTGTAAATGTAATAGAATATTGCTATGTTACATGAAACAATGAAAGTGAAGACTTGTGAAAAGCATGGAAAGACTTAGACAAAGTGAGTAAAACCAGAAAACAATATGTACAATTATAACTATGTAAATGAAAAGAACAAGGGAAAAAAGAAAGACGAAAAAGAAATTAAATTCTATGTAGTTATAATGACAAAGCTTGACTCAGGAGAAGAGATAAGAAAATGGACCTCCCTCCCTTCTTTGCAAGGTTGGGTTTTGTGGGGATAGACCCTTAAATAGACTGTTGTACTCAGTTGCTGCACTGGTTAATTTTTGTGGTTGTTCAGTCATTTCAGACATGTCTGACTTTTCGTGACTCCATTTTGAGTTTTCTTGGCAAAGATAATGAAGTGGTTTGCCATTTCCTTCACCAGGCAGTTAATTTTACTGAACTGGTTTTTTTTGTTCCTCTCTTTAAAAAATAAAAGTTTGCTACAAGGGATAGTTCACTTAAGGAGGAAGGGGGAGAACTATACAGTGCAATAAACACTGGCTCTGGAATAAGAGCCTGGGTTCAAATCCCACCTTGAATGATTACTACCTGTTCAAACTTATACTGCCTGTCCAACTCTCCTCTTTTTCCAAAAAAGGAAACTGAGGCCTGGAGAGGTGAAAGGTAATCGACTAGATAATCTCCAAGGTCCTTTTCAGCTATGATCCCATGGCCTCTGAGGACCCATCCAGCTCTAGTGTGACCCTAATATTCAGAAATAAAGGTAATATAAAACAAAACATAATACAAATTTTTAAAGATTTAAATGTTAGCACTGATGCTTTAATGAGTATTTTTCTTGATTACCATACTGTATGCATTTCACTTAAGTCCATTGAGTTTGCTGAGATAGGGTAGTAGAGGAACGTGAATGGGCCAGCGGAAATTTTACAAGGCATGGGGATCTTTTATAAAATCCTCTGAAAAGACTCTGATCAGAGACCACAGCTGTGATGAAAGGCCCCATTCACAAAGAACAGTTCATCTAAGGAACAAGAAAATAAACCTTGAATAGACATCTCTATAGTAAAGCGTGATGGGTAGTTGGAGTGAGTAAGGGTTCTCTGGGAAAGAGAAAGGGAAAAGAAAGAGAATGGAATAACTTAGCCAAAATAAAGCTGGTTACTGCCTGGTTTTCTTTGAGAATGCCACCAGTCTTGGGAGTTCCACATTCTTCACTCCCTGTAGGAAGCCAAATACCAAGTGACAATGTTCTACATAGTCGGGTGAAATAAATTTGCCCAGAGTCCCATTTGGACAGTATTAAAAAAAATAAGAGCTCCACTCCTTCAATGATTCAACTGTGAAAACAGAGACAGAATTCAGAATTAAAAGGTCTGACTTAACCATGGCTTACAAAGATAATGTTTAATTTTTAAAAATCTTAGAAAATATTGATGAATATTAATAGGTTAATATTTACATTTAATTAATAGGTTACTATTTACATTTAAATTAGACATTTGTAAATTACTTTGCAAAGTTTGTAGAAGTGCTAGCTATATATTTCCACAGGGTTTTATCATTCTGCAAAATCATATATATATACATATATATATGTATATATATATATATATACATATATATATGTATATATATATATATAATTTTATTTGCTATTCACAATCACCCTGTGAATTAACTAGTACAAATAGTGTTATCCCCATTTCACAGATGGACATACAAAGTCAAGGTTAGCTCAAAATGACAATACCAAGGGCAGTCAGAAGGTGGTGCCATGGATAGAGCACCAGAGTCAGTCAGACTCATCTTCCTGAGTTCAAATCTGGCCTCAGACACCTACTAGCTGTGTGACCCTGGGCAAGTCACTTAACCCTGTTTGCCTCAGTTTCCTCATCTAGAAAATAAATAGGAGAAGGAAAAAGCAAACCACTCCAGTGTCTTTGCCAAGAAACCCCCAATGGGGTCATGAACAGTTGGGTACAACTAAAATGACTGAACGCTAACAACAACAAATAGTAACGATGATGTTGACAATAACTCGTGTATCGTGGCAGGCACCAAGCTAAGCTTCACACGTGTTATCTCATCTGGCTTCACAACAAACCTGACAGATACTGTCATCCCATCTTCTAGGATGTGCCCAAGGTTGCACAGCTAGTAAGTGTCTGCGGCCAAACTTAAATTTAGGCCCAGCGCTCTCTATGCACCACAACACTAGCCGGTGATTTGCACAGGGTTATAGAATATTAGGAAGTGGAACTGGAAGTCAAATCTAGGCAGGTGTTAGAAAGCCAGTCATTTTGCATACACCACACTTCCTCTCTACTCTTCCTTGAATCTCCTAATGAACAAACCAAAGCAAAGTCCTTTATTTCTCTGTGAGAACTATTTTTCTCTTTGTAAAATAGAAAGATTTCCTTTCTTAATCTCAGAGATGTTGTGAATATACATCAGATTATGTTTATAAACATCCCTAAGCAACTTCAAGTGATAAATGACACTACATCCTATTAAAAGCAATGGCAGGAACAAAAATCCAATTCCAGTTGGACCAAGGTTAGAATCCTGAGCCTTCTGCCACCAGTACACTCAAGAGAACAGAGAAGTCCTCAGAAGGTGTTATCAAGGATGAAAACACGGCTGTCTGGTCTGGTGACACAATCATCACTCCATAGACCATGAATATACTCTGTGCCTTAGACATCAGACAGTTGTGGCACAGATCAATGCAGAAGACCCTGCCCAGGAGGTCAGTCACAGGTAATAAACACAGAAAAAGCCACCCATTCAATCAGACCCTCTCCTCTCTCCTCCTAACCCTAAGTCTCACTTCATACTCTGCCATGAAGAAGTCTTACCTGGCTTCCTTGTTCTTCCTAAAGTCATGGTGTGAGTGCCAGTTGATGAACACCAACCCAAAAGCTTGGCCCCTGCTCTTTTTCTGCTAACTATAGGCAGATTCTAAGTGTGAGGGAGGCTGGCTGATGCTTTTCTGAGGGTTTTTGGTAATGTCTTCTATCTTTCTTCTCTAAGAGCTTAGCTCTCCAGCCTTCATGGGTTAATGGTAAAAAGCAAAGTTGTAAAAATAATGGATATTCCATTGGAAGTTTTTACTATAATACCTTAGATATCAATGCAAATGAAAGAGAAGTAGTTCAAACATTTCACTAGGTAAATCTAAGATGGATTTCTGTTTTGGTCCATTGGAAAGTCTCTTAAGCATCATTGCTACATGCTATCTAAAGAACATAACTCTCTAAGTCTGGTCAAGTATATACAAGCAAGGAGTTATGACAGTGAAATTCTGTTTCTATAAATGCAAGGAGGTCAGTAACCTTTCCCTCAAGATGTCTCCAGAAAACAGGTCTAACACCAGCTACACATAAGGGTTGGTGGTGGCTGTAGTAGTGCTTTGTTCCTAAAGAGGACAGATGTGATTCCCCAACCCATCAAACAGAAATAATTTAGAAGTCATCCTACTAAAGCATAGAAACTACTGTCTTGGAGGTTTTTCTCTTTTATTCTGTGAAAGCAATGAACACTGCCAGCACTGAAAACAAATTTGTTCAGACAAAACCAAATTCAAACACCTAATGAGAATGGAAGGTCAGTCGGGATTCACAAACTGAGCCTGTGCATAAATTGCTGATTCTTGGGAACAAATTAAGACACTTAGTTAACTCTTTCAGGCTACTGGGATAAACACTCTAGTATGCAAAAGCATTCTTGTAATCTATTAAAGGACCTAACTTACTTCAAAGATAGGATAGAAAATAGAAGCAGCATGTGCACTTGGGGGAGTCTGTTTCAACAAGGCTAAATGCCTGGGGAGTCTTCATCTTTTTTGTATGTCATTGACCCCTTCGGCAATCTAGTGAAACCCCTGGAATCCTTCTTGGAATAATGTTTTTTAAATGTGTAAAATAAAAGACATGAGATTGCAAAGGAAATTAATTTTATGAAAATAGTTTTTAAAACCCATAGACAGACCCTTCTTTTCTACCTTCCCACCTCCTTCAGCCTCCTTTGGTCCCTGGAGGGCTAGAGGATGGAGCACTAAACTTTCAAAGCCTGCCTTTATAGAGAGCAAAAATTGGGCTTCTGGCTTACTCTACTGTCCATCTGCAAGTTGGCTTGGTTTCAATGCAGCGACAAGATGCCCCTGTACCAGGTACTCCTTGGTGGCTTCCTCTCCCCACCCCTTTCCAGCTTCCTTTTGTGTATACGGTGCCATAGACACTTCAGTTACACACACACTCATCCATATATAGAAAGAGAAATGGCACAGCATAGTATATGGTAAAGAGTTGGCCTCAGAGTCAGGAAAACTTCAGTTTCAATCCCCCTCTCCATGATGGAAATGGAGTCAAGGATTCTTCTTTCTATTTTCCTTCTCTGACACAATTCATTCATATTTTTACTCCATGCTCACTTCAAACTCTTGAATCCAAACACTTGGAATCTCTTCATCGGTCTGAGACAGTATCTCCTTTTTATAAACTGGACATGAGCCACACATCTCTCACACAATCGCTTTGGTTGATTCAAGGAAAAATGTACAGACCCCATTCACACTGAGTTCTGATTGTCTGATTAAAAAAAGAGAAAAGTTTGTACTTAGTCAAGCTACCAAAGCCAAATGGATGATTTCAGCCTCGTCCTTACATGTCTATACATAATCACTTCTGGCAAAGTATTCCCTATGGAAGTTCATAGTTACTTGCTCTTTTCGGTAGTTGAAATGTTTTTGATTGTTGCTAATAAGATCCTAGGAAAAAGAGAAAACTGAACAAAAGAAAAACAGACCCAATTCAATTTAATACGAACCTCTTATGTGCCAGGCAGTGTGCTTGATGCTAGTAAAACAAAAGTAAAAATAAAAAGTCCCTACCCTCAAGGAGCTTATATTCTACTAGGGGAAAAATTATTGTGGAAAGGTCATGATGCCCAGTTAACATGAATATGAACAGGTAATACTTAGAGAAGTCCTCTTCCAAAGGCTTATCCTCTGAATGGAGGTGACTTTTGCAAAAAGTGGTTTAGACAGAAGAAATGCTCCAAAAGAAGAAAAGTTTAATATAGCCTTAAGGGAGTCTCCAGAAAGTCCTTGGGACACATGAACACTCATTAAGTATACTCACATCTAGAATCACCTTATCATCCTTAGAGTCGGAGGGGTTTGTTCATGTGTCTGAGATGGGACCTGAATGCAGGCAGGCTCACCATATAGCAGATGTCAATCAGCATTTGTGAAAAGAATGTCCTCACATGAAGTTTGCTACAATGATGACATCATAGACACCTTAAAAAATACTCCTCATGCCTCTTCTACCCTTGAGCTCTTAGCGAGTTATGACCATATCTAGTTCTAAGATCTGAGGGATACTAAAGTGTCTAGAAACTTTTCTAATTCATCACTCATCAAACAGTTTCTCCTTTATCTATTCCCACTTTGTGATGAGTGGAGAAGGAATTGTGATGTGAGAACGAGAAAATGTTAAATCAAGAACTTTTAAGGTGCTTCATCAGCCACACACACCCCTAAACATCCAGATATATGACCTGTGTCTTCTCAGAACAAAAGCAGGGGGTAGGGAACGGGTCAGGTCAAACCTCTCTCATCCATCCCTACCCAGGGTAGAAAAGCTTAGGCAAATCAGAGAGGCCTCTTTCCATTCATCATAAGGAACCCTCCAGGGCATGACAACCAACAGTAAATGGAAATGTTGGTTACATATTCAGAAAAAAAATCCATCATTCACAGCTGGCCCCTGGCCAATCAATGCATTACTTTCCTCTAAGCCAGGGGTTTTTTAACCTGGGATATGTAAACTTGAGGGTTTGTTTTAAAAATATTTTTGTATTTAAGTACCTGATATATAGATTTTAATATTATTCTGAGAACGGGTTTATAGGTTTCACCATACTACCCAAGGCAGTCCTTCTACCCCCTACACTATGTTTCCTCTTTAGAGAATTTTCCTAATGAATAATTATAGAATATTACTGTGCCACACTAGCTTTATCAGGTTAAATGACTTGTGTAAGGTTACACAGGTGTCTTGGCCATAAGAGTTCACAATCCTGTGCTTTCTCTATCACGTATTCAAGCTAGAAGAAGGTGGGTCATTGGCTAGAGGGTTGGACTTGGGGAACAACTGAGTTCAAATTCTTGAGATTTAATGACTCACCCAGGGTCACACAGCCAAAGTATCTGAAGCCAAATTTGAATTCAAGTCCAATTTTCTACTCGTGCCACATAGATGCCTCAAATGAGCACCATATATGAGATATGAACCTAAATTTTCAGACTCCAAGTCCATTGGTCTAATACATCCCACCAGGCTGTCTCTTGAGAGTCTAAATGGCTTCTCTCAAGTCACATAACTAGTTAGCAGCAGAAGCCAGTCTCCAACTCAAGCCTCCTGATAGGCTAGTTCCCAATTCCATTATAGCAGCACAAAAATCAAAGGCTGCAATTGCCAAGTGGGTCAATTAACTTTGCTCAGTTCCTAACTACTGTTTTTAAGTGCATGTTGTTGTTCAATTGCCATGTGGGTCAATTAGCCTTGCTCAGCTGCTAACAGGCATCATCTTTGGGCTAGGCGAGAGAGTGTGGGCATGTGGTCAGAGCCATGTAAAACTCAGCCCCATTCCTGAAAAAACAAAACAATTTTACAGTTGGGGAATCAGAAATGTTACCTTCATTGGAGAAGACAGCAATAAAATTGACATGTCCATTAAAAGCAGAAGAGGCGGCTACTGCTGCAGTTTGAAGGAATAACATCAGCTGTCGGGAAAAACCACTGATGATGGAAATTGGCTACCAATGGGATAAGGCAGTCTTTGCAATCATTTTGCCTGGAGGTCTTTAGGAACACATCAGCCCCATGCTGATCTGGTTTGGAGCAGAGGTTTGGGGAAGATTGGGCCAAAATAATGAGCTAGGAAACTAACATTTCTCCTGCATGTGGATGTTGGGGAAAATCAATTTAAAATGCTTAAAAGGATCATTCCTAACTAGGAAGCAATAGGTCAGAGGATTTCTAATTAAGACACCATCCCCCTGGTTTTAAAGATGAGGAAAAGAAGGGAGTGCCCGAGAAATGAAATTATTTACTCAGGATCACGTGGGTCATTAGCAGCACAGCAAGGGTGATGATGTGGGTCCTCTGGCTCTCTGGCCAATAGTATTTCTGCTATATTAGGGTGCCTCTGAGAGTGGCAAATTGTGACCACAAAATCAGAAACCTGAAAACTGGTGATCATGTCCCTGGGAATCATTTTATTAGCCGGCGATATTATGAGTATAAATTATGCTTGCTAAACTTTTTTAATTAAATGAAGTAAATTAATGGGGTCATTTTCTCTCAACTCCATGCTAAATGGTCAGATAAGCCTGTCGTTTAAGCCAATTGTCAACAGCAAGTTGACAAAACCTGCCGGGATTTTTGACACTCTAAGCAACATGTCTTTACTTTGTAATTCAACAGTTCTCCAAGTGTTTATTAAGTATCCTCCAAGGGCAGTCGTGGGGAACCTTCAGCTTCAAAAAGGATTTATTATGTAAAACTTGGACTCAGTTAAAGGGCCCTACTTGAAGACCTAGGGGGCCATTTGTGGCCTCAAGGCACAAGTTCCCACCCCCAACCTAGGACAAGACACTACACAAGCAGCAAGATAGGGCAGTGGAGAAAGTACTTCGTCTGGAATCAAGATGCTGGGTTCAAATCCTGCCTCAGATACTAGCTGTGAAACTCTTCCCTTAACCTCTCTCTGCCTCAGTTTCCTCATGTGTAAAATAGGGACAATCATATCTACCTCCCAGGGTTATTGTGGTGAACACATGATCTAATATTTGTGAAGGCTTAACACAGTACCTGCACACAATAAACAATAAATGTTTCTTCACTTATCCTTGAGGTTACTACCTATTAGAAAACATTTCTGACTGGTAGTGACATGGTCAAATCTGTGTTTTAATAATATCATTTTGGCAGTGGGTGGATCAGAGCTAAGTTATTTTTTTTCCCTGGGGATTCAGTTTCCTCTTCAGGGAAGAAAATGGGAACAAGAGGTAGTGGTGGACAAACCAGATGACCTCTACTCCCTTTCCAATTCTGACATTCCATGATTCTGCAGTTGGAAGATAAAATGAGATAAAGAAAGTTCAGCGCTACAGAATCCCAGGATCTTCCTATTAGAAGAGACCTCGGAAGTCCTCTCATCCAGCCTATAGGCACCTGATCAAGAATGCCTTCTACAACCTGACAGTTGTGCCATGAGCCTTTCTTTGCTTGGAGAGAAGACCTCTAGGAAGAGAGAGCCCACTGTCTCCCAAGGCAGACCAAGCTCCTGTCACAGCTTTAATAGTTAGGAAATTTTGTGATTGGTTAGTTCCCCTCCCCCCTCCTTACATCAAGGTTAATTCCATCTCTGTAAATTTTACCTATTAGTCCTTGTTCTTTGTTTGTGAGGGTGGGGCTGAGGAGAAAGTAAAGCATCTCTAATCGTTGTTCCACATGACAGCCCTTTAAATGCCGAAGACAGGTATTTATCTCTCAGTCACGATAGGGACCGACATCTGTCTCTATCATAGCTCTTATTCACGCTAAACATCACCAGTACTCCTAATGCCCCTCCATGGGCATAATCTTATGGCTCATTATTATTTTAGTAACTCTTCCTAGATGATCAGTTACTCACATTTCAGGTACCCAGAGCGATACCTCTTAGAATCACCCAAGACAAGGAGAAATAGAGAGAAGACAGGCAATTCTGTAATTAAATAAAGACCTTAAGAGATTAATCACAGCCATTAGGTCAGCAGCAAAGCCTAGAAAGAGGATATAATCATAAGGGAGGATTCCTTAGGGAGAACCATTAGCCAAATTGGAATTAGTAAGTGATTTTGCTGAAAGTAGTTTTGGATCAAAATCCAAATAGAAGTGGATCTGAGGTCCAAGCAGGAAAACATCTGATTCCTCAGAAGTGCTAAAAAAAAAAAAATTGTTTTAAGGTGCTAAAGAGAGTAGAAGCGTAGCCTATAAGAGCAGCAATTGCCCTCGAAAATCACCTAAACACACACATCCCTTATTTTACAGATAAAACCTAGAGAAGTGAGGAGATAGTAAATTATGGGAGTATCAGTATATGAACTCATAACTAATTTCTAGTCCTTTGTTATTTTTACTATATAATGTGCCCTCTAATTTTTGTTGTTGTTGAGTTGTTTCAGTCATGTTCAACTCTTTGCAATCTCATTTGGGGTTTTCTTGGAAAAGATATTGGAATGGTTTGCCATTTTCTTCTCCTGCTCATTTTACAGATCAGGAAACTGAGTCAAACAGGATAAAGTGACTTGTCCAGGGTCACACAGCTGGTAAATGTTTGAAGGCAGATTTGAACTCTGGTCTTCCATGACTCTAAGTCCAATACTCTATCCGTTGCTCCTGAGACTAAGGTGTAGAAGTAGAGTAGGCTAGCCATAATGGTGGTAACTCCAAGGATTAAGTTGTATAGATGAAAGGGAAATAACAAGAGAGAGTGAACAGCAAGTCTTAAAAAACTGAACTCATTTCCTTATCCCTTTCCTTATTACTGCCAAGGATATCCCTTTCCTCTCAGTCACTCAGGCTTGTAGCATAGATGTCATCCCTGGCTCCTCATTCACTTATTCCCCATATGCACTTATGTTCCCCTTATTCACTTATTCCCTATATCCAACCCAATACTTGCCCCTGTCAATTCCACCATTACAACATCTCTCAGTTACATCATCTCAGGCCTCAACTATTGCAACTAATTCTGGTTAGTCTTCTTGACTCAAATCTCTTTCCACTCCGGAGCATCCTCCACTTGACTGCCAAAGTGTCTTTATTGACTTATTTATTTATTTTTCAATACATAAGTGACTTGTCCAGGGTCACACAGCTGAGCTCAGATCCTCCTGATTTCAGGGCCCATAGTCTACTCCCAGCACCACCTAGCTGCCCCTAAGAGTGCTTTTCTAAATGGAAATTCTGACTGTCACCCTCCCTTCCTCACCCCCTCCCCAAAACTCAATAAACTTATTACTACTACTTTTCAGATCAAATATAAAAATCCTCTGTTTAACTTTTAAATCCCCATTTTACCTTTTCGATACACTTTGCTCCCCTCCACATACTGCACCATACAGTAACATCTGCTATTCTTTATATAGAAGACCCCATCTCCCAACTCCATACTTCTTTCACTGGTTATCCTCCATGTCTATAATGCTCTCTCTCTTTTTTTTAATCTCCTTCTTTGAGTCTCAGCTCAAATCTCACCATCAGTGGCAGACTTTTTTGTATATCACCTCCTCACCCCTTTCCAGAGGTAAACTGGAACCAGTTCTAACTGACTTGTGAGAGTCCACCTAAAACTTCAGTGTGAGCATTTACAAATCAGGACTTGATTAATCTCATCTCTGTTGTTTGAATTCCCAGAAGTTGAGTGACTTCAGTCTCTGAACTCTATCCCCTGTAACACCCAGCTACCCATCTCATCACTGAGTTCTGATATTCCTCTTTTCCAAGATCCTCTATGAAACTCTAAGTTCAAGCAAGTAGTATTCCCTTCCTAGGCTGGTCATCTACTGGTAAGATGTGACAAGATCCTTGTCCAACTCTGTAGAATCATAGCATCTCTACCCTGGAAGAGATTTCAGAAGTCATTTAGACCAAACCATCCTGGAATATACCTGATAAGAGGGCATTTGTCACTTTAAAGACTTCAGGGGTCAGGGAACTTGCTCCCTGATGGGACAATCCACTTCCTTGGCTATACAGCCCTAATAACTAAGAAGCTGTGCCTTATGTTGATCTGAACTCTGCTTTCATCTAACTTCCTTCTTTCTTTTATTTCCCTCTGGATCTAAGTTCTACAACTGTAAGTAAACTCCCTCTAAAATATGACAGATCTTGAAAAGGACTATAATATAGCCCTTAAATCTCTTCTCCTAGCTCAAAATGCCTAGCTCCTTCAACTGTTCATCCAGTCAGAAAGATTCAAATCCCTTCATCATTCTGGTAAGATTCCTCTTAAGGTGTCTCTTTTTTGGAGGCAGCTAGGTGGCATAGTGGAGAAGGTGCCTCACCTGGAGTCAGGATGACTCCATTTCCTGAGACACTTAGTAACTATGTGACCCTGGGGTATGTCACTTTACCCTGTTTGCCTCAGTTTTTTCATCAATAAAATAAGCTGGAGAAAGAAATAGTAAACCATTCCAGTATCTTTGCAAAGAAAACCCCACATAGTGTCACAAAGAGTCAAACACAACTGAAAAAATGACTGAACAAAATGTTCTTTACATAGTTTGTCAATTTCCCTCCTTAGATATAGCATTTAAACCTTATCATGTAGATGCCAGACAGGGTCGACCAGGTTAGAATAGATCAGGACTATCACTTCCCTTATTCTGGACAGTGCATTTCTATTGATTTAGAATTAATACCTCAAATACCTTTAGGCTTTTTGGCTGCCATGTCCCACTGAAACAAAGCAAAATATAAAATGTTTCTCTCCCCTCTTCTGTTTCTATATTGACTATGGTAGAATGGTAGAAAGGGGTGCTGAGGGTGTTAAAAATCACCATCTACAGACATGACTTTGTCATGTTAGTCTAAAGGTGAGATCCTTGTCCAATAACCAAAAGGCCAAGATTGCCTTTTGTTGCAAAGCAACTGAATCTAGTCAATCTTGGCGTTTTTGCGATAAATAAAACCAAATGAAAGAAGTAAAAGATGGCTCACATATTCTCCTTGGAAAGACAAATAAAGGAATCAGTGCTAAGTAGGTCTTGAGTCATGTCAACTGAAGAGTGATTGAAGGATCTGAAGACAGCCTAAAGAAGCAAAGACTTGTGGGAAGACATGGGAGCTGTTTTCCAGTATTGGAAGGATCATGACATGGAAAAGGGGAGCTGGGTGGCACAGTGGATAGAGTACCAGGCCTGTCTCAGCAAGATCTAAGTTCAAATCTGTCCTCAAATACTTACTAGCTATGTGACCCCAGGCAAGTCACTTGACCCTGTCTCATTTCCTCATCTGTAAAAATGAGCTGGAGAAGGAAATGGCAAACCATTCCTGTATCTTTGCGAAGAAAACCCTACATGAGGTCAAGAAGAAGAAATCATGACAGAAACAACAACATGAAGTGAAGGAACCGTTCTGTTTGTCGTGGGAAGGCGGAATTAGGAGTAATAGGACAGTGTTGCTGAGAGGCGATTTTTAAATAAGGCAAACAAAGAAAAACCATCTCTTACAGGAATTAGACTCCCTCTTACTCTCCCAGCTATAGTAGATATTGTAGAGTAGATTCTTGTTCAGATGTGGTTTGAACTAAATGGCATCTGAAGTCTCTTCCAACTCTGAAATTTCTGTGAACTGACTCATTAAGAAGCATATGAGATTGAATTACACATTAATCACTAATAAAGATTAGAACAGAAATAATGGAAAAACAGTTGACACTCAACCTTTGTTCTTCTTATAAGGATGATGTGGTCTAATTTCCTGGTGCTTAACTAAAACAAAAGAAATGATTTTTTTTTATCTTGCTTTCCTTGTCTAGACTACTACAAAGAATTTAGAATTCTATCTCCCATAAGACTGGAAATCAGTTACACAAGGTAGTTTATGAATATCACCAAAACCATTTCTGAAATTTTTTAGTGGTTCTAGGGTCTAAGTGTCTTCGAAAGACAGTGTGTATCTACTAGGGCAGATTATTTGTCAATGATTATGTAAAAGAAATGCTAAAAGACTGGGTTAGAAGGGTTTGAAAACGTTCTGAATTCTCAAAATATCCCCTAAAGTTAGAAGTTATACCCACCCTCATTTTGAGAGCAGAGTGATGTTGGGAAAGGGAGAGAACCACCCAACATTGACCAGAAATAGTATCTTTATCAGAAGATGACAGGGTTTAGTAAAACTAGAAGAAATCACTTAATCCCCTTCATCTCCTCACCCAAATAGGAGTGGCAGAGCTTTGGTAATGAATCAAAAGAGAAATGGGTGACAGGAAGTGTGATGAGTCAGGAAGAGAGAGGGATGCCAAGGTGAAAGGCAGAGGGGAATACCAAAAGGGCATGGTGGTATCGGTTCTTTTGCTGGAGCAATACAACAGTTGGATATAGGAGTAATGAGCCAGCTCCAGCTAGAAGAAAGGTCCCTACTATTGACAGGACTTCCAGGATCAAAAACACAAAAATAAAATGATCATAGGAACTTCTATCTTGGCCTAGTCTGTGTTCTTATACAATAAGTGAATGGAGGAAGGAAGGAAGGAAGAATGAATGAATGAGCGAATGAATGAATGAAGCTAATTCTCAGTCCACTGGACCTCTGTCTGAATACCAGAAGTCTGAGGTCCAGATTTCCTGTAGTTTCTTTATCTTCACGTGATGACCAGTCCTATCAGTTACAGAATCAGACAACAAGTGGTAATTCCGTTCTCTGCAGTCCTTTGCCCACTCAAATATTGAAAATCCCATTTTATTTTCATTTAATGTCAATAAATGTAATTTAATATCAATTCATGTTGGGATAAGTGAATTCTCACCACTAAAGATATCTCATCAAGAAATAAAATGGGCTGTAGAATATCATGATCCCTATGAAACATCACTTGATACATTACCATTAATACCAAATTATTGATAACTACGCCTAGTTCCTTGGATATTCATTGTTCTAATTACAAAATAGTCAAGAACATACTCACAGCTCTCCTGTCAATAAGAATGACATGTGGAACAAAAAAAAAAGCGCGAATCTTAACTCATAAAAAAAACCAGATGTCTTCCATGTGTTTAAATGTAAATCATATGTACCCTGCTGGCTATTTTTTTGTAAGTTGCTGTGTAGAAATTAATTTGTTGATTTCAGTAGATTGTTTCTGAAAAAAAGTCTTTCATAATAGGTCTTTTTTTTAAGTATCTGTAAAGTAGTATAAGATTCCAACTTACAGTTTGCATTTGAAGTGTTAATACTTAATTGCAATAGTACTACTGGGGATGTGCTACCTTTAATTACTATCTAATGGCCTGTAAGGGACTCATTGGAAGGCACAGTGTTTTGTTTTGTTTTGTTTTGTTTTGTTTGTCCTGGAGACCTACTGCATAATTTCCTTTACATCATTTCCTCAAGGTGGCTTTCCTACCAGTCACTTTTATTCCCAACTTGTATTTAATGCATCTATTTGCTTCTTTATTTTTCCACTTATCCCCTAATTTTTGTAGGTTCCTTTTATTTTTGCACTACCTGTATTCTCCCCCCAGCAAACTTCTCTTTTGACAAATTTTTTACAAAAGGAAAAAATGCAGCCCCACTAAAATAAAATAGCCTTTTTGGTTCAAGATAAATTATATCCACTGCTTCTTCCTTCTCTGAATGGTTTTTCATACTATTGTTAGGAGAAAATGAAGTTGGTAAGACACATTCTTTTCTTTTTTGGTTGGTACATAGAATCAAACTACTATTCTTTTGGTAGTATCTCCATGAAGAGACCGATATGTACTGATGAGGAGGATAAGCTATGAAGCAGAATGAGGAGGGGAAACCCACCCAGGGCAAAGAGAAAGGGCAGAAATCACATCAGGATTTAAAACAGCATAAACCAAAAAGTAGATGAGGCTGGATCAGAAATCTGGGTTTTTCTGAAACACCAAGAAGTCCAGTGGTAGTACCAGAGATTTCAAACCAGAGAAGTAATTGCAGACTGGATTAGGAAGCAATCTAGCAGGAGCACCAATAAGCTGACCCCCCAATGCTTTAGCCCCTTATGGAGGAGTGAATTCCCTAAACCAACCTTGAGATGCACAGTGCCCCCTCCTGCTGCAGTCATGTTGGCAAGTTCATGGCAAATGACATTCTTGACCATAAGATGTGACATGCATACGGCGCTAGTGACTGCAGACGGGCTTGGGGAAGTGTTTTCCTGTCAATCTATTACTGGAATCCATTTGAAAGGTGGTATAAACCATTTAGTAACTACTTCACAAGTGAAATTCTCCTAAATAATTGTATGAGAATAGGACCCATCAATTCTCTTACTGGCATTGAACTAGAAGAATAATGTCTCTACAGCAGAGGGAATGAGGAGAGGCAGAGCAGAGCAGCCCCTCCCTTCTCAGTTGTACCATTTATAAGAGAGGATAAGTCACTACACAAAAAGTCAAGGAGCTTGTCCAGAAAGTCTTAATACTGAGAAAAAAATGTGCAAAGATAAAGGAGAGAAGGGATTGCAAGGAAGGAGAGCCATAAAGAAAGCCGGCAGAGCTTCCAAGGTACCATAGCAATGAGGCATGTGAACCAGTAGTAGCAAATAGAGGCAGCGGGTACAGACGGTGACAGCCAGGTGAAGGGCAAACCTGGGAGCTGTGGAAGCCATGACTGTTTCTGGGAGCCATGATCACAGATGGAAATAGATGAGTGAGGAGATACAGCTCTTCTGTGAAGTTTTAACTTTATTCCCACTACTGGAACTTCACTTATTTGCCCTGTAAGATTTCATTTTATTTGAGGTTTGGGACCTGGTTTTGTTTCTTGTTTTTTCTTTGTGGAGACTGACTGAACCTTATGAAGGAAGGAGGAGGAAAATTTCACTTGTGGCATCAAATTTTACAATTTTTTTGCTAAAGAGGCTAAGATACTCATTTCTTCTCTGTTCTTTACTTAATAAACTTATTTTTCATGTCTTGTTAGCTTAATGCTTACAAGGAAACTAAAATCCAGGAAAGAGCTAAAAAACAGGCCTAGTGTAGGCAGTGCCAGGGCTAAAAAACAGGCCTGATGTAGGCAGTGCCAGGCCTTTGTGGTCATTATTTAGTTGTTTCAGTCATTCCAATTCTTCATGACCCCATTTGGGGTCTACTTAGCAAAGATGTCAGAATGCTTTGCCATTTCCTTCTCCAGCTCATTTTATAGATTTTATATATGAGGCAAACAGACTTAAAGGATTTACCCAGAGTCACATAGCTAGTAAGTGTCTGAAACCAGATTTGAACTCACAAAGATGAGTCTTCCTGATTCCAGGCCTGGCACTCTATCCACTGCACCACCAGGAATAAGCTCTTCTTTAAAACAGCAATGAAATCCTGTCTTTTCTTCTCCAAGCTAAATATTTTCAGTTCCTTCAACAAACCTTCAAATGGCATGATCTTAAGGGTCTTCACCAACCTGGTTATTCCCTTCAGGACAATCTCTTGTTTATCAATGCCCTTCCTAAAGTTATTATTTTTTTTTATTATTACGGTGATGAACCCAAAGATCAAGCCCAATCAAGGTCCTTATCCATGGGTTATACACCTAAATCAATTCAATTCAATAAACATTCATTGAGCGTCTATGCAAGTCACTTTGCTAGACACAGATAAATCAAAAATAAATACAACCCATACCTAGTCCTCTAAAAGATAAGAAAAGCAGGTTATTCTCTTCATAATTTTCTCATTTTTTCCTATCCATAATATGTATGGACAGAAACTAATAATATTTCATCACAAAATCCCTCAGAAAGAGTTACTACATAAAATATAATAAGATAATGGAGAAAGAATGTACTTGGTTCATTGTACAGTCAGAGATCCTTGGGCCAAGTACTATTCTTTTCTATTAGTTTATAGTAAGAGCCTTTTAAACTTTTCAACAACAACAAAAAAAAAGAGACTGAAAGAAGAAATCTGGCCCTGTGCTTCCTTCTATCAATCAAAAAGCATTTATTAAGTCCTTACTATGTACCAGGCATCTTGCTGGTGCTGGGAACTCAATGACAAGGATTAAATAGTCCTTGAACTCCAGGAACTTGTGTTGTAATGAGGGAAACAATATGGATCTGTACAGGGATATGCACAATACATGCAAAGCAAATACCAAGCCATTTGGAAGGGGTACCTGAAACAGAATTCAAACCTACTTCTACTGATTTCTAAATCTCCTATCCATTGAATTAAGTATCTGAAATAGAATCAAGCCCACGTCTCCTGACTCCCAAGTCTCTATCTACTTTGCCAACAGAGTCCCAAAATAGCTAACCACCCCAAAGTGCTGACTTCGGAAGTCCTGTGGCCTCTGACTGAGACAAACCTAAAAGGATAGGGAAGGGCTTATGCGTTGGGGCCCAAAGCGCAACTAAGCTGTTTCTGACCTTGGAACCCAGTCATTGTTGCCCAACCCTTTGATGTCATTTTTGTCTGAGACCCAGACAAGGAACATGTTGCCCAGACACAAAACTTTTCCCAAGTGTATCCACATCACGCAAAACATGAACGCTTCTAGAGTCAAAAGCACCCATTTCATCCCAACACTCTGTGCAGCAGAAATCATATTTGGTCTTCTTGCCATTTTCCTTCTCTAATACTATAATAATAATTAACATTTATAGAGCCCTTTAAAAGCAAAGTGCTATGACAACATTCTTGTTTTGTCTTCACCGCAACCCATTTTTACAGATGAAGAAACAGGCAGAGAGCCACTAAGTGACTTGCCCACTGTCAGAGAGTTAGTAAGTGTCTGAAGCTGGATGTGATCTCAGGTCTTCCTGACCATAGGTCCAGCACAACACTACCAACACAATAATGACATGACTTGCAATTGACTGTGTTTTGAGTGAGGAAGGGCTGTGCAGGTCACCAGCCTCACTTCTCCTCTAGAGCCCAGTGACCAGATATTCATCAGGATGACTAAAGATGACCCAGGATGAGGCAACTGGGGTTAAGTGACTTGCCCAAGGACACACAGCTAGTGAGTGTCAAGTGTCTGAGGTAAGATTTGAACTCAGGTCCTCCTGACTCCTGCACTGGTGCTCTATCCACTGTGCCACCTAGCAGCCCTTCTTCATTCAAAAGAAAGTCAAGTGCAAGTCATGTCATTATTTCCCTGATGGCGTGGTCTTCTTCAACAACGTAGGACAAACACACACCAACACAATATAATGAGGTCAACCTAGACAGGTGAGAGGCTCCCATTCTCCTTGTTTATCTAAGACTTACAGGATAAGAGTGGGACTGTTGCCCTAATTGGGGTTCATAGGAAACACTGCAGACCTACAGATTTAAATGTAGCTATGAATTCTGAATCTTGGCAACCCAATGGTAGCAACCAAGGTTACTAGGAACATGAGCTTAATTCTGTTTGGATTTACAAAACATCCTGTTCTGTCCTATTTGCTTGTCTTAACCTATTCTCAACTTACTTAAGAGAAAGGCAGACTGTGCCCTTGGGAAGCCATCAGTAGACCAAGAAGAGATTAGAAATTAGTAGTATTTCCAGATTTACGGGAAAACAGAAAGCTGCCCTTGGTAAGAAGCACCTGTAAAGGAGTCAAGCCTCACCCACAAATGAATGCAAGTCCTTACGTTTGAAGAGTTACCAAAAGTCTGTCCCTACCCAACTGGTCTTTCCCCAATATTAGCTTAGCTGCAAAACTTCTCAAAATTCTACCCTCTTTTTAAAAGATACACAATTGTCAGAAGGATCATGTATTAAGTTTTTATTGTCATTGACATATAGGATTATAGATTTAATACTAAAAGTAAACTCTCAGGGAATACAGTTCAACCCACTCATATTGAGATTAGGAGGATGAGAGGCAATATTATCTCATATGATCCTTACCAGGAGTAAGGTCAGCAGAGGTAGAAAGAAAAAGTGGTTGGCACCCAAAGATAAACCCTTCCTTATTCACATTTTAAGCTTTGCTTTAGATGAGTACTTTGGCCCATTGTAAGGAGAAATTGGATTAAATATTCTCCTCAATGTCTTCTAGCTCCAAGATTCTACATGTCTTTGGTAACCTTTCTGTCAGAGTCTACCTCTTGATACCTGATAGGAATATGGGTCACTTTGTGGGGATTCTACTTCTCTAACTCATTTACTTCTATCTAGATAATCTAGAAATTTAATCATTCAACACCCCACACCTAGCATGTGATCACAAGCACCCCTTACAAGCACATAAATATAACAGGCATAAAGGTTTATGATGTCAGGGGAAAGCAAATGGGACTCAAATCAAAGTCCCTAGAAAAATAACCCTTGCAGCCAGTGAGCAATCCTTTCTTTAGTACATGGTGCTGTCTCAAATATGGTCATCTCTTGTTACCCAAGGCCATCCTGAAGGCTATGAAGTCCATAAGATTGGATTACATCTATTTTACTCAACCTCAACAATGTCCAGCAGATGGCATCAACAGCCCTTCGAAGGTTGCTCAGCCTGGTGGGAAGGGGTGCTCATCTGAGCTTCTCCCTTCTATATCTGATCTTGCTCTCTTCAGGCTGGTGTCTCAGTTCAGTGGCCCTAAAAGATAATTCTTTCCCTCAGAAGGTACTTAGAAGGGTTGCTACCAAAGCTGTTTTGCCTGGACCAGGAACTATATGCAACTTTGAAATGCAGCACGTCTCTCATCTTTCCAAACTGTCAGAAGCACACCACTTTCAGTCTCAGAGCCCTTCTAGAAAATTTTAAGTCTTCCTCCTCTTCCTACCCCTTCCCTGCCCCTGCCACCCTGTACACACACACACACACACACACACACACACACACACACACACACACACACACAGTTTCTCCCTCTGCTCTGTCTCTGTCTGTCTGTCTCTGTCTGTCTGTCTGTCTGTCTCTCTCTCTCTCTCTCTCATCTCTGTCTCCTTTCTCTCTCTGTCTTTCTCTCTGTATCTGCTTCTCATAATCCCTAGATCTGGAAACAAGCAGGAAAAACCATCAATCACAGGCACCTTCCTGAGATAGATAGAGAGATAGATTAGATAGATAGATGGATAGATGAATGGATGGATAGATAAAAATTATTAGAGATGATAAATGACAGAGAGGATTAGATAAATGATAAGATGAAGATGATTAGGTAATTGATAAGATAGAGGATGATTGGATAACAAGGAACAATTAGATAAATGATAAAATAGATATTAGATAAGTGATAATGTAGATAGGTAGAGATAATTAGGTAGACAGCTATATAGAGATTATTAGGTAAAATTGATAGATAATAACTAAATAGAAGACAGCCTCAGTTTTTCCAGCTATAAAATGGGGATAAGAGCACCTACAGGATCGTTGTGAGAATTAAATGAAAAATAAATATATAAAGTACTTCAAAAACCTTAAAGTGCTATATGAGTATTATCTATTATTATTATTTCAAAGTCTTTTGCTACATTATAGTGAAATTAGTGACAAAGGAGCTATTGAAATAACAGATTCTCAAAATATCACCTCATAACTAAGAGATTCTGCTTGGAAAGTCACTCTGAATAGTAATATCCAATAAGTATGGGTACGAATTAGATAGGAGTTATATCATCCTTTACTTCTGTCCAATAATTTGGGAATAAATTGTGATGTGTGCAATTATAATAAGCTGGCTTGATTCCAAGGAAGAGATAAGAAAACATATGTCCCTTCATCCTCTTTTTGCAAAGAACTATAGGTTTGCAATATTGCCTATATTGTCCGACTCTGTTATGTAGATAGTGGGGTTTTTTTTCCTCTTTTTTATTCTTTGTTAAAGGGGATGGTCCTTTAAACAGAGGAGGGATAAAGGTTTATCTGGAAATGAAGAAGGTATAAAAAACAAAATATAAAAGTGAGGGGAGATATTTGTTCTCCCACCACCACCACCCCCAACTCATTGATTGCGATTACACATAAAAGGTAAGAAGAAAATAACAGTTAATGGAATATTAATATGCAATACTAATAACAACATATAAAGACTTGTCTACACCCTGTTTGTCTACACCTTTACAAAATGTGAAAAAGTTGTCTGACTGAATCACCAAGGGGAAGTTGGGATTCTTAAAAAATCTATAACTTTTTTTAAATGAATTGAGAATAGTGTTTTGCCTTGTTTGTAAGAAGTCAATTCTTCTTGAAAAGGCTTTTCAGAAAATACCTTCACTTCTGGTCTGGCTTCTGTTAGAGAATACTAGCAAGGGTCTTTATATGAGCTAGGCCCATCCCTACAAGAGGGCCACTGCTTTTGCTCACCTCCTGCTGAGGTCATTGTTGGTTAATGATTAATTTATAATCTTTGCCATATGATTGTCTGGCTGGCTGATCCGCTGGTCTGACTCAGTCATGCCAAGAAGCCAGTGGAGGGTAATTATCCTGAACGTGACCCCAGGTACATACGCGAAAGCCTACAAATGGTCACCCTAAAGACCAAAACGTCTACATATTTTGCTCCAGTGATTATCAATTTTCCAGAAATGATTGAAGAAAGTAACCATGACAGCTGATTACATAAAAGCAGGTTTATAGTATTATCAGAAAGGAAAAGGAAACCTGTTAAGCCCACATTTAAAGAAAGGCAGATTGACCTTGTCTTTTGTGAAAATAAATTTCCCTAAACATCTATAGAGGGGAAGAAAAATTTGTTTTTTCCAAATATGTTTAAAGTATATGAATAATGTATGTTAAACCACAGTGGTCTCAGAATGGGGAAAAACTGGATTAAAGTACTATCCTTAACAAAAGCTGGTTTCTAAAACCAGACAAGTCTCTTAGCTTTTTAATGCCTCCAGCAACTGTCTGGACTATAAGTCGGTGAAATAGGTGATAATTTGTACTTGTGGAGAGAATTTCCTTCCCTGATGTTCCCTATAACAATGAAATCACAAGTTTGTTCCCCATAAACTACAATATTAAGTGAAAAATTCCTCTGGTTATTATTTCCTATTTAACCTGCAGAGTGAGGGGACAATTAGTTTTTGAAGTGTATAGTGTCAGGAAAACTCATCTTCCTGAGTTCAAATCTGGCCTCAACCCTGGGCAAGTCACTTAACTCTGTTTATCTAAGTTTCTCATCTGTAAAATGAGTCAGGAAAGGAAACAGTAAACCATTCTACTATCTCTGTCAAGAAAATCCCAAATGCGGTCACAGAGTCAGACACAGCTGAAAAATGACTCAACTACAACTACATTTATCCTGTAGATAGCTTGCTTTGCATGCTTTGTATATACTGTTTTGGTTTGTATATTGTCTCTCTCAAACCTCCCTGAGATCCTGTAATGTCAATGGAATATGATCTTCCCCATCCATTAATAAGCTTATGTGACCACATGTGTCCCCTTTTCCCTTGGAACAGGAGCAATGTTCCCAGGGCTAAAGGTTAATCACAGCTGCAACACATCCTGAGTTACATAGAGCCCACTGGGGAAAGAAGGAGGAGGCTTGCTTATAGGAAGGGTTTCATACCTATTGGTACTCTGAAGTAAGATTGTAAGATTTTGCTTTGGGGGGTTTATGAGAAGGACCTTTTGATTCCCTGGATGGAACTCTGAGTAGCCCTTTGTTAAGAATTCTTCCCTCCCCTTCCTCCACTACTCAGAGGTTTGTGCTCTTCCATCCAGTGAGGTATATGGGTGGTTATATAAGTTTGTTCAGACAGTAGGATCCCTGTCTGTTGAATCTCTGTGCTAATATCTCTGCTTGTATTTTCTACTTACCTGTAATTAAATTAAGATTGTTAATCCCTTTAAAAGTTGTCTTTCCTCTAGCAAAACAGATCAAAGAACCTGTGCTAGCGGGCCATCCTGGGTGTGCTAGAGAGCTTGCTAATACAGGTCCCTGAAGGCAGGGACCCTCTTTTGGCTCCTTTTGTACCCCTAGTGCTTAGCCCAATACCTGGTTCATAGCAGGCACTTAAAAAATGATTATTAATTAATTGATTTAAAATGTCATTCATTTGAAGAATGTATATAACCTATAGATATTCACAAATAGATATACGTCTATGATGAGAATGTAGAGAGCCGAGGCATCTTAGAGGTCATCTAGTCTCCTCAATTTTACAAGGCAGGAAATAGGCCTAGTCAGGTTAAATGACTTATCTAAGATCACATAGATAGTAGATAATGGAATCAGAGACTGAAATAGCTTCAGAAGCTGACTCATCCAACTTCCTCATTGTATGCAATAGATGAAGAAAGCCAGGCCCAGGCAGGTTGTATCAAGGCTAATGAGGAAATCTCAGAGGAAGGACTGGAACCTAGGTCCTCAGACTTCAGTATCCTACTATCCAATGACCTCTTGTGATGTCAGGAAAGCACTGAGTATTCATAAAGTAGCTACCATCTACATTCATGTATATGTAGGTTGGTTTGTGAGTTGGTTTCATAATAAAAGCAATAACTATTTTTGAAGCTCTCTATTTTCGTTATCTTCAGTCAGGCAGTAAAGATTTATTAAGAGCCTATCATGTGCTGGATACTGTGCTAAGTGCTTGAGGATACAAAGAAAAATAAAAAATAGTCTCTTGAGGGGTTCATAATCTAATGGGGGAGACAACAGGAAAATATATACAAACTATATACAAGATAAATTGGAAATAACTAAGAGAGGGAGAAGTAGAATTAAGGAGGGGTTGGGAATGAGGGAGTTTAGGGAAGAATGAATTTAGGAGGAGATTAGGAAGTAGAGAGTCATAAACATTACGGACAGTCAGTAAAAATGCCCAGAGTTGGGAGATGGGGTGCCTTGCTTAAAGAACAGCAAGGAGGTTGGTGTCCATTTAGGGGTATAAGGTATAAGAAGACTGGCTAAGTGTGTATGTGGCAGGGGGTACAGGTTATGAAGGGGTTTCAGCATCATCAAATATCTCAAAAATACATATCCAGTAGATTTTATATATATAAAATCAGTGTCATATTGTTCAGTCTTTTTCCAGTCCTGTCCAATTCTTCATGACCCCACTGGAATTTTCTTGTCAAAGATACTGGAGTGGCTTGCCATTTCCTTCTCCAACTTGTTTTACAGATGAAAAAACTGGGGCAAACAGGGTTAAGTGACTTGCCCAGGGTCACACAGCTAGTAAGTGTCTGAGGCACTCTATCCACTGAGCCACCTAGCTTCCCCAGGGTCATCTTATAGATTTGCAAATACTGCTATAGTTGTATTTTTTTTCTCTAGCAGAATGAAATTTCTGTAACTAGTTCTGTAGCTAGTACCTAGTCAGTATCCAGGAGAAAATTAGCCTGGGCATGCAAAGGTGCTCACTTGGTCATCACTCAGGTTGAGGGGATTGGGGCAGGTGGGCTAGTAAACTTTTGTTCAAATGTATCTTCGAGACAGCAGATAAAGCAGTTGACCCTAGCAGAGTATGAGATCTTTACTACTAGAGTGTGGGGCCTCAGCACTAGCAACCATTTCAACTCATTTCATAATTAAATATCAAAAAAAAAAGCTAAGTCATATGGGGATACACAACAATTAAAAACTATTTCATCTGCACAGCTGAATTACTTCTAGGGATTTTTCCCATCTATTCCCATGGCCCACTTCTGTTTGATTGAAAGGTCAAATTGACTCATAAAGCAAAGCAGACAATGATGACTTCAGTAAAAAGCGAATGGATGTTGAGTCAGAAAATACCACTTGTTTGCTCCACCCCCTGGTCCTCCGTGTGACCTTAGGCCCTTGCATTCAATTTAATTCAGCAGGCATTTATTAAAAGCTTCATATGTGCCAGGCATTGTATTTGGCTCTGGAGGTACAAAGGCAAGAAAAGAAAGCCCTTCCCAGTCTAAGAGTTTGATTTTGATATTTGCTTAACTATATAAAGGATCAGATAATATTTGCATTATGAATGAATGAATGAAAAAGGCATTTATTAAGCTCTTTCTATGTGCCAAGTATTATGATAAGCAGTGGTGATACAATTAGAAGAATAAGACACCCTGATTTCTTCAGGAATTCTCATTCTAGTGGGGGGAAAACACATTCCTTATCTCATTACCTGTTGTGAGAATCAAATAAATAAATATATTTGTGTGTGTGTGTGTGTGTGTGTGTGTGTGTGTATGTATACACATATATATTATATATGTGAGCATTTGAATTGTAAAACAACATATATTTTTCACTTTTTATTGAGAAGCAGTATACTGTAGTACTTAGCATGGTGCCTGGTGCATAAGTAAGCAATTAATAAATGCTTATTGACTGGCTGATTGACCAAAAAGAACATTAGGCTTGGAGTCAGGAGGCCTTGAGTTCAAGTTCTGTTTGAGCCTTGTAAAATACCACAATGATATTAAACCTTATAGGGATTTTACCAGAACCCTTTGTAAACTCCTTAGTAATATAGGATCACAGGTCTAGAACTGCCAGGACCTCAGAGAACGCTTCATCCAGCCCCCTCATTTCATGAATGAGAGAGAGTAAGAGATTTGCCCCAGGTCACATACATAGGCAGTTGTTTGAAGTAGAATTCAAATCCAAAGCCTGCCTTGTTCCCCTATACCAGAGTTGGGGAACCTGTGGCCTCGAGGCCACATGTGGCCCTCTAGGTCCTCAAGGGCAGCCTTTTGACTGAATCCAAACTTCACAGAACATATCCCCTTAATAAAGGGGTTTGTTTTGCAAAACTTGGACTCGGTCCAAAGGTTGCACCCAAGGACCAAGAAGACCATATGTGGCCTCGAGGCCACATATTCTCTACCCCTGTCCTATACCATGTGACCTCCAAGTCTATTTCATTTTATCGAATGGCGTTTTTACTGGATATCTAAAATTTTTTCTGAGGATCAAGAACCAGTTGGTTTTTTTTTTTTGGCAAGGTAACCTCACCCTTGCCTCCATGGATACAATTTACCACCTTTTAGATTAAAAGGTATAGCTTCTGTACGTGCTTAAGAATCATTTAAGAAACTTTTATCATGGCTCCACTTTTCCTCCCAAAATGTGACTGTGTAGCAATAAACTCACAAGAATCAAAATACATTTCTTGTGAACAAGAATGTGTGCATTATTTTTTATACTCCCTGAAATGTATTTTTCTTTGTGGGGGAAAGGGGTTCCGGAAAAACCTAAGTGGGGCCACAGGATACGCGCTGATCAACGTTCCCTAGGCAGGGCCAGTGATCAGAGTCCCTGTGCCAGCTAATCAGTGGAGTCTGGCTCTACACCAAATGTTAGAGCCCACAGAGGGGAAGACTAGGACAGTTTGTGTAAGTGAGTCACCCAGGGATGGAGGAGATCAGTGGGGTGCTGAGGGCTGAGGCATGTTCTGACTCACAGGCAAATAATGCAGAGGATGAGTAAGAGGGGCACTGTCTGCTCAGGTGCCTGCAGAGCTAAGGGAGCAGCTTCAAGAAGTATAGCTGTGCTCTGTCGTCATGGCCATTGCAAGCGGGGGAAGGAGGGCTGACGAGACAGATCAAGAGCAAGGCTTAAGTCCCAGGCTCACAGTCATCAAGGAGCTAACCAAAGGGACCAAGAAGGTCGAAAAAGTTCAGTGAGGTAAGCCTGGGGTGGCTGAGTGGTGCAATGGATAGAGTGCCAGGTCTAGAGTCAGGAAGATTCATCTTTCTGAGTTCAAATCCATCCTCAAGATACTTCCTAGCTGCGTGACCCTGAGCAAGTCATTTAGCTCTGTTTGCCTCAGTTTCCTCATCTGTAAAATGAGATGGAGAGGGAAATGGTAAACCACTTCAATATCTTTGCCTGGAAAACCCCAAATGGGGTTAAGGAGAGTCAAATATGATTGAACAATAAAAAGGCTGCTGATAGGGAACAACCTGGTCTTACGAACATAGGGAAGAAACCACTGTCAGTGACCTGAGAGGTTCATTATCATTAGATTTGCATAAGCATTAGAGAGGTGGCGAAGAGACTTCTTAGGCAGGATCTCCAAAGGTCAAACAGTCTCCCTACCTATTCCCGGATCTATCAGGAAGCCCAAGTGAAAGGAAAAATAGAAATTTCCCCTTTTGAACAAGCTGGCTTTTATAAGATTATAAAATTTAGAGCTGGAAGAAACTTGAGAGATCATCCATTCAAACCCTATTCATTTTTGCTGTTGTTCAGTCGTTTCTCAGTCATGTCTGATGCTTCATGGCCCCATTTGAGGTTTTCTTGGCAAAGATACTGGGACAGTTTGCCATTTCTTTCTCCAGCTCATTTTATAAATGAGGAAACTGAGGCAGACAGGGTTGAGTGACTTGCCTAGGGTCACCCAGTTAGTAAGTGTCTGAGGTCAGATTTAAAATCAGGAAGATGAGGTTAGGACTCCAGACCCACCACACTCTATCTACTATACTACTTAGATGCCCAAACTTTACAAATGAGGAAACTGAGGCCCTTGAGAAGAGAAATGACCTGCTCAGTTATAAGCAACACAATAAGAATTCAAATTCTCTGTCTCTAAAACCAATAAATAGTCTTTCTTTTTCCTCCCTGGCTTGACTCTTTTAAATTAAAAAAAAATACTCCTTATTTTTTTACATTCAGTTCAATAAATATGTAGTCTACTTACTACACCGTACTAAGCACTTGGGATACAAAGAGAGACAAAAGACAGTCCCTGCCCTCAAGGAGCATATAATTTAATAGGTTACATTCCATTGTTGTTATTTACCAATGTCTCCTCACACCCAAGAGAACTTTCTAATGAAACAAATAAGTTAAACAAATTAACACACCAGCCATGTCTGACAACGTATGCCTAACTCAGCACCAATAGTCCACCACCTTTCTGTAAAGAGGCAGGAGCCATACTTCCTCTGAAGTGAGGGGTGGCAATGATCCAAGTTCTGATGTCTTTCAACATTGTTTCCCTTTTTGTTATTGGTATTGTTGTGTAAATTGTTTTCTCAGTTCTGATTATTTGACTCTATAACAGTTCATACGGGTCTAACAAATTTCTCCAAATTCTTCATATGTGTCATTTTTTAAAGAGCAATAATATCTCATTACATTCATAAAAACTATGAATCCATCTGGCCAGGTCTCATGGGTACTATGTTGGCCTTGGAGTCAGGAAGACCTGGATTCAAATTTAGCTTTTGACATTCATTAAGTGTACGATCCTGGGTAAAACACGTAACCTCTCAAGATATCAAGCAATTCTCTGGAATTTATCTTTTATCAAACCATCAAGGAGCATTTATTAAGAGGCAATGTAGCAGACAGTATACTAGGCCAGGGGTAGGGAACCTTTGGCCTTGAGGCCACGTATAGCCCTCTAGGTTCTCAAGTGCAGCTGAACTTTTTTTTTGTAACCTAGAGGGTTATACATGACCTTGAGGCCAAAGGTTCCCCCCCACCCCAGTACTAGGTGAAAATTAAATAGTCCCTGCCCTATCTGGGGAGACATATATAAATGTATACAAAACAAATATAGGAGGGTTGAGAAAAGCCCAAGCATCTGGGAAATCAGGGAAAGTTTCTTGTTAAAGATGAAACTTGAACTGAACTTTGAACTAAATATTCCAGTAAGCTTCAGCAAGGAGGGTGTGTATTCCAGGCAATGGGGGACAGTCAGTACAGAGGCACGGGAGACGGAGTTCATGTGACAAGACCAGTCACTGAGGAGTTCCCACACTAAGAGTTTCCCTTCGTGGCCAAAATTATCAATCCCCGGGTTCCTCTTTCAGAGCTATCCTTTAACAAAAAGTGCAAGATGTGCAGATTGCCCCGGCTCCCAAACTGCTTTATGAATCCCTCAAAAACCTCTAGAGCTGGTATATTTTCTGTATGGTGACATGAGTACTCCAAGATGCATTGAATTTACCAGTCTTCTGGTTATTACCACCTCATATATACTCTCTCTCTCTCCTTCTCTCTGTCTCTCTCTCTGTGTCTGTCTCTGTCTCTGTCTCTCTGTCTGTCTCTCTCTCTGTCTCTCTGTCTGTCTGTGTGTGTGTGTGTGTGTGTGTGTGTGTGTGTGTGTGTGTGTCTCCAGTTCCTTGCCTTTTTTCTACCACACTCTAGCACTGTGTTTGTCTATGAAGTGCTGGACCTGGAATCAGTTCACATCTGACCTCAGAGATTTACTACTAGTTTGCCCTTCAACTTGTCTCTGCCTTATTTTCTTCAGCTGACAAATGAGGATTATAATGATAGCCCTTTCTCCCCAGGGTCATTATGAAGACCAAATGAGATAATATTTGTAAAGTGCTTACCACTGCGCCTTGCACATAATCGGTGCCTAATAAATGTTTGTGCCTTCTTCCTCCTATGACTAGAGAGAAAGAGCCTTAGGTCTTCAAGGCTGGCACTCCAACTCCATCAGATGCACTCAAAAGAGAAAGGTTTTTTGGTTTCATTTTTTTTATTAGCTCTTGACACTACAATGAGTGCCACAAATGTTACTACATTATGCCATATGGAAAGCAGTGGAAGGCAATTGACTCTCAGCTGCTTAGAAAAGTGGCAGAAAGAATCTTCTGCTTTCCCTGGGAATGCCAGCTCCCTCTCTGGAGAATCTTCACCACCAAAATTTTTTTTAAAATAATAAATAATAAAAGAGAATCTCCAACACTCAGAACTGTATTGCCAGGGTGCGGCCACTCAAGCTTTATCCCAGGGCTCGGAAGTTAGAGGGTACTGAGAGCCCTTTCAAGTACTTTAGGCTAGAACAGCAGATCTGAGTCATTAATTAGACATAGAAACTGGTCCTGTGATTTCCCAGGTACCATGAACTATATTGGTGCTAAAGGTTGGCACATAGCCATTATGTGTCAGCGGGTCCACTTGATCCCATATCTTCCTGGATCCAAGGCTGATTTTTTATTCACTATGCCACACTGACTCTAGGAACCAGCCAGAGATGGCCTGGGGTGAGTTCTTCCTGTCCTCTGCCTGCCCTGCTCCCTACCTCCTGTCAACTGGGCACATGTTTTCTAAAACTCGCTATTTGTGGAAGTTGCTCCTGGCCCCAGAATCCTCATTATAGCTCTGCCGACAACTCCCGGCAATGAAAAGTGGTCTTCAAACAAAGCAATAGAAATCACTCCCATATGTGCCCTAAATGAGGGGAAAAGTTGGACAATGATGCTTCCTAGTGTTTCCTTTCATTCTAAATTCAAATCATGTTTTCTCTTGGCACTTGAAACTATGATTCCAGACAGTGAGTTAGGGTTGAATATCAATTATTTGAAGCCAAGGACATGGGATAGGGCCATCCACTTTTGTCACAGCTTGTAGCCTCTGATTCTGTAAGCTCCGTCCTCCCAATGTCTTTCAGAAAACAAGTGAGAAGCTGGCAAACAAAGCCGGCATTCACTCAGGCCATCACCCATGTAACCTTGGCTCAAGTCTATGAGGCACATTTGTGCAATAGGGCCCAGATTTGCAATGACTCCATGATTATGAAAGAGCTCCTGCTTATTCCCCCAGTCTCTAACCCCAGCTGAACAGTGGGCTGGGGTTTTAGCTCCCAGACCTGTACTAAGGAAGGCTCCTCTCTCCACTGGGAGACGCTTTTCCACATCTAAGGTGGGAAACAAAGGACCCCAGGTGACTTAAAGACACGATCAGTCACAGGTGTTTGTAAAGTGGATATTAAAAATCTAATAAATATAGTCTTCTAATAATTTTTTTTAAGTACCCAAGTAGAAGGCAGGGGCAGAGTAAGGAACCATCTTTTCCTCTTGCCAGGTTTTCTTTCAGTATTCCTACGACTATGATGAGCACTCAACTAACCCCACCACAGGCACACACCCTTCCCTTGTTCCTCACTTCTGAGGGCTGATCTTTCCTGGGTTTCCTCTCTTCCCAAACTAGGAAGAACTACAAATCCCAGAGGGTTTTGTGGCCAACCCTCCTCTAACCTACCAGTGGTTACATCCATGTCTCCAATGCCCTGCCTCAATAACCTGATGTCTCAGAATCCTTTTCTTCCTGCAAATCTACTCAAGAGTCTCTCCTCTTTTGTGAGGTATTGCCTAATCTTTCCAGCTGCTACTCGTCTCTTAACCTCAAAGTTCTTTACATGACTACTTACATGTATACATATCATACCTCAGTTTCTTGAAGGCAGGAGCTGTCTGATTTTGTCTTTGTACCCCGCCCCCCGGACACCCAGTGCCTGGAAAGTGATCAGCACTTAACAAATATTTATCAAATTGAATTGAAGTTAACATAGGGAAAGGCCAAGAATGGTTGTCCTAGGATTCAGGTTGTCCTAGGATTCAGGATATACAGTCTTCCTCTTTTAGACTTTCAAAGGCCTTCCCAACTGCCAAGCTGTGGTTTGTTATTTATCTGTTGTTGTATTAAACAACACTGTTGTTGACTGTCGCAGTCTGCTGAACCTTGCTACCCCTCATGCCCAGTGCTCCAATGTACTGGCCTCCACACTTAGAATCCACTCCCTCCTCACCTCTACCTCTACTGAATCCCTAGTTTCCCCCAAGACCCAGATAAAGATCTTCTGCATGACATCTTTCCTAGTTTGCTCTCACCAAAATGACAAGGGCTTCTCCCCACCTTCCACTCCCAACCTTTATATAGGTTTTGCATATGTCTATGTGCATGCTGACTTCCACATTAGAATGTAAGATCCTTGAAGACAGGTAATATTTCACTTTTATCTTTGCATCACTAGCACACAAGCACACTGTCTGGCACATAGCAAGCATTTAATGAATGTTTCTTGATTGATTGATACTATTTTTGTCTGTTTCATGTCTTTAATGCCATGTTCTAATGCCTATCACATTTTAGAAAATGTCTTGATATACTTTTTAACATTGCTTTTTTATTCAATTGACAAAAATTTATTTCCTCTTCCACCCCCCATTAAAAAAAGAAAGACAAAAACGTTTTTTTTTTTTTAAATGTGTGCACGTGTGCCAGGGATAAAACAAATTCTTGTGCTGGTCATGTCCAAAAAATATGTCTCATTCTATATGCTGAATTCATCACCTTTCTATCAGGATGGAGATAGACTGTTCTGTCATCAGTCCTGTGAACAAATGGCTGGTCAGCGTGTTGATTACTGTCCTTAAAACTTCCAAAGTTATTTGTTTTTACACTTGTTATCTTACAAACTGCTCTCCTGGTTCTACTTACTTCACTTTGTATCTGTTACACAAGTTTCCCCTGGTTTTATTGAAACTATTCCTTTTATCACTTCTTATGACAAAATAGTACTCTATTGCATTCATACACCATAATTTATTCAGCCTTCATCTGTAAAATGGGGATAATAAAGTAACTGTAAAGTGCTTAGCAAAGTGCCTGGCACTGTATACATGTTAGCTATTATTAACTTTTGGTCCTTGGGATGGGAGAGGAGCCTATGTCAAAAATGTTTGTCCACTGAACCAGGAAGAACTAGCCATTTAATAGTCTTTATTGAAAGTTGTTGATAGTTTATTTTTATTTATTTATTAACACATTTTTTTCAGTTCCAAATTCTCTCCCTCCTCCAGCCCCTCTCCCACAGATTGAGAAGGCAAGTAATGTGATGGCCACCTCATATGTGAAGTCATGCAAAACATATTTCCATGTTACATATTGGAGCGAGGGGGAAGCAATAAAAATAAAGTAGAAAAATATGCTTATTTATTACAAGGTAAGGTTTTTGTTTTTGGAGATTTTTTTGGAGCCAGTTTGGGTCAAGCGACTTGCCCAGGGTCACGCAGCTAGTAAAGTATGAGGCTGGATTTGAATTCAGGTCATCCTGACTCCAGGTCCCATATTCTGTCTACCACACCACCTACTTACCTCCAAATTATTGCTTCCTTATCCCAAAAAAGCAAGTTAACAGGGACCAATGAAGACTTGTTTTCAAAGCACAGATCTGTCAGTGTTAGAGAGACGAGGGCACAGGTCTAGCCAGAAGCAGCTTAAGAGTCAGACCCTTCCTTACCTCTGCTCCATGGGACAGTAAGCACAAGTCCTGGTCCAGCAGATGGGAAGGGCTTTCCTGATTACTCATATTACATTTAGCTATACAAAAGGACAAAGGAAAACCAAACGAGAGATAGATCCATGGAGTCCATACACTTGCCCTCTCATTCCGAACCTTTCTTGTCTTCTCCTGCAGAGCCTCCTGAGAGGATCTCCCCAAGGTACTGGGTACATTCCTCCAGTGGCATCAATAAGAAGCTTGGGATGGATGCCTGTCTGATTTCCCTCCTTTTCATGACATAACCAGGCTACCTCCTTTTCTCATCATATATTCCTTATACTTGTGCATAAATCACTGTTACAAAAAAATAAATAAATGCAAAATTACACTGTATTAATGTTCACTATGTGTCTCTCCATTCAAATATTATAGTGTTTCAAAATTTGTAACCAGACAGCAGAACGTTAGTGAAAAACAGATGAATTTTTTGCATCAAGTGGCAGTCTGATTGTTCATTTCCCACAAAGTGCCTGCTCCCTTTCTCCTAATTCAATTCTGAAACAGTAAACGAAATCAAGTCTAAAAGAGAATTAGTCAGTGACTAAAAAGGTCACTAGATTATGGGGAAATCCTGAGTGTTTTTGTGGCAAGCAGATACCGAGTTGACGGTGAGCAGCCTATTTCTTCTACCCCGAAAGAAATGCTTAAACCACAAAAGACTCATAAACATGGATTGACAAATACTTAAAACTGAAACTGTAATCCACAGCTCTTAAGAGGGTGAGGAGTCAGTCAAAAAGTATTTATTATTTGTTAAGACACCATGCTAAGTATTGGGGATAAAAAAAAAATGGCAAAAGACAACCCCAGCCTTCAAGGGACTCACAGTCTCATGGGCAGACCAGTGCTTACCAATGGCACTAATTCACATAGCTGAGACCAGTCCAGATTTTGCAGGTACCAAAATATAGAGGTTTCTTCTCAGCAGTTCTTTACACGATGTCCACCAGTGGATCAGAATGGTATAGTAAAAAGGACGATATCTGCATCCAGAGAAAGAACTGCTAAATAATAGTATGTAGAGAATAATTTTACATATATGTAAAAAGATATAGAAATATATTTGTGTCTCATGATAGACATCTCTAGGGCAGAGTGGGAGGAAAGGACAAAATGAAAAAAAGAAATTTACATGATAAATTTATTATATATTTAAAAGGAATAGCAAATTATACGTAATATATATTTGCAGCTTCATGTACAATCATCTTTTTTATTATACTGTGTGTATGGAAATGCTTGCTTTATTCCATAAAATAAAAATTAAAAATTAATCTTTTTAAAATGGACTCAGAATGAATGCAGGAAATTGGATTTCAACCCTTACGCTGATTAATTATGAATCACTCAGAGCTTCAGTGTTCTTATTATCTGCCTCACAGGTTTCTATAAAGTATTTTTAAGTCTTAAAACACTATGTAAGTGTGAATTATTTGTAAAGTACTATATAACAAGTTATTTGATAAATATTTATGAAATATTATATAAAAACCAGTTTATAATAATTATTTATTAAATAAGTTATTTATAAGGTTACTGTATAACAACCAGGTGAAGAAAGATACTTCCCTATTGATATGATCTTTGTGTAAAGTTCTGTTTGGAAACCCACCCCTTCTCCACCCTGTTTACACACACACACACACACACACACACACACACACACACACACTTTATTGTGTCTGCCACAAGAAGGTTTTGTCTCCAGACCAGTTTAATGATCTCCTGATAAGCTAGTATAAATAACAAGGCAAATAGATCTCTTTGAGATCATCAGCTCTGTAAATAACCGTGCAAGAGTGGAAGAGTAGGTAGAGTATGAGAGTCAGGAAGAGCTGTGTTTGAATCACATCTGAGACATTTGCTGGCTATGTGATTGACGCTGGGCAAATCATTGGATTGCTTTGGGCTTCAGTTTCCTCACTTGTACAATGAGGGAGTTGGATTTGATGGCTGCTAAAGATCCTTCCAGCTCTAAATCCATGATTCATGATTACTTTACATGGAGCCAGAATAGAATTAAGAAGATCTAACCATCTACAGCTGCCCCTCCTGTTTGGTTAGACCCTTGGTAACCTGTTTTTATCATCATACATCCTAACCAGAGGCTGGATCCTTTTGATATGTTTTCAGATCCGAGAATCATCCTGTTTCTAAAGTGGTTTCAGAAAAAAGATGAGACTCTTTGAAGAATGTGTTGGACCCATCTCATACCTGCTGGAGCTGGTTGTTAAATTTTCAGTGTAAGCATTTACATATTGTAAACCTGTAAACACGATAAATCAGACCTTGATATCTTGTTTCGTTGATTGTCTAGACTTAAGACAAAGTGCTGGAGAAAATATCAATAACACAGATTAAATTTTAAAGTGGGTCATACTTTTTAAAATTTGCCAGCACAACCCCTAGACTTATTGCTCTATAGATTTGGACCTAATCAAGCACACAAGCAAGCATTGGCCAAGTGAGTACTCTATGCCAAGCACTATGCTAGCCCCTGCGGCTGGAAAGGCAAAAAAAATAGCAATTCTTGTCGCTCTCTCTGGTGGAGCTTATACTCCATTAGGGAAAACAACATTTATACATTTAACTTGGACATTCCAAATTTGTAGGATGCCTGAAATAGAACAATTGATCCATAGACCTCAGGCTTTAGAGGTTCATTTTAGCAATTGCCATGTAAGTGTGACAGTCAAATATAGCTACCTTTCCTGATCTTGTAAGAATCACAATTCACTGCACGGGAAGAAGCATTTACCTACTATGTGCCAGAAACTGCTAAGCTTACAAATATTATCTCACATGATAGAAAAGGGAAAAGGGCCTACATGTACAAAAATATTTATAGCAACTCTTTTGGTAGTAGCAAAAAATTAGAATTTGAGGGGAGGTCCATCAATTGGGGTATGACTGAACAAGTTGTGATTATATAAATGTAATGGAATACTATTGTGCTATAAAAATGATGAACAGGCAGATTTCGGAAAAACCTGGAAAGACTTGTATGAATTGATGCAAAGTGAAAACATTGTACATAGTAACAGCAACAATGTTCAATGATCCACTATGAATGACATAGCTCTTCTCAGCAACACAATGATCCAAGGCAATTACAAAGGACTCATGATGGCAAATGTGATGCACATTCAGATAAAGAACTGATGGCCTCTGAAAGTAGATTGAAGCATACTATTTCGACTTTATTTCTTTCATAGCCTTTTCCTTTTGGTCTATTTCTTCTTTTACAACTGTGACTAATATGGAAATATGTTTTATATGATTGCACATATATAACCTATATCAAACTGTTTACCATTTTAGGAAGAGAAAAGGGGAATGTGGGAGGAAGGGAGAAAAATTTGGAACTCAAAAGTCTTGTAAAAATGAATGTTAAAATTTGGAACTACTATAAAACCGTGCATATCTTTGACCCAGCAATATCACTTCTAGGTCTGTGTCCCAAAGAGATCATTCAAATAGAAAAAGGGCCTATATGTACAAAAATATTTATAGCAGCTCTTTCTGTGGAGTACAAGAATTGGAAATTGAGGGGATATCTATCCATTGTGGAATGGTTGAACAAGGGTTGCAGTATAAGAATGTAATGGAATACTATTATGCTATAAGAAATGATGAGCAGGAAGATTTCAGAAAAACATGGAAAGATTTACATGAACAAATGCTGAGTGAAACAAGCAGAACTAGGAGAACATTATACACAGTAACAGTAACATTGTGTGATGACTAACTTTGATAGATTTACCTCTTCTTAGAAATGCAAGGACCTAAGACAATTTCAAAAGACTCATAGTAGAAAATGCCATCCACATTCAGAGAAAGAAGTCTATAGAGTCTAAATGCAGATTGAAGCATACTATTTTGTCCCTTTTTTGTTGTTTGTTTCTTCTTTCACATGGTTCCTCCCATTGGCTCTAATTCTTCTTTACAACATGACTCATGTGAAAATGTTTAATATAAGTATATATGTAGAGCCTATATTAGATTGCATGCTATCTTGGAGAGTGAGGGGGGAAGAAAGAGGAGAAAATTTAAAACTTATGGAAGTAAATGTTGAAAACTAAAAAAATAATTAATTTTTCAAAAAAGGAAAGAAAACAAAATAAATGTTAAAAAAAAAAGTCTTTACATATAATTGGGGGAAATACCATTTAAAAATAAAGACATATAATAAGGAAAAATATTATCTCATTTGATCCTGACAACACCCTGAGGTATAGATGTTATTATTTCTTACTTCCATGTTACAGTTGAGGAAACTGAGACAAACAGAGGTTAATGACTTGCCCAGGGTCATATAATTAGTAGAGTGTCTGAGTCCAGCTTTGAACTCAGGTCTTCTTTACTCCAGGCCCAGGGCTCCATCCATCTGTACTACCAAAACAGTGTTTCCTCCAAAAGAGTGTTCTGATCTCTTACAAAGTAATAATTTCTTCCCACTTTTTGAGGACAATCCAAGTTACAGATTTTGAAGATGAAAAAACTTTTAATGTTTCCAGGATAAGTCTTCAGGCAATGTCCAAATATTCTCAGCATTTCCCTCCCATCCACCTCACTCTGTAGCTCTTGAGTCATAGTCAGGCTACTTGGAGCCAAACTACTAACATACTTCAATAACTACTCAGAGAGAGGCTAAATAAAATCCCTTAACTCTTTGCTTAGGAAAGCTCCAGCTGAATGGAAAAAAATCTGATGTGTTCTCCTATTCTTTTCTTAAATTGATATGAACCAATGTTGTTGTTGTCTGGTCATGTCCAACTCTTGATGATTCCATATTGGCAAAGATACTGGAGAGGTTTGCCATTTCCTTCTCCAGCTCATTTTACAATGAGAAAACTGAGACAATCCGAGTTAAGTCACACAGTGACAGTGACTGAGACCGGAGCTGAACTGAGGGAAATGCGTCTTCTTGTTCCAGGGCTGGTACTCTATCCACTGTGTCACCTAGGTGCCCCAATGACCAACATCTAAAAGGTCCTTGGGCCCTATTACCATTCCTGGAGAACATCAATCTCAGAAAGGTTACAGCTGAAGCTGATACCTTCCTCATTAAAAAAGGGGGATAATGATGATCCATCATCAACCTTGGGCGGCCCAACCTCAATTTAAGGTTTCCAAAAGTAATGAGTGAGGCTGATCTACTTGGACACACTGTCATTAAGTAAAATTGAAGGTGTGAAAAGTGACTTTCTCAAATTAAGTAGAGCCTTGGTTCAAAGCCAGACTCTGAGAGGGCATTGTAGACACTTCATTGTTTTCCCAATAAAAGCACCTAAAAGCTTCTGTACTAGATAAGAAATAGGAAGAAGTATCTATGTATATAAACACATAGACAACCAGATCGATCAAAGCAGACCTGAGTTCAAATCCAGCCTCATGCACCAGGCGTGACCCTGGCAAAGTCACTTAATCTCTATCCTCCTCAGTTTCCTCACCTGTAAAATGGAGGTAATAGCATGTTATGAGGGTCAAATGAGATAATACTTGTAAAGCACTACATAAACCTATATAAATACCATTATTGTTATTCCCTGTATCCACCCATAGTCATTTACTGTGTCCTCTTCCGTGACTTCTGAACTTCCTTCCAATTCTACAGACTTCTACAGAATCCTAAGAATGAAAGAGATCACATAAATTCATTTTTCCCATGGGTAGGACCAGAGGTTATCATTGATCTAGAGCTGAAGGAGATTCAGAAACCATCTACTTCAATTCCTTTATTTTACAAATAAGGAAACTGAGGCCCAGGGAGGTTAAGTGATATGCTCATGGTCACAGAAGTAGAAATCCTTGGAGGGGGGATTTGAACTCAAATTTTCTGCTCTCACATCATAGCTCTTTTCCACTGAATCATGCTCTTCTACAACATCACTCTGCAAATTCTGCAGAAACCCTGCAGGGCATGAAAGAACTTCAAGAAATGTAAACCTCATTACTCATTCTACTAGCACTTTTTTTAAAAAATGACAGTTATTGCCACATTTTTTTCTTACATTTGGTGAAATAAAGGACCTCAAAGGGAAGTAGAAGTTGCATTTTTTCACTTTTGCTTCAGACCCATAGGATTTGAAAGCCGGATCATTGTTAATCACCTAGACATGGCTCAAAATGTTTTCTCCTCAGGATCTCTACGCCAAAATATAGTATGTGCCAGCTTTGACCCTCAAGCTTCATTACTGCATTTTAAAAATAAGTTTTATGATGTTTTTAGAAATATCACCAAAATATCTACCAGTGTTCCCCCTCCAACTGTAAGGCAGCTATTCCATGTAACCATTTTTTTTATTTTAATATTTTAAAGAACAAGAGATGGGGAGACCCAGAAAGAGGCAGATAGACAAGAGAAAAACAATCAGCAAAAACCAATCAATATGTCACAAATGTCTGAAAATACATGTAATGTAGCACATCCAGAGCTTGTGCCCCCGCCCCGCATCAGATCAATCTCTTTCTATAGCATCATTCTGCACCAATGCCCCCAAAAAGTCTGGAGGAACCAAGATAAATGTCCAGTTCATTTCTCTTGTTCTGATAGCTTTTTTTGATGACAGTTCATTGTTACCACATTTCCCCCCCATATTTTCTGAGAAAAGGAGGGGTGGAAGGGTGCCTTTTCATATGTCTTCCACCGTGCTTATTCATTATAATTTTACATTCACTTTTAATTATTTTGTGGTTGTTTTTTTCCATTTATATTATTGTAGTCATTGGGTAAATTGTTTTCTTGGCTCTACTTTGTATTCAACACTGCATTTCTTACAGAATTTCAATATTCTATTTATTCACCACAATTTGTTTAGCCATTCCCCAAGCAATGGGCATCCACTTTGCTTTCAATTCTTGGCTATCACAAAAAGTGCTGCTATAAATATTTTGATGTATGTGGTATATACATGGTGTATATGTATACATGGTGTATACTTTGGACTTTTTTTTATCAATGACCTCCTTGTGGTATAAGCCTAGTAATGGAATCTCTGGGTCAAAGGGCATGGATATTTTAGTCACTTTACATAATTCCAAATTGCTTTCCAAAATATTTGTGTCATTTCATAGGTCCACCAATAATTACCAGTGTGCCTATCTTTCCACAATACCTCCAACATTATTTCGATCTTTTGTCAGATTTAGCCATTGTAAGGCATGAGGTGAAAATGGGTTTGTTCTTATTTACATTTCTCTTATTATTGATTTGGAGCATTTTTTCATTTTTGTTGTTGTTCTGTTGTTTCAGTCATGTCTGACTCTTCATGACCCCATTTGGGGTTCTCTTGGCAAAGGTACTGAAATGGTTTGCCATTTCCTTCTCCAGCTCATTTTATAGATGAGGAACTGAGGAAATTAGGAATAAGTGACTTATCTAGGGTCACATAGCCAGTAAGTGTCTGTGACCAGATTTGGACTCAGGAAGATGAATATTCCATACTCCAGGCCTGGCATTCTGTCTACTGCTGCGCTATTTTTTTCATATAGTTGTTAATAATTTATGGTTCTTCTTTTGAGAGTATTGTGTTCATATCATTTGACCCCTTATCAACTGATTTTGGTCTTATATACAGAATGTCCCAAAAAGTCTTTAGGACAATCTTTTCAAGCCTTAAAGATGAAACTGCGCTGAAATTTTTGGGACACTATATAGACACATATGTGTTTATATATATGTATGTATGTGTCTTGGATAACAAACCCTTATCTGAGAAATTTTATAGAAAAATTTTCCCCCATTTAACTGTTCCCTTTCTTATCCTAGACGCATTTTATTTTGCTAGTACAAAAGTTTTTCAGCTTCATGTAATCATTTATCTGTGTGAAACAATGAAAACTGGTTTTACTGGTATGGTCCTGTTGGGTTACAGACTCTGGAAACTTCCTTGAATTCCCCTTGAATCTTTCCACTTGATCTTGCAGTCTCTGGAGGCCCATAAGTTTTTCATTATCACTATACTTCAAATCTCTGTTATACTTCCCACCCTTGATCCTATCAAAATCCCATTCTCCAGGCTACAAGCCATTTCCCATCAAGATCCTCCCTAGATTTGATCTTTATTCATCCCAGGGTACTGGTCATTCCCAACAAGACCTCTAGACACCCCAGGCTACTCATCATTCCCATTAAGACCATCCCTGGAACCCCCAGACTACTATATCACCCCCAGATCTCTTCTACAGTGTTTTCTGTATTTAAGTTCCATCTTGCCTCCATGAAAGTGCTCGGATTCAATCTAGCTCAGACTCTGTCTAGCTGAGATTCTATCTGGCCTGCTTGTTAATACAAGTGTTACAAATGCTTGGGCTCCTTGAGAGTCAAGCCAGTATGGCAAATCTTTAGTGGACTTTGTTTTGCTTTGGCTGGGGCAAGACTTGAGTCGAATTGATTCAAGCAAGACCCAGCTTTCTGGGGTCCTGAGTACCCCGCACCTCAACATTTTGGTTCCCTGACCAGGAAGAGCTGCTAATCTCAAATTCTTCTCCTGCCAAGACTGGAATGTATGTAAGCCTCGCCCTTTCCCTATCCACTTCTCTCTCTCCAAACACTTTGGAGGTGGGTTTCTGGCCTGACCTCTCAGGTCCCAGTAGGTCAGCCAGCCAGGAGACTCTCTGGCAATCAGACTGACACTCTCAGGTTTTTGGTCCAGTGCCTATGTTCAAGGCCATAGACCTGGGCACACATTCTGATCAGGAAGTTTATGCCCAACTCTCTCAATTCCCTCAGTGCTAGAGAATTGGGATAACATCAGTTACTTTTTTCCTTTTGTTTTTATTCCCCAAAGCTTACTCCCAGATCCTCCTTTATGGAGGGATGGACTTCCAGTCCCATGCCTGTAATGAGTCAATCCTCTTCAATTCCCAAAAATTCGCCTTTGGGTTGTTTTTTACAAAATTGGAAAAAATTTAGCTTCCCTAAAGAAGTTAAAAAAGAAAAAGTTGGTGTTCTTTTGCCACACTGTTTAGTCTCAGTATCACCTGGAGGACCATGGAGTATGGCCCATTTGGGGGACCTTACAATGTAATAATCTTTTACAATTAGAGTTATGTTGTCACCAAAAGGAAAATGGATAGAAATACCCTACATAATGGCCTTTGTCAAGCTCTCTCAGAACCCCATTCTTAGAAAAGATTGTAAGATGCTTCTAGATAGAGTTGCCCCACAAAAGGGCAATGGGGGTGAACTGGTTGTTTTCAGATGAGCCCTTTTAATGGCTCCCAGGGCCTCAGCCCCACCTCCTTCCCTGCTTCTGTTCCCACCATTCCAACTCCTAGCCCCTCCCCAATCTCCCTCAATCTTCCTAGTTTTCCATACCTCTGCCTCCTTGGCCATCCCTTCTTTCTCTTGGTTTCCCTTCCCTTTTCCTCTAGCCCAAACCCCCTGAATCCCTGCCTCATTTACCTTCCATGTCTCCTACCCTGTATCTCCTTGTATGGTCCCTCCTCCCTTGGTGACCCCTGTTCAGGTCCCAATCAAGGGTCTTGTTGGGATGCCTCCCTTTGCAGCCCCTCTTCCTGAGACAACACCCACTTGGACCTCAGGCCTCACTCTCACAGTACCCTCTGGGGAATCTCCCCCTTTTACCCCTTCCCCTCCTCAGGTGCCAGTGGAACTTTCCCCTTATCAGCCAGATACCCTGGCCTTGAAGCTTCATCCAGTTCAGGCAGCATTCCCCAGGCCCTACCTCACAAGAAATGAGACTTCCTATCTCTCCTCACAAGCCCCTGCTCCACAGGACCTTCAAGGTTAGGGAAATTACTCAGGGAGAAAAGGAAAATCCTGCCCTTTTTCAAGATCAGCTAATAGAAACTATTAAAAAGCATACTATAGAGTATTTTATTAATCAGTCAGATATTAGGAGGAAACTGCAGAAATTGACAGCTGGACCCCAGACACCTCAGGCCCAATTACTGGAGACAGCCTTTGGAGTTTTTAACAACAGAGACCTAGTTACAGTAGATGAAAGAGACTGAAGGGCAAGAGTTTGAGACAGAGAACATGCTCAATTCTTTGCTGTTGCCATGACCAGGAAAAGACCCAGGGAGTACTCCTCCAGGGCACTCCCTTGGAGGAAGGCTGGCACTTGAGCAGTGGGGAAACCTGCTTTCAATGCCACAAGAAGGTCACTGGTCCAAGGAGTGCTCTCCAGGGTGCCCCAGAGGGAGCCCCAGGAACTAACACCTGTGAAACTGTGCCCATGTGACTGGAAGGGACAATGGAAGAAGGATTGTCTCCGAGGTTGGAAAAGTGGTAGAGCCATCCCCCCAGCACCCTGTTCTCCTGTCTTCTCAAGACTTGGAAAGCTAGGGAAGTCTAGAGCTTGGCAAAGCTCCCACTTTCTTCACCTCTCTCACCAAATCCTGGGCAAAAATTGAGAATGAAAGTAAGGTTGCCCACTTAAACATGAATACACTCTCTGTTTTAACTAATTACTCTGGCCCTACCCACCCTTTGACCCATCAGGTCATAGGCATTGAAGGGGAAACTAAGGATCTCCAGACATACTCCCTCCCCAATCTGTTTGAGGATCTGTTGTTTAAACACTCCTTCCTTAGGCCCTCCTCTGGCCCTGTTCCCTTGTTGGGAAGGGACCTGATGGTGAAAATGGGGAGTCAATTTTCTCTAGTTAAAGCTCCCATCTTTCTTTTGCCTCTGTTCCACCAGATCTCCCCATGTTTGGGAGATAGTTGAGTCGATTGTTTGAGGTCCAGGAATTCCTGGCCAAGCGACTTCAGCCACCCCTGTCAATGATGTTAGCCTCCCAGACCCTGAAGTGTTTCCCCCATCTCAGCTAGTATCCGATTAAGCCTGAGGCCTGGGAAGGACTACAACCTTTAATTGAAAAATTCCTTAAGTGTAAAATCCTTGTCCCTTGTTCATCTCCATGCAACACTGCAACTCTTCCAGGAAAAAGCGCCTAATGTAGAATACTGAATGGTTCAAGACCTCAGGGCTATTAACGAAACTGTTGTTCCAATAGTCTCCAACCCATATACTATTCTAACTCAGATCCCTGGGGATTTCTGTATACCTATTCACAAAGACTTACAATTTATTTTTGCCTTTGAATGGAGTCTTGAGGAATCAAGTCCATGTCAGCTAACATGGATAGTCTTGCTCCAAGAATTTCAAAATTACCTTCATTTATTTGGCCAGGCTTTGGGAAGGGATTTAAGGGGCCTGAAACTGCCAGGTAGTAGCTTAATTCAGTATGTGGACAATATCCTTATTTGTAACCCCACCTGGGAGGCTTCTTCGGCTGCTGCTACAGAAGCCCTTAATTTCTTGGGCACTCGAGGCTACAGGGTCTCTGAACAAAGTCCAGACAGCATGCCAGTCCCTAAAGTATCTGGGCCATGAACTCACACCAATCTCTCTGTCCTTAACTTCCAAGAGCAAAAGGACTATCCCCATTGCAACCACTAAGAAACAAGCTGGAGTTTTTTTAGGCATGGCTGGATTTTGGAGACTCTGGATTCCTAACTTCGGTTTTATTGCTAAGACCCTTTATGACTCTACTCAAAGCCCTGACTTACTCCCTCTAGAATGGGGTCCAGATCAGGCTAAAGTTTTTGAGACTCTGAAAATTAAATTAACTACCACCCCAGCGCTAGCCCTACCCAATATAGAAAAACTTTTCACTCCTTACATTGATGAAAGGAGAAGACAGGTTTTGGGAGTCTTAACCCATTCCTTAGGACCTGACCCCAGGCCAGTTGATGTTTTTATTTACTCAAAATATGCTTTCCTTGTTCTTTGGCCGATGGAGAAATCTGGAAAGAAAGGGGATATCAGGAAAAAACTCCCCTATCAAACATGGCCTTCTATGTTTTGACCTTGCCATAGTCATCTTTAATTCTCTCCAGAGAAATTGTCTTTTCTTTATAGTTCTTTTATGCCTGTTTGGTCCCTGTTTGCCTAACCTCCTTGCCAGGTTTGTCTTTTCCAGAGTGCAAGCCATCAACTTCCAGATGACTGCTCAGGATATGTATCCCTTAAATAGGACCCCTTGAGGCAGGGACAGCTCTACACCCTTTGTCAGCAGGAAGTAATTTCAGAAGACAAGACCTTCACCCTTTACCCCAAAAGAATTTGGGTCCAATCTGTTTGAAGAGAAAATGATGGGGTACAGACTCTGGGAATTTCCTTGAACTCCCCTTGAATCTTTCCACTTGATCTGGCAGTCTCTGGAGGCCCATAGGCTTTTCATTATCACTATACCCAAATCTCTGTTATACTTCCTACCCTTAATCCTATCAAAATCCCATTCTCCAGACTACTGGCCACTCTCATCATCATCCTCCCTAGATTTGATCTTTATTTACCCCATGGTACTGGTCATTCCCAACAAGACCTCTAGACACCCCAGGCTACTCATCATTCCCATTAAGACCATCCCTGGAACCCCCAGACTACTAGATCACCCCCAGATCTCTCCTACAGTGTTTTCTGTATTTAAGTTCCATCTCGCCTCCATAAAGGTGCTCAGATTCAATCTAGTTAGACTCTGTCTAGCTGAGATTCTATCTGGCCTGCTTGTTAATACAAGCATTACAAATGCTTAGGCTTCTTGAGAGTCAACTTAGTATGGCAAATCTTTAGTGGACATTGTTTTGCTTTGACTGGGGGAGGGCTTGAGTCGAATTCATTTGAGCAGGACCCAATGTATTGCTATTTTGGGGTCCCCAGCACTCCACACCTCAAAAATTCCAGGACCCCACGATGCATTATGCCAAGGTTAATAAACTCAAAAAGTAGACATTAGCACACCTCCCACTATATTCTTGTTGGATTGGCCCCTCTTTCCTCACTCCTTATTAGACAATTTAGAAAACTTCATTTCACTAGTACTATCTTCCCTTATGGATGACAACCAGTGTCTTGTGTCTGGTGACGGTCTAAAACTCTCTAACAATTTGGACCCTGATGAGTTCTGGGCCTCTGACTAAAGTATGAAGGCCATTTCACAGTTTCACTTTCAGAAAACCACCCCACCTCACCTCGCACTGTTCTTGGCCAGGGAAAATGAAAGCAACATAAGATGACTATCTGTTGTTGATATCTGCTCTCCTCTTCCCCTTCTGAGTAGTCATAAAGTTTTATGAACTGTTATCCCTGAGTGACTCTGTTGTTTTTCATTCAAATTATCCTGCACTAAATCTATTTTATCTTTTGTATTTGCTTTCATCATTTGGTTAAGAATATATCTCCTTCACCAAAAAAATAAAAATAAATTAATTAATTTAAAATATATATATATATATATATATCCTATTCAGAGAACATTATATACAGTAATAGCAATATTGTTTTAAGAATTACTATGAGCAACTAAGTCATTTTGACTACTATAAATTCACAAATTAAAAATAAAGGACATATGAAAAAAGATGCTAACTGCATCCAGAGAGAGAACTGATCAATAGAAGTATGAATAGAATAATTTTACATATATATGTGTGTATATACATATAGACAGATACATGGAAGAATAGATGGATGGATAGATAGAGAGAGGGAGAGAGATAGATAGACTGACAGAGAGATAGAATTTTGTAGCTAATGGTAGTCATCTCTAGGATGAGTAGGAAGGGAGATGAAGGAAGAAAAAAAGCCAAAAAAAAAGAACTTTACATGCTAACTTTGTTGTCTATTTGGAGTTGTACATGGTAGAGTTGCAGTTTCATGTGCAATCATCTTTTTTACTATACTGGAAATACTATACTATAGTATAGTATTTTTTTACCATAGTATAGTTTTACTATACTATGGAAATACTTGTTCTGTGAATTGAAGATAAATATTTTTTTAAAAAAAAGGTATATGCAATGAACTATTTTTTAATGATATAATATTTAATACTACAATCACATATCCATTTTAAATATATTGTAGGATATACCACAAGATGGAGGTCTAAGCTTATTTTCTGTCAAATACATTTTCCAGTTTCCTTAGTGTTTTTTTAAAAATAGGGAGTTTTCATGACCCACAGCAGGATTCAATCAGTCCTATGTTTTAAGTGGCTGATACATTATTTCCCATGGACACTGAGGAGCTAAGCCAGAGTGGGCTACTGGGAGTACTATCAGGTGGATTGTTCCCCAGATCAGCCTGGGACGTCATGATAGGACAAATCAAGGCATGTCCTCAGTGATGCACCATTAAACTAGAGGCTGTATGACCCAGAGAGACTTCAGAGAGAAGCAAGACATCTGGACTTTATTCTACCTCTGCTCACTGCCATGGGACCTTCAGCTGGTCATCAAACATTAGGACCATAGAGGAAGAGTTAGAAAAGACTGTAGAAACCATTCCTTTAAAAGATGAGGAAATGGAAGCCTATTAGACTAATGACTTGCCCAAGGTCACATGGACAGTTTTAGATGAGAGATTCGAACTCAAGTCTTCTAAAGCTGAAGCCTCTTACATATCACACTGGAACTTTTGGCTCAGGGGGGTACCGGAGACAACTCAAACCCAACCAGTTCTTAAATTTAAAGAATAAGTTTATTATAGTTCAGAAATTGGCTGGGTTTGGTTTATCGTTTTGTTGATTGATTGTCTAGACTTAATGGATACATTTGTTTTTCAGGGGATCCACTGTTAAATGGCACAGAGGCCTCATTTTCCTCCTCAGGCAGGATTGTAGGCAGTGCTCTTTCTACTGTACCATGCTTACTTGAGCTCTCTGTAAGAGAGGGATGGCAATATCTTTCCCTCCCTACCCATCCAAATAGAGGAGAAAACATTTATGAAGGAGCAGAGAGGGTTTTGTCAAAAATAAAAGGTATCATCATGGAAGGTAAATAAATAAAATAAAAATAGGAAGTTTTATCCTAAGTAATTTACCTTTTCCAGTTTATAAAATACTCAGTTACTGAGTTTTATTGTTTCTGATTCTCCCTGCTCCATTGATTTCTTTCTCAATTTTTTAACCAATAGCATATGATTTTGTATAAATACGGAATTTATAATATGGACTAAGGACTAGAAGTGCTATTTCCCCTTCCTTGTTACTTTTTTCATTATTTCCCTATTTCCTAGATTTTTTGCTTCTCTAAATGAATTTTGTTATTTTATAAGATTCCATAAAGTAGCCCTTCAATGGTTTGATTGGTATAACATTAAAACTATAAGTTAGCATTGATAGTATTATCATTTGTATTATATTGACATGGCCCAACCATGATCACTGAATATTCCTCCAGCCATTTAAATTGTTCTTTATTTCTTTAAGGAACCTTATTGCTGTTCAGTTGTTTTCAGGGATGTCCAATTCTTTTAAACCCCATTTGGGCTTTTGTTGGCAGAAACCCTGGAGTGGTTTGCCATTTTCTTCTCCAGCTCATTTTACAGATGAGGAAACCAAGGCAAATAGGGCTAAGTGACTTGCCCAGGCTCATACAGTTAGTGAGTGTCTCAGGAGAGATTTGAACTCAGGAAGATGAGTCTTCCTGACTCCAGGCCCTGTGCTCTACTCATTATGCCACCTACCTGCCCATATTTCAATGTTGAATCTATAAAAATACTTTATGTGCTTTAGTAAAATATTTTATGCATTTTTGCAGTAATTTTTCATGTTATTCTCCCTTTCTATTACTGCTTCTTGGATTTTCTTCATTATTATTTTTGTATAGAAATGATGTTGATTTTGTAGCCTGAATTTTAGTTGAAGCTATTGTCTCCATTAGTATATTTGCTGATGCTCTAGGACTTTCTAAGTAAAACATCATATCATCAACAAATAGGAATGGTTGATCTTTGCTTCTTTAACTCTGTCCTCCCATCTTATTGCTATTGCTAACATTTCCAGAATTATATTTAATAACAGTGGAGAAAGTGGGCATCTTTGCTTTACTCCTATACTTAGTAGGAAAACTCTAGTGTAGCCCCATTTCATCTGAGGCTTGTTTTTAATTTTAGAAAGAAACTTTTTATGATATTAAAAAAGGTCTCCTTGTTTCTATATTTTGTAGGGTTTTTTAGCATAAGTGAATGTTGTATTTTATCAAAGACTTTTTCTGCTTCTATTGAACTAGATATTCATGTGGTTTGAAATGTTTTTGTTTTTAACATTGATTAGGATACTTGTTTTCCTAATATTGAGCCATCCTTTCACCCCTAATATGAATTCAACTTATTCATAATGAATAATTCCTTGAATGAATTGTTGTAGTCTCTTTGAAAGGATTTCAACTAAAATTTTTAAATATTCATTAATGATGTGGCTATAGTTCTCTTAGTCTTACCCTTCCCTTGTTTAAGTACTGGGACTATATTTATCTGATAATAGAAATTTGGTAGAGTGCTTTCTTAATTTTTAAGACTAATTTGTGTAATATCGGCACTAACTGTTCTTTAAATGTTGAATAGAATTCTCCTGGGAATCCATCTGGACCAGGAAATTTCTTTCTTTAGTGGTTCTATTTCTTTTTCTGGATTATGCAAGATCCCTATTGATCTGTGAATCTGGATATTTTCTATTTTTGAAGATATTTCCTAGTTCTTTGGTGTTTTCAGTTTTGTTAGCATATAACTGTGCATATAGCATGTTTTGCTCATTCTTTTTCATTTCTTCTGATTTTGTTATGATTTCATCTTGTTCTTTAGCTATTAAATGTTGATCTGATTCCTGCTCTCTTGTTTTTAGGCAGGTTGTTAGCCCTTTGAAGAACCAGCTGTTAGTTTTCTTTACCATTTCTATGATCTTTCAGTTTCTTGCTTATCAATAATCTCCATTACCTTCACTGCTACTAGTCAAGCATTTAAAAATATGACACAAAACTTTTTTAAATGCTTCTTTTTTCTTCCCAATTTTTCAGCTAGTCCTATACAGGGTCACAAGGACATCACATACAGAAGTCATATGCAAATACCATTTAGGGAATGACATCACACAGATATTTACCATATACAGAATCTGTACGAGTGACACAAAATCAGGAAATAATCTGCATCAAATAAATGAAATGAATACATTCTGTGGGGCTTTGGGAGGAGGGGGAAGAGTTAATTAGTATTGTTTTTCTTTGCCTGTGTGTGATTCATGCTCCATTGATTCTTTTGTGGCACAGTCGTTTTCCCTGACCTATCTATGATTAAACCAGCTGCTATTCTGGGAGGTACATACAGCATGCTCATCTCTACAATGCCTGTCATAGTTCTGGTCTATCTCCTGGGGCAAAAAAATACCTAACAAGTTTTACTCTAACTCTTTCAGAAATTATAAAATGCTGAAATAATAATTTTATTTGGGTCTTCTCCCTCATTTTATTTAGTTTTATGGATTTTTTTATGTTTTATCAATGCCTTTTTTCTTTACTTCATAATCATTTCCAGGAGTAGTGGGAAGGCCTTCTTTCTCTACTCTCAACCAAACCCTCAATTAATCAAAAATAGACAATAGAGCAACTGCATAAGAAGATGATGTATAAAGCATTCTGCCCTAATAATTTAGTGTCTATTACCCCATATTTACCCTAATAATTTAGTATCTATTACCTCATATAATACCTCATATTACCTTATGCTTTGTATTTACTTATATAATTTATATATATATATATATATATACATATATACATACGTATGTACATATAAAATAGCTATCACTTACAGAGTATATATAATAGCATATATATAATAGCTATCACTTATATATCATTTATATATGCTTTAAGGCACTGTGCCTAGGTTATCTCATTTGATCCTCAAAAACCTCAACAACCCTGGAAAGAAGATACTATTAACCCAATTTAACAGATGAGAAAATGGAGGCTGAGAGGTCAAGTTACTTACCCAGAGTTACAGATCTAGGAAAGGTCCAAGGCAGAATGTGAACTCATGTCCTGACTCTCAGTACAACTCAATACAACTTCCTTCACAGTGCTACGTACATCATATGTGAATATATTGTTTCCCCGACTGAAAGTAAGCTCCATGAGGGTAGGTACTATTTGTTTTTTCGTTTTTGTTTTTCTATCCTCAGCACTATGCCTAGCATATAGGTTTAATATAATCTGTTTCCTGGATTTCTTTAGAGGTTTTCCTCCCATCTTTGGTTTTTAAGGGACATTACTCAGTATTTTATTTCTTTTTATTGATATTTTATACCATTTGTAAATTACAAGTTTTTCAGTAATTCTACAATTGATAGGTGCCTAAACTTAGTTTCCAGTTCTTTGCTATGGCAAAGAGCCCTGCTATGAATATTTTCCCCTTTTGGATTGTGGCAGAGTGGCTTGCATCACTCAATAAAACTATGAACTACACTGAGCAGGGTTACCCAAGATAGTCAGGTCAGAGTGCAGAGCTCTGGCAAAAGGTGATCCACTGGAGAGGCAGCTGGCAAAACATTCTAGTATCTGTGCCAAGAAAACCCCATGACCAGCAGTAAAATGCTAAAAGAAAGGCAAAGGCCTGGGTCATGAAGACTGGGGCACAGTTGATCAACTAAACAATGACAAATGAATATTGGGCCTTGGTTTGTCTTTGATTTCCTGGAGGCATATACCCAGTAACAGGATCTCTGAGTGAAAGGGTATGGACAATTTAACCCAGGCCTATACAACATAAGGCCCGCAGGTTGCTTGCTACTCACCAAAGAATTCTGGGCAGCCCACAAAAAATTAGGGTCACCATTGCACACTCTCCTGTCTGTCACGCGATTGGTGGCGTGTCTGTCTCTATCTGCGGTTCAAAGTTTAGCCTATTTTAATTTTGGTCCCGACTCACTGCCAAGTTGTGCAGGTCTGGTTTTTTTTTTCTTGCATAATTTTCTTGCATAACTTCACAATGATATCAAGAAATATTGGATGAATTTCCAAGGCTGGCAACAGTAATTTAGTGTGCCTACCTTCACATAGCCCCTTCAACCTTTACTATTCCCATTTTTTGTCAATTTTACCAATTTTCAGAGTGTAAGGCAAAAGGGAATAAGCATTTATAAAGCACCTACTATGTGTCAGGAACTAGCTAAGTGCTTTACAATTATTATCTCACTTGATTCTCAAACAACCGTGCAAGACAGGTGCTATTATCTCCATTTACAGTTGAATAAACAGAGGCAAACAGAGTCTGCAGCCAAATTTAAACTTGGATCTTCCCAACTCTAGGCCTAGCATTCGATCGACTGTACCACTTAGTCTCAGAGGGCTTTAGATTTGCATTTCTCTTACGATTAGTGATTTAGAGCATGCTTTCAAATGATCATATACAATTTACAATTATTCTTTACAAAACCCTTCATATCCCTTGACCCCTTACCTATTAAGGAATGCTATATATTTATATCAATTCCTTGCCTATTCCTTGATGCAAATAGATTTCCCAATAGGCATCTCTTCTATCTTCATTGATTTCCTCAGTGCAAAAAGGGTTTAATTTCATGCAATCAAAATTGTCTAGTTTACCTTTTATGATTTCCTCTATCCCTTGTTGGGTTAAGAACTCTTCTCTTCAGCATTGTTGCAAAAGATATTTCTACCTATTTTATTTCTTTAAAAGATAATGACCTTTTTTACCTTCAAGTCATATATCTGTTATGAGTTTTTTATAGCATATGATTTAAGACACTGATCTAAACCTAATTTCTGCTAAAATATTTTCCCCCTTTCTCAGAAATTCTTGTCAAAAAGACTACCTCCCTCCCAACCCCTAGTAATTTTTGTTGTTCCTAGAACCCCACATTTATCTGACAGGACTTGAAAGATGAAAAGTGAGATATGAATCCTTAGGAAGAATTAAAAGGACTGGAAAATAACACAGATATAAAAAGTCTTTTCAACACCTTGTCATCTCTGAATAAAAATTATATCCCCTAAGAGAACTCATAGGGTTGTGGCTGCCCTCAAATTATATAATTATGCAAATCAGTTTCTAAACAAAGTGCTATATAAACAGGTCTATGGGTTGACAATTTATTTCCATTTGAAGGGAAGGGAAACGGCAGTGTCAAAAGTTGGTTGGTTGGTATGAGCAATGGTCCCCCTATCTTGTAAATCTCAGCTGGAATAGAATCAGCACGAGGTGCTTTGCCACATGAAATGAGCCTAATGGCCCTCAAAACCTCTTCTTCAGTTGGAAGTTCAGCTAAGGAGGAATTGACTTCCACCTCTGGTCAGTGGCCTCAGCATTGATTGATGATGGTATGTTGAGAACACTATGAAAGTGCTTAGCCCATCTCTTTAGAATCATGTCCTTATCACTAATCAATGGGGCTCCATCAGCACTGAGTATTTGTGATGCACCATAGTTTTTGATCCATAAATAGCTTTCAGGGAATCATAAAAGCGCTTTGGATTGTTACTATCAGCATAAAATTGAATTTCATCTGCCTTCTTACTGAGCCAGGAATCCTGCATCTCTCTAAGCTTTGTTTGTACTTTGCTTTTGATGGAATTAAATGCTGCCTTCTTAAAGGCAGATAAACTATCCTGCCAGTATATCCTGTGGAGTTTTCATTTTTCATTTAGTAGCTTCTGAATTTCCCCATCATTTTCATCAAACCAGTCTTGGTGTTTGCAAGTGTTCTGACCCAGAGGAGCAAATGCAGTGCTGTACACCAAATTTCTGAAAGCTGACCACTCCTTTTCTGATCCATTGTTGCCAACTGTGTGTTGGCTCAACTTTCCCTCCAAGTCAGCAACAAACTGTTCACACTCAGAGGAGAGCTCTAATTTGTTGACATTAATTCTTCTAGTAGTCATTTTGCCTTGGGGGTGGCGCTTTTGATAAATGAGAATATTTAACTTGTAAAGGATAAGTCTATGATCAGTCCAGCACTCTGCACCACACATTGCCTTTGTTACTCTCACATCTTGTCTGTCTCTTCTCCTTACAATCACATAGTCTATTAGAAGCCAATGTTTGTTGCAAGGGTGCATCCATGAAGTTTTATTGCATTTTCGTAATTGGAAAATAGCGTTGGTGATGAGAGGGTCATGCGATGCACAAGTCTTCAGCATTAAATGACCATTGCTGTTGCTGTTTCCAACTCTGTTCCTCCCTAAGACTTCCTGCCAAGTCTGGCAATCTGAGCCTACTCTAGCATTAAAGTCACCCAGAATTATAAGCTTGTCCTATTTTGGCACATTGATGATAAGGGTCTCTAGGTCTTCATAAAATTTTTCTTTGATTTCATCAGGGTTTGTCATAGTGGGAGCATAGGCACTTATGATGGTGGCATGGCGTTTTCCTGCGAGTGGCAATCACATTGTCATGAGCCTGTCATTCACTCCTTTTGGCAGGCATACCAGCTTGCTGATTAGATTAGTTTTGATTGCAAAACCCATGCCAGCTTCACTGCACCCACTCCAGAAAAAGATGTATCCAGCTCCAACTTCAGTAGGCTGGCCTTCATTTGCCAATCTTGTTTCACTCAGGGCTGCTATTTGGATGCGATACCTGTTGAGTTCTCTTACTGAATTTTGTGTTGTCTATTAGTGTGTTGTCTATAAGTGAGCACATTCCATGTGCTGATGGTGAGTGGAATCATCTTTGCAGATGTTTTCATACATTTTGTACAATTTTTTGTGTTTCAACTGCATAGTGGGATTCCCCACTGCCACAGTAATCAGGACAGGGTTGGGTAAGCAGACAATGTTTAGGGCAGTTTTTCTAGCCCCCTTCCTCACATCAGGAGGAAGTGGGTGTAGGGTGTGTTCAGGGAAGACCAGTACCTTTGATGTGATGGCTGCCAAGCCCTTTTTGGGGCTCTTTCCACTTTTGGTGTCTACCTGTTCCAACTAACTCTCACCTATGGCTCCAAGAAGTTGCAGCATGTGCAGTCTCAAAAGTAGGCATGGCCTGAAAGCACCTCTATTTTCTCTGTAGGAGAAGGGAGGGTCTTCCTGAGACTTTCAAATGGGGTTACTTTCCCTCCTAGGTATGGAACTAGGAACAGAAAGGGAAGTCATCATTAAGTTCTTCTGAGGAGTAAAGGAGATGCCCCATGAAAAGAAATACCATATGGCAGATAAAGCTTTGGCCTCAGCAAAGAAGTTCTGGGTTCAAATTCTTCCTGTGACACCAGCTGTGTGACCATAAGCAAGTCATTTAGTCTCTCAGCCTCAGTTTCCTCATTTGTGAAATAGGAATAATAATTATACTTATAAGCTCACAGATATAATCTACAATATGTTCTTCATGAGATTATTGTTGTCAACAAATGACATAAGGCGTGTAAAACAATTTGCAAAACTTAAAATGCTATATAAATGTTAGATGAAAAAGCAGTGAAGTCACCAAGCATTTATTAAACACCAGGCACTGTGTTAAAGCACAAAAGGAGGACAAAAAGGGGTGGGAGAGATAGTTTCTTCTCTCAAGGAGTTCATAACCTAAAGTGGGTAAGAGGGAGACAACATGCAAAAATCTGTGTGCAAACAAGCTATGTACAAGGTAAATTGAGAATGATCTCAGAGGGAAGGCATTAAAATGAAGAGGCACCAGGCTTCTTGCAGAAGGTGAGACTTAAGCTAAAATTAGAAGGAAGTCAGAAGTAGGAGGTAGAGATGAAGAGGGAGAACATTCAAAGAATGGGGAACAAGCAATGAAAAAACCAAAAATTGTAATGGGGATAAACTAGAAGCCTTGCCAGTAAGATCAGGGGTGAAGCAAGGATGCCCCCTGTCACCACTGTCATTCAATATTGTACTAGAAATGCTAGCTATAGTGAGAAAAGAAGCGGGGGAAGAAATGAAAGGCAATGAGTGAATAGGCAATGAGGAAACAAAACCATCAGTCATTGCACATGATACGATGGCATACCTGGATAATCCTAGAGAATCAACTAAAAAATTAGTTGAAATAATGAATAACTTTGGCAAAGTTGCAGGATATAAAATAAAACAATGTAAATCATCAACATTTCTATATATTACCAACAACATTCAGCAGCAAGAGATAGAAAGGGAAATTTCATTTAAAATAAATGTATACAATGTAAAATACTTGCGAGTCTACTTGCCAAGATAAACCCAGGAATGATATTTACAGGATTACAAAACACTTTTTGTACAAATAGATCTAAAGAATTGGAAAAACATTACTTGCTCATAAGTAGGCCAATTCAATATAAAAAAAATGATAATTCTTCCAAAAGTAATTTATTTATTCAGTGTCATACCAATCAAAATACCAAAAATTTATTTCACAGAGCTAGGAAAAAATAACAAAATTCAACTGGAAGGATAAAAGGTAAAGAACATCAAGGGAATCAATGAAAAAAATAGGAAGGAAGGTGGCCTAGCCATACCAGATATTAAATGATTACAAAGCAGTAATCATCAAAACAATCTTGCATTGGCTAAGAAATAGAATGGTGGATCAACGCAATAGATCAGGTACACAACACACAGTAGTAAATGACCATAGTCATCTCATGTTCGATAAACACAAAGACCCCTGCTTTTGAGACAAGAACTCACTATTTGACAAAAACTGCTGGGAAAATTGGAAAGCAATTTGGCAAAAACTAGGTATAGAACAGCATCTCACACCACATACCAAGATGGGCTCAAAATGGGTCCATGTTTAGACATAAAGGGTGATACCATAAACAAATTAAGGGATCATGTCATAGTTTACCAGTCAGATCTATAGAGAAGGGAAGAATGTATGACCAAAGAAGAGATAGAGAGCATTACAGTATATAAAATGGATAATTTGATTAAATTAAATTAAAAAGTTTTTGCACAGACAAAATCAATGCAGCCAAGATTAGATGAAAGCAGAAAACTGGAGGGAAGGGTGTGGAATTTTACAGTAAGTTTCTCTGATAAATACCTCATTTCTCAAATATGTAGAGAATGGAGTCAAATTTCTAAGAATACAAGTTATTCTCCAATTGATAAATGGTCAAAGGATATAAACAGGCAGTTTTCAGATAAAAAAAATCAAAGCTATCTATAGTCATACAAAAAAATGTTCTAACACTACTGATTAGAGAAAATGTACACTAAAACAACTCTGAGGTAACACCTCACATCTATCAGATTGGCTAATATGACAGAAAAGGAAAATGACAAATATGGGAGGGGATGTTGGGAAATTGGGACACTAATACACCATTGGTGGAATTGTGAATTGATCCAACCATTCAGGAGAGCAATTTGGAATTACGCCCAAAAGGTTACAAAACAGTGCAAACAACCCTTTGATCCAACAATACCATTTCTAAATCTGTATCCCAAAGAGATCCAAAAAGGGGGAGAGGGAGGAGATATATGTGTACACAACTATTTATAGCAGCTCTTTGTGTAATGGAAAAGAATTAGAAATTGAGGGAATGCCCATTATTTGAGGAATGGCTGAACAAGTTGTGTATATGATTGTGATTGAATACTACTGTGTTATAAGAAATGACAAAAGCAGGACACTTTCAGAAAAACCTGGCAAGACTTACATGAACTCAAGCAAAGTGAATTGAGCAGAACCAGAAGAACATTGTACACAGTAACAACAATATTGTATGATGACCAACTGTAAATGCCTTAGCTATACTCAGCAATACAATGATGTAAGACAATTCCAAAGGACTTAGGATGAAAAATGCTATCCACCTTCAGAGAAAGAACTGGAGTCTGAAAGCAGATCAATGCATAATTTTTTTACATTATTTTTCTTATTTGGGAGTGAGGGTTTGTTCTGTTTTCTTTTGCAACATGGCTAATATGGAAATATGTTTTGTATGACCTCACATGTATAATTCATAGAAAATTGCTTGCCTTCTCAAGGATGGGGAAAGGAAGGGAAGAAAGGAGAGAGTTTAGAACTAATTTTTTTTTAATGTTAAACTCTGTTTTTACATGTAATTGGGGAAAAAAATTTTTTTTTAAACTTATTAAACATTCCAAGGGGAATTGTGAATGAACAGGTCCAGATCAAGCATGGGTGGTGGCATGGTATGGAAAGTCTCCTCTCATATGTTCTTGGAACATACATAAAGCTTGTATCATCTCCTCTTGCGGAGCCCATTCATCTTGCGACCATCTAGTCAGTAGAGATATTTCTTGCTTCACTCAACTCAGGACCTCGCTGACACACCAGTTTTGTTAATTTTAACTTATGCATCATATGGCATCCAATGGAATTATTCTGTATTTTGTATAGGTGCTCTAGAATGTCTAGGTAAATAAACTCTATAAAAAGAAGACATTGGAGGGAGAGGGCCATCATGAGGAAGGTCTGAGGTCTACTTCATTAGAGGGGGCCAGGTCCCTTTAATAAAATGTATGAGCTCAGAGCTCTGCCTCAGTTTCTTTTAGTCATTTGGGGTGATTTTTGTCCCCACAAATGGCAAGTGGAAAATACAGATGGGCAAATGGAGGCTTCTTGTAAAGAGACACTTCCAAACCATTAGAGCTGCCTCAGGAAGGAGTGGGTTCTCCTTTGTCCAAAGTCTTCAAGTGGAGGTGATCATTGTGGAGGACATCTTTGTTCAGGTATGGATTGGACTAACCAGCCTCTGGGCTCCCTTCCAAATCAGAGATATAAGTAAAAAGAATTTGTTGTTGTTCAGTCATATCCAACACTTCAGGACCTCATTTGGGTCTTCTTGGCAAAGATACCAGAGTAGTTTGCCATTGCCTTCTTCAGTTTATTTTGCAGATGAGGAAACTGAAGCATACAGGGTTGAGTGATTTGCCCAGAGTCACACAAGAAGTGAACATCTGAGGTCGGATTTGAACTCTCCTCTTTCTGTCTCCTGGAGTTACAATTATCTTACCTGGTCCTCACAACTCTGAAAGGTAGGTGTTGTTGTTATCCCCATTTTACAGATGAGGAAACTGAGGCAAACAGGTCGAGCGACTTGCCCAAATTTAAACTCAGGTCTTCCTGAGTCTGGGTCAAGTTCTGATATGCTCTATCGATTATGCCAACTACTAAACTATAATCAAAAAGAGAACTTTTTTTAAAAAGCATCTCAGCTAAGATTAAGGAAAATGACTAATCTCAGTTCAAAAGAACAGACAAAGGAGCACATTTTCTTCCTTTTGGTCAAGAGATGGGGCAGAATATTGCATGTGTAGTTATGTATTTTGGGGTGTAGGATGTGTTCAGGGAGGATCAGAACTTTAGTGCGATGGTTGCCAAGCCCTTTTGGGGGCTCTTTCCACCTTTGGTGTTCACCTGTTCCACCTCTCACCTGTGGCTCCAAGAAGCTGCAGCACATGCAGCAGCCACACCCCAGTAAACAATTTAGGCAGATGGAACAAAAAGAAAAGTTTGGGAAAGAAGAGGTATTAGACTGACTACCAAACTGAAGGTCTACAGAGCTGTTGTGCTGACCTCATTGTTGTATGCATGTGAAACATGGACAGCCTACCAGCACCATGCCAGGAAACTGAATCGCTTCCATTTGAACTGTCTTAGGAAGATTCTGATGATCACCTGGCAGGGTAAGGTATCAGACACTGAAGTCCTTGCTCGAGCTGAACTGCCAGGTATTCAAATTATGTTTCAGAGAGTGCAACTCCGATGGGCTGGCCATGTTGTTCAAATGCAAAATGTATGCTTGCCAAAAAGACTATTTTATGGAGAACTTCCATGGGGCAGGCGATCACATGGTGGCCGGAAGAAATGATATAAGGACACTCTCAAGGTCTCTCTCAAGAACTTTGGATTTGACTTTGTATCATGGGAGACACTGGCACAGGACCACTCAGCGTGGCGTGCCCATATCAGAAAGGGTGCTGTGCTCTTTAAGTAGAATTGAGATAGCACAAAGTAAACGCAGGATGTGCAAATCTGGGATATCCACCCCAAATATTCACACAGACTATCTGTGTTCAACCTGTGGTAGAGCATTCCAAGCTTGAATTGGTGTGATCAGCCAGTCGGACACAATGAAATTTCACTTTTTCATGGTGATGTCATTTTCATCCTCTTCAAAGAGGAAGCACAACAACCAGTCATGTGTTTTCTATATCCCTAAGTTTTGCTAATTGTTTTTGTCACAAGGTGAATGAGGAACTGGTATCTTGGGAAATGATTAGTGTAGAAAATCAAGGAGAATCATTTAAAAAAAAAAGTTGGTTAAGTGTTTCCTCTCTAGTCACTATATTTAGACTATATTCTACACACTTGATCCCACTTCACCTGTAAGATAGTCAAAGAGATTCTACACAATGAGATCTGACATTTCTTTGTTCTGGCTTCTATGGCCTTGTTGGTATTTTCCGTTCTAGAATGGAAGATAATCTAATGTTCTCCATCTCTCTCTCTCCAACTGAGCAACTCGAAAATATATCATCTGTCATGATGACTCACAAACAGGTACTGTCATTCCAGGTGAGGGGAGGGGTAGTCTTGGTTAAGGGAATCTATTACCTAAGAGACCTGAGCAGATTTTGGCATCCTTCCCCAGCTACAATGCTGAAGTCTTTCTTATCAAGCACTGTGACAAGCTTCAGAATTTCCTCTCCTCAATTCATGTACATAGGTCAGTTCTTCCTTTAAGAGTTAGCATGTAGATAAGACTGGATTGCTCAGAATCATAAAGCTAGCCTACAAATCAACTCCTACACCTAGTCCACACTTCAACCTTGTTTTTTAGGATCAGAGGTTCTGCCATATCTTAACTTGGTATTTCATTACCACCATCCTCCAGCTTATGACTGAACAAATGGATTTCCAAATTTCTAGTCCCTCACATTTGGGCAAGTTTAAGGATGGAGAGCGAGGAAGGCAAAGAGAAGGGAGAATGAAATAATTTTGGATTGTGGGAAAATTTTGGAAGATGGTGGGAGAGGAGTTTAACTGCAGGGCAGTTTGGAATCATCTCACTTTTATTTCTGTATTTCTACAGTATTTCCCATTCTACTCCCCACCTATGTCTTAAATTGAACTTCACCTACTTTGCAATGCAGGTTCTTTACATTTAGAACCCTAAATATCGGTATGAAATTGACTTAAATTTCAACAGTATAAAAAATGAGTCTATGAACAGTCTATCTTGCATCTAGGAGGCCCTTAATACTTGTTGAATTAAATGTTGTATTATTCCTCAAATTCAGGTACTTAACTAATGTTTATGTTAACATTAATGATGTTTCTAATCAGTAACATATGTAACTAATAATGTATTTCTGTAAAGCCCAGAGGAGTTTTAGCTCCAAGAGAACTCTCACGTCTGGTATTCAGTATGAGATAATTAGTGTGACTTAAAATAATTACCACAATAGTAATATTAATGAAACAAGTTTTTTCAAATGAAAATCAAGGTATATCCTAGTTACTTTAACAAGATATTTTATTTGTCTAGCAACTGCAAAATATACAAACTTCTGAAAGGCATACCCTGTTTACAAGCTAGCAGAGTTTTTATTCCAGGTGATTATTTAAGACAAACATTTAAAGCACACCTAATAAGTCACAAGTTTAGAAAAAAAAAAAAACAAAACCCTCCCCCATCCCCCCAAACATCTCTCTCTCTCACCTGGCACCATCATACACATTAAATAAATAAATAGCATTTTTGCTATCAAAATAATATTAAAAAAATAAATTTCAAGTATTACAAATAAAAACAGTATCATGGATGTGGTTCAATCAGTTTCTCCCCCTTCTTAATTTTTAAAAAGAATTCTGGTACTCTCAAGATAGAATAATAGGGAGGGAAAAACAGCTGTGCCCCCCAAACAAATAGATAAAGTTCAGAAAAACTGGTTCCAGTGGAACAGGGTAAAAATAAAAGTCAGTCACCCCAGTAAGACTGCCCCCACTGCGCACTAAGCACAACCCTTGATGAAATGCCTCAGTGTAGCTCAGGCCGCTACTATCACTACTTCGAGTACTACCACGACTAGCTTCAACGGCAAGTAGCATCACCTCCAGGACCTTTGGATGTATTCAACTCTCCTCACTCTTCCCAAATTAAAATCTTCTTGTTAGGAAAAACTAGATTGTTGTTTTGAATTTTAAAAAGAGAAAAAATGCACGACAGGTAGAGATCCTGACAATGAAATAAACAAACTTCTATTCTTGGTCCCTTTCTGTCCATTAAAAACAGAAATGAGTCCAAGAAAACAGACTACCAGAAAACCTAGGATAAAAAACAAAGTGAATCCAAAACTATATGGTTCCCATAAAAACATGCTCTTGTGCCCGCTTGCACATCCACAAGGAGAAGTGGGCGGTTGATACGACTTAAGGTGGTTACAAAAAAGGGGGGGGGGAGTTTAGGGAGATCTTAGGCTTATGACAATCTATGTATAGGTCTACTTGACAATAAGTTGCCAATAAATGTCTTTGAAGAGTCAAGATATGAGCTCTATAACGGGACCCACTGATGGTTCTGGCTTTTTTTTTGGTGACAGAGGGACTTCTGAGCACACAGGAACTAAACTTTCTGGAGAGCAGTGATTAGCTTTTACCTCTTTCTATATTTCCAGTGCTTAGCGCAGTGCATGGCACAGAGTAGGTGCTTAAGAAACATTTACTGATTGAAGTATGAGGCACTGTGGTCTGTCTCTTCTTCAGCCCACCCATTTTTACCTTCTCTCTGAAGCAAAATAAATGCATTCCCCATACAGGCTCCTCCCTCTCTGTTCCCACTTGTGGAACACTGGGCAAAGAGGAAAAGATATTTGAAGGGTGTTTGTGTGTTACAGAAGTTTTCCCCACCACCCTCCTGCCCTCCAAATAGCTCTATCATGACAGGGATGATGTCAAACTTCTACAGTCATTCCCATCTCCTCTGTCCTGAGCACCTGGAGAGTGCTAAAGACAAATACTGAACTGATACCAGGCGATCTTTTTCCTCGTACTGGCTATTACCTGTCCAGACTGAAACAGGATGATGAGAAGAGAACCCTAGAGAGAGGATCTCTTCCTCCCCCACCCTTCCAGAGTCAGTCTAACTATGCTGCTTGGTCTACTTTAGAACAAGAAGACAACAGCCAGCTGGTTCAAAGCAATGCTACACAACTCCAGGAAACAAGCTTTGCCTGCATGTGATTAGGCCTGTCGGGATTCCCAGTTCATCATGCTTCCTTCACAATCTGACATAGCTCCTATGATGCACGGTAACCCAACATCCAAGTTCCATGGAACAAAGGTACAGATTTCTCATCCTACTTCTTCCACAAAAGGTGCAAACATAAGCAGTTCAAAGAGAATGTTATCTTCTGACTCAGGAATTCCTGAAGAGGAAGAAGTCTACTTCTCCAAATTGCCTGGGTACGCCACCTCCAAGCCAACACTTGCTGGTTCCACTCCTAATGAAGTACTGTCTTCAGAGGCAAAGGCAAAAAAAAAAGTGGATGGTTTCTTTAGTAGGTCAGCCATCTTGAATTTTCCTATAATCTTAAAAGATTCCAATCTGCCAATCTGAAACATCTCCCAGTAAGGTAGAAAGGAAGAAAAAGAAGTAGAGAAATTCCCTTCTTGGCTAATTTTTCCCTTCTCACACTTTCAAAGCCTTTCCAGAGAGGTTGCCTCAAATAGACATCCACTGAAAATGAAGAATGGGATGATGAGAAAAATAAGGAAAAAATATAATGGAAAACAACAGATTCTTTACACTAGGAAGGCTATACATTGCCTTTAAGTCACCATAATACGACTGGATGACCGGAGTCAAGACTACTGAGAGTACTGAATTTTCACTTGATAAGATCCACCCTCACCCCAAGAGTCTGGTCAGTTTATGAAAGAAGCAGCTGGAATTATCTGGGCCTCAGGTTAAATGGAGGAGCACAAGCCAAGCTTCAGAAATGGCAATGGAATGCAACTGGTTTCATTTGTCTCAGATTTCCAGGAAGAGTCAAAATTGGTTCTGTGAGTTATTCAGGTTCTGTTTTGAGGGGGAAAAGAAAAGAAAGAATTAGTTTATTTCCGTGCAAGCCCCTATAAAACAAAAGACTCATTATCATGCAGGTGAGACCCCCTCCCATTTATACACAGGAAAAAAAAAGCCTTGTAGAACATCAGTGGGCCAAAAGGGGCCAGGGCATCCCAGGGAACCAATGTATCAAAGCCACAAAGTCAAAAGAACTACTACTACTCATGGGTACATATGCTTAAAAAGAAAAGAAAAGAAACACACACAAGATCTTTCTTCTGGCCATAAAGAAAGGAAAAGAAGGTAGAAAAAATCATGAAGCTTAAGGGTTAAAACCAAAGAGTTAAAAATACATTAGAAAAGATTCTCTGGAGGGAGTGTGCCTATCCACAGACTGGTTGCTCCAAAGGAAAATTTCTCCCCTTGTATCATTTAGTGGTTCGGTGGGTACTTTACACATGATTAAGCTTCCCCTTCCCAAAGCTATGCTGATAATTTGGCTGGGAGGAGCACTAGAATGTTAAAATAGCTATACAAATTTGTAACAAGCTTAGAATACAGGGCAAAATTCTATAAATTTGGGGGTGAATGCCCAGAATAAGGCTATATGTCCTAGGTGGGGGCAGATGCCAGGGAGATAGATACAGACAGACTTGGCCAGAGGCATTTCAGATAGGGCCCCAATCACTAGGACTCACAAAGTCATTTTGACTAGGGTAGTTTTAACAAGAAGCACCACTGCCACACACAAACCTTGAAAACAAAAACAAAACACACCAGCCACAAACTTTAGGTCAGGGGTCCTTAACCTTTTGTGTATCATGGACCCTTTCCAATAGACTGCTGAAACCTATGGAACCTTTCTCAGAATATTTTTAAATATATAAAACATATAGGATTTACAAAAGAAATCAACTACATTCAAATATTATCAAATTGTTTTTTTAGAAATAAGTTCACAGCCTTCTGGTCAAGAACTCCTAAATTAGATGCCTACTATAGATCTTTCCCACTGTTTAGCATGAGTCACTTCTATCTAGTCAAGGTAATTCCTTCCCATCAAAGGGTCTCAAAAACAAAACAAACAAGCCACAAGGCTACTCCCTAAAATGCTTGGTCTCCTCCCACTAAGTTTGCTTTGAGATTTTTTTTTTAAGGTGAAACAAGGGAAGGGGGCGGCAGGGGAAGAAGTTGATAAGGAAACTACATATTTATGATAGTGCTGACTTTAAGCCTACCTTAGTGGTCAAAAACAAACAGAACAAACAGAACCCTAAGATCAGGGAATTTGTCTATGTTTTATACATGGCTCACCTTCTAATCTTAGCAGTCCTCCATAGAAGCAAAGTGATTTTGTACTCTATTGTGCTGAGATTTAACTGATTCTGTCCTCAAGCCTAAGACACAAGCCTGGACACAGTAGCAGGCCTGAGAGCTCATCTTGGCAAGCCTCAGGTGACCTAGGGAATCCCTGGAAGAAGGCAGGGTCAGTTAGGGGGACAACTTAAAGAGTCTGAGGCCTAAGAGTCTCAATCCAATGAAGCAAATAGCCTTCCCAGAGATTTGGATTTGAACAAAACTCCCAAGTCCACTCTGTAACCTAAGCTGCCAAGAACCTTAGCATCTGTCTTCTGGAGTTGGGGAGGAGGTGTTACCTGTTTTGGGATTTGGCACCTGGGTAGACAAAGCTTATTTTATAAATCTGTACCAAAATAGGACCACAGCATTTAGAGCTGAATAGTCATGGGAAATGAGGAAATTAAGGCCCAGAAAGATGAAGATGATTTTCCCAAGGTCATATAAATTTGACTACTACCAAAGCATCATTTTGGGGAGAAAGGGGAATGGTCCAGATGCCTCTTGTATCTTAAGATGCAAAGCTATTGTAGTCCTCTCACAAACCAGGTCTCTAAAACAACACACCAGGGCTTGTGGCAAGCATTATACATACAATGACCCTCCAAGGAGCCACCAAGCATAGGGGACATGGACACAAACACACACACACACACACACACACACACACACACACATACAGACAGACACTACTCACAATTTACTCCCTCAGAACACACAGAGAGAAGAAGGAAGGGACAGAAGGCCAGGAGGGAAAAGGCAGAGAAGCCTGTATACAATACTGCCCCAAACAGTTGCACCACATTCCCTTGGAACAGCTAGTCCTAACACAAGCCAAGATGCTGCCACTCAAGGATGCCAGGGAAAGAAAGAAGCGGGGTGCACTGAGCCATGTTTCCCTATTCAAATGTTAGTAAGGAGAAAACTTAAAAGAACATATGACAGATAATCTGTCTTTTAAACGTAAAGTAGGGTCATGAGAAGGAAAAACAGAATGAGAAGAAAATGATTTTTAGTCTATTTCCTTTTTAAATGCTTATTTGACATCTTAAAATAATACCAGCAGAGATTATAAGCAAGTGCTAGAGGGTGAGACACTCTACTTTTGTATACTTTGCAAAAAAAAGGTATACAGTGTAGAAGTCTTGTTTGTAACTAGACTCAAACACAAAGCTTAACTAAAACAGTTCCTACCACTAGGATTATTATTATTTAAAGTGGTCTAAAATGGAAATACTGTGGCCAAAGCACAAATAAACTGAGCCTCTAGCACATAAAAAATTTAGTGACCCCCCTCCTTTTAAAAAGGGCTGAACACTTTCATTTTTTTTTGAAGACATAATCTCCTGTTCTAAGTTTATCAGGCAGAAATCTTAATCTCTTTCTAATTTTGCAAACTGAACAAAGTAATCTAACTCATTAAATAAGGAAATGGCCAGGGAAGAGTCAGGCTGCCAATAGGTTGTTATTGAAATGCTGAAATTCCCAGGGCCAGCTACTGGAACCTCCCAGACAGAGAGCCAAGAAAGGGAAGGTTAACACAAAAGGTTAAATGCCCATGGAAGTGGCTGATTCTTTATTTTCACACAAAAATAGGCTTTTTAAAGGAATCACACAATATGCTTGATGAAATAGCACCAAGGTGAAACCTAAGGTGGATTTCTTAACTGTTATGGCTCACCAGGTTCTGAGAGGAGGTCATGTGGCCTAACAGGGAAAAGGATGCCTAGGCTGGGAACTGCTTCCCAACACCTGAGACCCAGATGGTGTTCAATATTATCACCAATAGCAAATAGAAACCCAAGAGACCAAGTAGGAAAGGGAAGATCAGGAACAGCCAATAGGAAAGCAATGGAGGTAACAGAGGCAGCTTTATGACAAAGAAAATCATAAATTGGTAAATAGTAACTTCAACCATAAGATGCTCCAACTGTTTGAAAAGCCCTTCTTTTCTTCTCTCCCCAAATCCCCCGACCCATAGGACTATAGGCCTCATAAGCCAGACTACCCAAAAAAAAGGGAGAACAGGGGGAATGCGAGAAGAGAGCAAGGGGTTATAAATAGCTCAGAGAAAAATACTTACAAACAGGCTTTCCCTAGTAAAGGCTGCAGAGAGAAGAAAAGTGGAAAGAAAGGTCAGTAGGAAAAGAAGGGAAAAGACATAAAAACAGCATTTGAAATCAGGAATTAGTGTTATTGTGGCAAACTCTATTGCTACCAGGATAGCCTATGACTTCAAGGTGACCCTGCTGATGGCTAGTAATTTCAAATGCCTACACAACTAGACAATATCTTCTAAAAAACCATAGTGGGGAGCTTTGGGTAGACCTCCTGAGGGATTTCTAAGTTGCACAAAGGAGAAAGAAAGCTGATCAGTCTGCACTAAATCTGAGATGAGCATGGTGAGCCACTGTGAGCAGAGGGCCACCAGGCTACCCATGAAGGGAAGAACCAGCAGCCCAGGTCAATGGGGAAGGTTAAAGTTTCTCTGTGCTGATTGGTACTAGAATGGGGCAAGAAACTCAGCCTCTCCTCACCCCCAAAAAAAGTTAATAGTACCAAATCTAAATTTGGAGGGAAAGTTGCATCATCTGTACTTTATAACAAGCATCTGACACTGCCACCTACTATAGGGATCAAAGGCCACCTGACAAGCATGACACCATGGGTGGAAGAGTCACCAGACACCACTCTTGTTTCCTCTCAAGTCCTATAAATCCTCTACCATTTTCACAGGAAAGCCAAATATCAGATATTACAGGTTTTATTTTTTAAAAAAGTTTTGTAAAAAAGACATTGTAATGGGGCAGAATCAGGGGGTTTGGTGAAGTCTAATGCTGGGAGTGATAATCTATAGCTAACAAAGTAGATAATTTCATTCAAAAAGCTAACCATTCAAATATAAAGCTCAATGACAGATTGAGGAAATTTTTAGCACTAAATCTTTTGAAGACTGATTTATTTTTTATGGGGGACCAATGGGTCAGAGAAAAGCTTAGAAGGAAAAAAGGAAAGGGCTGAGCTCAGAAGGAAAGGGATGGTGGTTCTAGTTGGTAAGACTGGTGCTCCCTACATTTATGGGGAGGGATTTACAACAGGTTTTTAAATGCCTTTAAGAAGCTGTCTTTTAGGGAAGGAAAATAAAAACTTTTCAGTCCCCTGCATGAAACGTATCACCCTCACCCCCATCACCCTCCCCTCACCCAGAGCCAACCATCAGAGGCCAGCGACAGTTTTCAGGGTTAGTTTGGTGAGCCAGTCATGACTGATTCACTAGCAACAGTGGCTTCTGCTACCACAATACTCTCTACCACTCACTAGTGTCCTACAAAGGTGGTCTTGGTCAGTGATTCCAAATGCTTTCCTCTAATTTGGACACACCCAGGACAGAGAATGAAAGAACACTACTAAATGGAATTTGGCCAGTCAGCAGAGCACAAGATAACCTTTTTGGCTAATGACATTTGGTCACATGAAGCCCTACTGAGAGATGTTCCATATTTTAGCCATGGGTCCATTACAGATTCAGCCACCACGTAACCCTAACCTCTCCATTAGTGAAGAGTAGAAAATGCACTAATTCCGTATTTTTTCCTGTTTTGCTGATTCTGCCAAGTAAAGGAACCTGTTCAGAAAGCAAGTATCTATGGATTTCTACCAGGTACCAAGTGAGAAGATGCCACCATGCTATTACCTACTCCAGAGATCACGAACAAAGGACTTCTGTGTTCACCCGTTAAAAAGGGGATACAGAAAGGCACATAAAAAGGTAACAACTGAACCATAACAGAGTTATTATCTTCTCTATGTAATAGGCTTAGAAGTGACAGAAGGAGAAAGGAGTCAACTAACTTGCGTGGGCACCTCCCGGGGTAGGCAGCTGGGCAGGGAAGTAGAAGTGGAAGCCACGTGCTCCTCAAAGCTGTTGATGCGAGGCTTTTTGGTGGGCTCAGGGCTGGCTAGTGGGGTAACACTATTGCGCCTCATGAGCGGGTTAGGTCCCTTCTTTGCTTCCTAATCGAGACAAAGACAAAAGAGATAAAGTGACAGTTATGAGGGAAATGGAAGGGAGAAAGGGGCAGGGTGGGGAAGGAGACAAGAGCAAAAAAAAAAAAGGTTTGTTCTGTTTCTAGACTTGATCAGTCATAATGGTACTAATGATGATGGTGGTATCTAACATTAATTTATATAGTACTGCAGGCACTATGCTAAGTGCTTTAGAATGATTATCTCATTTGATTCTCACCACAACCTGGGAGGTAAGTGCTGGTATTATTTTCACGTTACAGTTGAGGCAAACAAAGGTTAAGTGACTTGCCCAGAGTCACACTGCTAGTAAGTCTCTGAAGCTGGACTGGAATTCAGGTCTTGCTGATTGCAGGCCCTGTATTCTATCCACTGCACCACCAAGCTGCTGATTACACAGCAGGTCACCAAGAGAAAATGACCTCAGGTGAGGAAAATGTCTTTTCGGAGAACAACTCTCAAGTAAAAAGAACAAAGTGGGCTTCTCTCCTACCTTCCCAAACATTCTCCCCAGATGATTCCCAAAGAGGCACACAGACAAACACGAGTTTTTGAAGAAAAGTAGGGACGGGGACAGCAGGTAAAAGAAGGGAACATCAACAGCAATTTTGCTTCAGAACAGGGGCAAGTTATTCCAAGTCCACCCACCCTCCTCCTCCCTGCTCTGGCCCCCAGAAACTGAGGGAAGGAGGTAGAAGTGGGAAAAGAAAGCCAGGTACATAATGGATAAGAAAAAGGCTAGTTATCACAGGTAAAAATCAGAGAAATATAGTAGCAAAGGGAAAAAAATGTTTTCTTTAGCCTCTCAGCAACCAACTAAGGATGCCGGTAATCCAGCATCAAGGAACCTTTCTCACCAGAACATATCTATCTTTCAATTTAAGATTAGGCCAGGAAGTAAACAGGTCCATGAGAGGGCTGACTGTGGTACTGATCATCTTCAGTGGAGGCAGAAGTCAGTCAGCCAGGACCAACAGGGCAAGTTACATGTTAACCTTAGAACTGGCTGAACAAGCTCCTGAGAGAAAGGATTTCATCCATAAGACCTATTTTTAAAAAAGGGAGTGAGACCCGACTCTACTATTTGGGATAGTTAAAGTTCTAGATGGAGGTAAAGAGTTGGTTTTAGGACTGAGTCATTAGCCCAAAATCAGGAACTTGCTCTTCCTAACCTAACCTAACTAGACCTAGAAAAAACCACCACAGGGACTGGTAAAATACTTGGTGAATACATGGCTCTTGAGGCCCAACTACTGCAGATTTTCTTTCTGCTCAATCACTGGCTTAGACCAAGTTCTTCATTTAAGAATATGGTAGGATGGCTTTTCCAGCTTTCAAAGCATCTATTTCAATTTAGACTAGCTGGCTTAAACTCCCCACTGTAGACCAGGAAGCATTTTGAGCAAACATCTCAAGCTAAGGTCCTAAGACCAGACTCCTCCTTAGAACAGCTCTGTTATGAGGAATGATGCCATGTCCTGATGGGAAAGGGGAATCTGAGTCACATCCCTGGCAAAAGAATATTATATCCTGCAGAGTATAGCCATCTTTGCAACTTATTGAATTTAGAGAGTTGCTTTAGAAGTCTAAGAAGTTAGTTAAACGATCTGCCTCAGATCCCTTCAGCCAGTATTTATCAAGAGACATAAGTAAACCTGGGTCTTCTTAGTGCAGGTACGGTATCCTCTCTACCACATTGCTTCTAGACAGATAAACTTACATAAAAGTGGCTTCAAACTTACTTTCAGGTCTGTCCCAATCTGATTTCTCCTGTCAGAGATCCAAACTAATTGGTTTCAAATCTCAATGAAGGAGAAATCAGCCAGAACCAGTGTATACAGACTTGGGGACTAATGGAAAAAATTAGTTTTTCCAAAAAGATTTTGGAAAAGCTTCTCTCCATTCTTTCCATTTCTCTCTAACCTTCCCTTTTTTTTCTATTCCTGGTCACTCTACACCTAAGTCCAAATTGTGGTTACCAATGTTGGTTCAACTAATGAATTCTAAAACCTAGTACTGCAATTCTAGAGCTATCTGAAGGAAGAGAAGAGAAAAGATAAAGGGAAGTTATTTTAAAAAAAAAGAACATCTATCTTCACCTTCCACTGAATTCTCAGGTCAGGTGGTATCAACAGGGAGGTGAAAATAAAATGTGAAAAAATTGTAAGATCATGACACAGGAGGGAAAAAAAAAGATGATAGGCCTAATATACACAAAAAGAAAAAGGAGAGGGCAAAAAGTCACCTGAGACTATTTCAAACCAAAAGTGACCACAAGCGCCAACTCAAGTACACATTACCGTTGGATACACAAACCAATGAGGACTTTATTTGGAGATATTTAATATTGACTAGTCCCTTCCCACTCCATAGAAATTCACCACAGCTGCCCCTAGAAAAGTCCTTTGCTTCCTAAACAAACTCTCTGAGGCTGAAGCCAGAGGCATCAGGGTGGGTACTCACCTCTGATCTTTCCCGATGTGTGTTTACTGCTTCCACATTCAAATAAATAGATTCCACGCGGCAACCTAAAGGATAGGGAAATCAAATGTTTAGAAGAATACAGAGCCAGGTGATTAGGAATGCTCCTTGCCCCACCAGGAGTCCAAAGTGTAGGGGAAGTGGTCTTTTGATCACTGGGAAGTTACTTACCATATGCTACAGGTGTCAATTTCAACACTGTGTGGAGGGGACATTTCAAATACGGCATTTCATCTAAGGAAAGGAAAGGGAAATAGATATGATCCCCATCATGGCGCCATACACAGTGGGCCTTAAAGCAAAACATCTCAAAGGCCTAATCTCACCAGAGCAGAGAAGGGTCTAAAAGTCACAGAAAACTCTCCCAATGAAGGGAATGTGTTGAAGATTCAGCCAAAGCTTCAATATCACTAAAGTATTTGGGACTATTTGCTTCCTAAACTCCCTAAAGTCAGTTTGATTAAGGTCAAGGAATTTTCACAGAAAGCAACTTTGCTAAACTGAAGGGTATGGGAAAAATATGTACTATATAAAAGGTTTATAAACAACATAGAGATTCCTCCGAGAGAGGAACTAAGTGGAGACAGTCATTATGTGGGAACATCAGAATCTTGTGACTTGTGGCTAGGAGTTGGATTCTGAATTACAAAATAGAAACACCACTGTCTTGAAGCTGCTAAATGCCAACATCAAAAAATAATACCTCTCATTTCCACATAAAAGTAAAAAAAATAGGAAATACCTGCACTCTTATCTAGAAAATAGGCCAAAAGACAACGCATGACAGCTTGGTGGCAAATCACCAATACATTCTCCTGTCTCTCCAACTCCATGATCACTGGCTCCAAGCGCTGAACTAGGTCTTGATAAGACTGCAAGGCAAAAGGAATATATATTTACAGAAGCTTTATCCAAGGCAAAGACAATCGCATCTATAAATGTTGGGGGACTAAAAACCATGCACTATGAAGAGAAAGCATGAATTAATGGATGCTTGCCAGGATGATGCAGAAGGGATTCTTATTCAGGGAGGACCTCTTGAGGTTCCAAGTCTTCATGGTCTAGTCTAGGTTAAGTCCTTGGGCCTCTCACAAAGGGGTGAGGGGGAAAGGGGAGAGAAGCTAATTCCTTTCCAAATTAAAGTAAAAATGGCTTTCTACAAAAGGCAAGTTGCTTGGGAATCATTAAAGATTTGATGCCGCTATTTTCTACAGGAGAAGGAGTATAACTAGTTCATTTTTGTTTAGCCTCTTTGCTCTGTATTGAAAGATCCCACCTTTCACTTCCAGGAAAAAAAAAGACACACCAGGTTGCTGTCCAATGTGGCATTTGTTGCATCAAACGAGGCAGGTGGGAATAGTCTCTGTTCTTATGTACATTAAAATAGGATATCCACATGAAATGGATCAGTAAGGCAAAGATCTCATTTTTGGTCAATAAGGAAGGAAAATTTTAAAAGGGAATTGAAGTTCTCTCCATGGAGCATGTAGGTAAAATTTACCAGCAACATGGCCTTAGGCTGGATTCTGGCTTTCTGGGAAGGGTTTATATACTAGGTGGGTCACTTCCTCCCAGATATTGCCACCTGTCTGGCTCCACTGTTAAAGGGGAAAGGTTCACAGACTCCCTCCAGGGGAGAGTGATCATCTGAGATATAACTTGCCTCTAAGGAACCTAGACCCACTCCTCCTCCCCACTTTTGGAGGAGGAAAGGGGATGGGACTTGTATTTTCATTACTGAAGGGGCACCTCATGTGGAACCTCCCTTCCCAGATGCAAAGAGTTGCTTGAATAACTAACAGGTTTGGAAATGAAGACAATGTAAAAATAATATCTAAGTGGAAAAGATTTTTTAAAAAATCAAAATCTTGAGGCAAATTGTGAAAGTTATGTTTTATATGATTAATTACACCTGATCATTTTCTATCAGTCAGATTTTTGTACATAAATTTTGCTCAAAATGGGAGAGTCATCATCCACTGAAGCATTCCTTCAGCTCACTCAGAGGACGCAAGGTTGAAGAACAAACCTCTCTCCCCTTTAAACTCCACACCCTGCCTTTGTTTTAAGCTCCTATAAGTCTATCTAACTGGCTGCCTTATTCTATGCAAAGCACAGACCACACACCCAAAACAAACTTTGCTCAGAGCCTGATCCAAAGCCCAGTGAATACCTCCAGCTACACAGTGCCATTGCATGTCATAGCAATTAAATATTTGGTGAATGAGAGAATGAATGCAGATAAAGACAGGTTTGCCAAAAAAGGTGACCCAGCTACTTTCAAGGAGAAAGTCACACCCCAACAAATGTACCTCTCCAGTAGGGTAGCGGTAATAGTATTTGTCCTGATCACGAAGGGCATATTCCTCAGGATAAGTCTCCTTGATCTCCTCGTAGGTCATCTCTTCACAGACTCCCTGCAGAGAAACAAACAGATGTACACAGACACAAAAAGGCGCCACCATTAAACTATCAGGGGCAAGGCTGCAGGCCATAGCTAAGAAGACCTGTTAGAACACTTCAAGATTACTTGTGTGGATACATGCTTTCCTTGTTTGCCCTCTTTCTAACCTAGCTAAATTAGGAAAACATCCTTTGAATGCAGAAAAATCATGGGAAAAATTCTCACGATCGCCCAGATAGAATATGGGTCAGAATATTGTTGTGATATAGGAAATGATGAGTTGATAGATTTAGAAAAATGTGGAAAGACTTGGACATATAAAGGAAGATATTATCCATCTACAGAGAAACAAGTGGAAATAAGCATAATGTGGTCTTACATATATGCCTTTGAGTATATACATATATAGATATCTAAGTATATGTATGTGTATATATATATATTATATATGTATATATATATATATATATATACATATATATATATATATGTAAGTATAGCTGCACACATATATGTCTGCAATTAATTTGTAGCCTTTTGTGGGGGAGGGGAAAAATAAAGTTAAAAAGTTCATTGCAGAGGACAAAAGAAAAGGAAGCAAAGAAAAGAGGGATGTCTGAAAACAATGGATAATATTTATTACATAGATCTTCTTGACATGGAAATTTATTGCTTTATATTGAATTCTCTCTTATGTTCCATTGTGTACATAGCAACGTTTTTTCCCCCTTTTCTCATTTTGTATTTAAGTTTAAAATAAATTCAAATATAATGGGGAAAAAAATCACCCATCCCTACCCTTCAACTCTAGATCTCCAGCAATAGTCAAATAGATAGACTTACAGCATCAATTTCATTGAGGGCCTTCCACTGTTCATAAGGCAGCTTGAGGGCTTCCGCTGTCTGAATGGTCCTTTTAAGCTGACTGGTCCATACCTTAAGGTCCTTCAAATTCTGCTCCTCAAGGAACTTGCACAGGGCAATGGAGAACTGAAATTTGTCAAGGAGAAACATGGAGAGAATTTGGACGCTGGAGCATGGCACTACTTTTTAACCTCTTGAGAAGCAGAAAATTCACCTTTCATAGTCTGCCACCTAGCGCTGCCTCTCATCATTAGGGCTAACCAGAGCTCCAGAGTCAGAGCACATCCCCAGCACGTACACCTTATGCCCCTTAGCCCCAGAAATCCATTGCTTCCTTGTCTCTCATACACAATATAAGAAAATTCACCATCCCACCTACACCTATCAGGCTATGTGATTAGCTTCCTTAACTGAAAAGGAAGCACACTCAACTCTGCTCTTGACTCCTACCTTTTTCCCCCGAATGGACAAGCCAGAGTCTCCGCCAATCCTCCCTAGGATATTGTACTCGCTTTCCCCATGGCGACATAAGTAGATGGTCCGTGGTTGGACGTGGATATTCATCAGGTAATATACTATCCTGCTCTGGATATAATCTTGGACTCGGTTTACCAGGAATCGTCGGCCAACATCAAGCACCTTGATCAGTGACAGATCCCTGTACAGAAACCCAAACCATAGGGAGAATGAACCAAAACAGGATTGTGCTGATGCTAATGTATCAGTCTCCTGTAAAAAGCTCTTTCAATATGTAAATTTGTTTGGTGGGACTACACTTATTTGTTATGAGGTGGGGTTTTTTACTCTATGACAGAGTAAGAATTGGGAGCTAATAATAGTGATTATTTTAAAAGTTGAAATCATTTTTAAGGGGATGGGAGATTCAGAAGGAGAAAACACAAATATGTAATGTTAGAATTATAATATTGAATTTAAATTCCATCATATTCAATATTAGTTAAAAATTGAATATGGCAGTTGGTAGAGATTAAACAGTGCCATATTCAAGCTTTCTGTTCCTCTTTGTATAGGGAAATACTCATATATGTTGGTGTTTGTCAAATTCATGACAAAAAAGGAAAATTCTAAAAATAAGCCAATTTAAAGTCACTTAACATTTTCACAAGAATTATTTCTTGAGGAAATTCAAGAATTAGACTACAAATTCATTGAGTAAAAAGGAATTATTTTATTCTATTTTTTTTTAATGTTAGCATTAGTGTGTTTTTTATGTACCCTGTTCCTTTAGAGGAATAAAATGATATGACTGAAAAGTTGGGGTGAGACAACGATGAAGGGAATGTAAGGAAAAGATGTAAATTAATGGACAGCTCAAGTATTTTACCCATGAAACATTAGAGGAAGTCTTCCCAATATGCTGGGGGTAAATCTTCTATGGGGCATTTATGGAAATGTATAGGCAAGAATCATACAGGACAAAAAGGCATGGAGAGGTTTTATTATGGATTGGTGAAAATATGAATACAAATCATCACAATATGTATCCTATATCCTTGCTCATATAAGAAAGTCTCACTCCCTTTTTCCGAGATCCCAAACATGCCACATAATCGTTATTTCTCTCTCAACACCCTCATTTAGCTAAAATAGTCGTTGGGATAATTCCAAAAGTCCAAGAGGTTTGAGCCTGGGATATTGCAGGCATCAATCCCAGAATCCCCAAGTGCAAACAAAGAAACCGCTTAATACAGGCAGAATACAGAATGGCTTTTCCCCCTAGATCCTTGGGTTATAGGACTTGGGAAAAGAAAAGCAGAGAGAGGGAATGGGAAAGATGACAAAAATCAATGTGCCAAGGAATGACGCAATGAACTAAGGCAGTCTTGAAGTCCACATTCCCAATATATCTATTTCCTCTCACTTCAAAGAGTAAATCAAACAATCAGCAAACCTATCAAAGTAATCAGGGAGGGAGTAAGGGAATGCCAGCAGTTATAGAGAACTCAACAGAGGTCTCATATAGAAGGTGGCTCCTGAGTTGAGTTTTGGGGAAACTGGATTCTAAGAGGCAGATGTAAAGGAGGGCCTTCCAGGCATACGGCACTGCCAAGGAAAATGGATGAAGGCAAGAGACAATGTCCTATATGTGTGTCTGTGCAAGGATCAATCAATAAGCATTAAATGCTTACCATAGGTCAAGCATCTATGAGGCAGCTAGGTGGCACAGTGGATAAAGTGTCAGCCTTGCAGTCAGGAAGATCTGAGCTCAAATTTTGACCTCAGATACTTCTTAGCTGTGTGGCTCTGGGCAAGTCACTTAACCCTGTTTGCCTCAGTTTCCTCATCTGTCAAATGAACTGGAGAAGGAAATGGCAAACCTCTTTAGTGATACCTAGATGAGGCCACAAAGAGTCGGACACTACCAAACAACAAAAATTGGCCAAGCACTCTGTTTAAGTGCTTTGGATACAAAAAGACACCAATGCCTACAAAGCCTGGAAAAATAGAGTGGAGCCAGACTGTGAAGGACTTTAAATACCAAATAGAAGAGACTGAATTTGATGCTACAAGTCATCACAGCGAGTCACCACTCACAAGTCCTTTAAGCCAAATGATTCACAAAAGTCAATTACAAGAATCCCAAATCAATTTTTGGGAAAGTAAAATTAAATCTTATGTCCAGAACAAGGGACTGGGAAATAGCATCCTTGGCTTTATCCCTTGGAACTTTTGATGCTCCTGCCTTAACTTGGGAAGCTCATTTTCCTATATCTGCCTTGTAAGAACACAGTGAAGAAAAAGGGGATGAGTTTCAATTTAACAAACCTTTCAAGAGAACTCGAAGATATACCCTAAAGTTTTAGAATTAACAATATATATTGTTATAGTAACAATAACATGTCTTGATATCATTTTAAGAATGTCTTTCCTTGAAACACAGAAGTCAATAGTGAAACAGGGGCATGTCAGGGACAATAAGAACTTCTGGAGTTACCTATCGTCATTATCTGGGTCAAGAGGCTGGTAGTTGACTTGATAGCAATCAATTCTCTTCATGAAGTCCTCCATGGCTTCTGCTGAACTGCAATCTCTGTAATCGGGGCTGGAGAGTTTAACTTCCTGCAACAACACAAAAAAGCAGCTGATGAGTCACACAGAAAGGCTTTCGGTTCAGATTAATCAGGATTTGGGGCTCTCAATAGGGCAAAGCGCAGAAGGCCTCCGGATAAAAAAGATTATCCTAATACCCAGAGTAGAAAAAAATTTGGGTAGAGTCAGAAACTGAATGTAAAGAGGGTCGGGGCACCAAGGGTAGGATGAAGGACAGATGGCTGGAGGGCACATCTTCCACACAGCCCTCACTGAAGACAGGAAAAGGTATCCAGAGAGATTCAGTAATGACCATGTATGGATGTCTCTGATGATTTAATGTCTCAGTATGAACTCAATGACTAAGTGACCAGACAGTCTGACCCCTCCAGTTAACATAATAAGTATGTACTGAGTGCCTACTATGTTCCTAGCAGTAACCAGCAAACTACTAACAGGGGGTAATTCAGAAGGCACCCCCGCCTTTGAGTCCCATTTCCTCCTGCCATCCCAAACAAAGCCAAGTGTTCACTCTCAATTATTCTGACAGTGAACACCCACGTTTGTGGGTCATTGAGCCCCCATGCTCATCTGCCTGCTCCCTTCTACTTGTTTTCCACTGAGGTAAGATGAAGGAGAAAAGTGAGAAACTCAACCAGTAACACCGTTTCTTATCTATACTACTGATGAAAATTTGCTAAGTGGTAACATTTAAATAAATGGCTAAAATACTAGGATGACTGAAAATGTTTATTTAAATTCTGCCTTCTTCATCCATTCAGAGGCTGCAAAGGAAAGTAAAAAGTGCTCCTGAAAACTGATAGGTTTTCCCACCTATTTTCATTTCCACTTCATTCCTTGGCTACGTGATACCTTTATTAAGAGCACCATTTGTGGCTGATGGTTTTCAGCCAGGTCTGACTTACTGTGACCTTTTTTTGGCAGTTTTCTTGGCAAATATACTAGAGTGATTTGCCATTTCCTTCTCCAGCTCATTTTGCAGATGAGGAAATTGAGGTAAAAACAGTTAACTGACTTGTCCAGGGTCAAACAGCTAATATGTGTCTGAGGCCAGATTTGAACTTAGGGAGATGAATCTTACTGAATTCCAGGCTTAGCACTCTATCCACTGTACCACCCAGAGACCCAAGGGTACTATGGATATTTCTGATTTATATGATTGTTTCAGTACTAAATTTAGCAGCCTGTTATAGTAGATAAGAAACAGTCATGGAGCCAGGAAGTCAATTAAAAAGTACATGGGTTCAAGACTTGCTTCTGATACATTCTGGCTATGTGGCCCTGGGCAAGTCACTCTCAGTGTTCTCCGGGAAACTCTTTAAGACAATAAGTTGCAGAAAATGGGGTTTGGCCTGAAAAGTTCATTCTATCAATGTCTTTTTGTAAAGGTAGAGAAAGAGAGTGGTATGAATGCCACCTTGTTATTACACCCAAACATATGCTGATAGCTGACTGAATGATTTAATGAACTGAGAAATAAATCCTGAGTTTACAGATAATTACAGAAAAGATGACTCATTACTTAAAAGCTACTGAAACTTGCTCTATTCCCAGGTGGAACTTCAGAGGATAAGAACAAAGAAATTCAGTGAAAGTCTTGATTTAAATTACTACACCATAAACTATTTTCCTATGGTTTCCACTCTTTCCTTTTTTTAATAATCCACCAATAGAAGTTTCCAATCTTTTTGTGTCATGGCAGTCTTTGAATGGATCTATAAATAGCTTAGGAATAGACTCTTTTTCTCAGATTAATGTCTTTATGTTCACAAAATGTTTTTTTTTAATATGACTACAAAAGAAACCAATTGTATAGAAATACCAGGTATGAAAATAATTTTTTTAAAAAAATCTAAGTTCACAGATCCCAGATTAAGAACCCCTGTTATACAAGATAGTGAGATATAAGTAAATGCTATCACTTTTAGGGATACCTCCAGGTCTAGTGTCTAAGAAAAGGAGAAGGTAAATATAAGCTCCTTCATCTGGGATGAAGGGTCTATTGTGACTCCTTTATTTAGTGCTGTCAGTGTGTCAAATATTATCACATCAAAATTGAAATGCAGTCTGGTGGATTACTCATTTCATCTCCACTTGTCTACTATAGTACTCTTCCCCAAGTAGAAAAGTATGAAAGAAGAGTTTTACTACACACGATCTACTTGAGGGGAGACAGTTTTTAACTGGATCTCACCATCTCATGTGAACCCAACTTTGATTTTTCTAAGTCCTACCAAACATGGTACAGATATACATGTGAGTATGTTTCTGTTACCTGGGATTTTAACTGTAAATAAACACATTAGCTCATTCTCACTCCCTCTTAGGGCAATTCTGTTAATTTGTTGTTTTTCAGTTGTTTCAATCGTGCCCTTCAGTAAGAGAACTCTACAGCCCACTTGGGGTTTTCTTGGCAAAGATACTGGAGTGGTTTGCCATTTCCTTCTATCCAGCTCCTCTTACAGATGAAGAAACTGAGACAGAGTTAAGTGATTTGTCCAGGGTCACATAACTAGAAGTGTCCGAGGGCAGATTTGAACTCAGGTCTTCTGACTCCAGGCCCAGTGCTCGATCTACTTTACCACTTAGCTTATAGATTGCTTAATTGATGCATGAATCCTACCTACAAGCCCCAGGAGACTTGTTTATTTGAACCACTCCTTTCCCCATGGCTCAATCTGCCTCCTTTAAGACACTCTTCTCTGAAAGTTTCTCTTAGAGAAAAGTACTCTGCTCTGAAACAAGACTACCACACATGCACTGCTCTGAAAGTCAAAGAAATTGCCTCTGCACTGGGGCAGACTTTCTGCTCTTACCATGATGTTGGAGGCGACTACAGAAGGGTCATCACACACAGACTCGATGAAAAACACCTGGGGAAAGAGGGGGGAAAAACCTGAATGTAAACAATCAGAGATGCTATCAAGTGATCAACAAATATCTATTAAGCACCTACTATGTCCCAGGTACCATGTGTTAGATGGTAGGGATATGAAACAGAAACAAAACCATCCCTGCCTTCATGGAGCATTGTAAGGAAACAACGTGTACACGTAAAAGTACATGAATACATATAAGGTAATTTTAGTGGAGGGGAGGTACAAGCAAGGGGGGAAGGAATCAGGAAAGGTCTCATGTCGAAGGCAGTACTTGACTAGGCTTGGAAGAAGTTACAGATTCTAAAAGGCTCTTTCTCTCCTCCCCTATCCCTGCACCCCCAACTCACTCAGAGGATGAGCATTTCCTTAGAAATGTTCTTTCAATACAGCATTCTGATAGAGTCCCATAGAGAAACTGAGACATGGGTAGACTAAGTTAAACTGCATTCAGATCTGACAATCCGCTGAATCTCAGGGTTTATTACTACTCCCATGCTCTGGACCAAAAATCCCCTTCTAGGTCATATGGTGAGTTTGGGGCTCACCTTAAAGTCATTTTCTTTTGCAAAATCAAGGATCGTGTCTCTTCTCTCTTTTGTGGTATTGGTAGCATCAAAAACCTGTATGTACGTTTGAAGGAGGGAAAAGAACACATTTTTTCATCATTTTTTTTAATTTTGAATTTTTCATTATTTCACTAAATCTACTCCTAACTTTTCTAAACAAAATTCTAAGCTAATAACAACTCCCAGCAGGAAGTTTCATGTCCCAAGACAGCCCTCTTCTTTGGGTTTTATTCATCACTCAGATATTTTTACTCAAAAGACAATCTGAATCTGAATTAAGAAAGAATCCAAGTTGGTTCTCTATGCTCAATCACTGAAATGCAATTTTTATTTTTTCTGCACAAAGACAGTTCTTAAAGCAGATATACTTGGGGAACAAAGGCTAAACCAGGCATGCAGAATGTAGCCTTGAGGCCTTAATAAAAGTATTTGTTTTGTGAAGTTTACATTCATTCAGAAGGTCCAATTTGAGGACCTAGAGGGCCACATGTGACCTCAAAGCCACAGGTTCCTCACCCATGGAATACTAAACTGAGAGGTCCAACCTTATTCTTGAGGTTTCAAATATCAGAAGCAGGTAAAGCAATTAATTAGCTTCATTTGGTATTCTTTCGACATATTCCTCAAATGTCAAGTACAAATGCCAACATCAAGAGAGGGAATAAGCATTTATTAAACACCTACTATGTATCGAGTACTGTGCTAAACACTTTACATCTGATCTTTACAATCACTCTGGGAAGTAAGTGCTATTATTACCCACCTTTTACAGCTGAGTAAACTGAGGTGAACAGAAATTAAGTGACTTGCCCAAGGTCACACAGCTAGTGTCTGAGGCCAGATCTAAACTCCAGTTTCCTGACTGCAGGCCCAGCATTCTGTCCAGTAAGGTTGTCATTCTCTGTATATGAACACCTGTGGTCTTGTGGACCATCAACAAGCAGTACACTACCACTTCCCTGCTACCCTGACCTGACCTTCTCACTCTTCCTGAGATACTGCACAGTTCTTCCCATCCAGTCCTCCAAAGGGTAAAGATGAAGCAAACTGCTTTAGCCTTAGGGAAATCTCTGGCAATGAAAAAACACAACACCTGTCTGGGACTCAAGCCTGTGAGGAATACCAGCCAAGTGCGGGATCGAGATAGGAGGACAACCACTATCTTTACTTACTGCAATCTGACCACCCTCTTCTTTCAGATACAACTGGACATCTCTCAAGGCAGCTAATGCACATTGTCTGCAATACACAACAACACAGAAGACATGCATCAGAAGAAAGTCATGCATAGGAAGCAGATGACTGTGATGCAAAGTGATATAAGCAGAAACAGGACTGGCTCAGAATAAAATTATAAGCATATTTTTCAAGTCCCCAAGACCAAAATGCTTCATTTAATAGCATATTCTAGGACTGTCTACCCAGACAAAAAGAGAGAACAAACTAATTTGAGGAAGTAGCTCTAAAGAATCTAAATCAATTGAAAGAGCCTAGCTAATATGCCTTCCTTCTGGTCACTATGTTATTAGTGAATGTCATGAACCAGAAGAGTCATTCTGGACCTTTCCCTAGACAAGACAAAGAAGACCCCATGGAAATTTATTCTGAAACAAATCCCAACCCAGGTTTTAAGAATCACCTCTTTGTGGGGGTTTTTAATCCCCTGTAAATGAAAATACATACATTTTTCCAAATACAAAACATGAATGGAATATAAGTTATGAATTTCTACCCATCAGTTATCTAAATTGCATTAACAGAGGACAATCTGGATGACAGGCACTAGAAGTTGTGATCCAGACAGGCTGCATGATTTGAGGAACATCATCACTACATGTCACATACAAAGGGAGTATCTTGGTTTCATGATCCCTGCTCCTCCCCTTTGGACTTCTGGTCAAAAGAGCCACTACATTCCACATTCTCTCCATCTCCTCAAACAAACAGGATGATAAAAACAAGCCCCAGGAGGATGATTGAAGGAGACGGACGTCCTAACGGAGAAGAAACCCAGACCAATAAAATGGTTCAAGTGGAGGAGGAGAGACAAAATACATTTACTTCCCAACTTACTTTCGAACTTTCATGGCCTCTTCATTGTCAGGATGAAAGAAACTATAAGAACTGAACTCCTTCACGACTTCCCGACGGTATTCCCCAACGTTGAAAACTACAAAAGAAGGAAAAGTAACAAGACCATCAGAGAAAGCAGAGAGGCTCCAACCCATAGAGGAGACAGAGTACCACTTCTACCAAAAGCTCTCACTTAATTTGTGAAGACACTGAATTGAAACATACAGATTCCCGCCCCCCCTCAAATCTCCATCCATTACTGTGAAAGGATAGACTTCAATCAGATTCCTTCAACCATTTTAACTAGTCAGCCCTGACTGCACCTAAGGGTGATAAGGCTTGGTAGACATGCCTTCACAATGGCTACCCTCCATGTCCATGCCTAGAATGTATTTTCCTTTCCTTAGAATTTCTTATCTTTTACAATCTCCATTTTCTGTCAAAATGCAACATAAGGGTCACATGAAACCTTTCCTGATCTCCCAGCTGCTAGCACCTTATTCTCTCCACATTAGCTTATAATTTATTTTGTACCTTCCTATATATGCACATATTGTCTCTCCTAACAGCACATAAACACTTTGAGGGAAGGGTCTGTTTCATTCCTCTCAATAAATACTTCACTTCCTACCACAGAGCCTAACAGAGAATGTTTATTGATGGATCACCCAATACCATCACCAGTGGTACCTCCCACAGTCAAGGATGTGAAACTGTCAAAGGTGTGGTCACATATGATCCCATATAGAGGTAGAGTCCCAGAGAAGTAAAAAACATCCAGAGAAAATATGGAAATAATGGATATGGAGCAGCCTGAGAAACAGGAGGTGTAGGTTCAAGTTCCATCTCTGACATATAAAAGGTTGTGACCCTGGGAAATTCACTGAATCTCTTAACTTTCCAAGGAATTCTAAAATTTTATGTTACAGAACAGTTATCTCTAAGATAAACACACCTTGGCCCTCCCTGCTACATAAACCTGATACTTCCCACTCCTCATCCTTAGCTATGAGCATACTCTCCTACTTTAAATTACTTTGGCTATACTGTGCACTTATTATCTTTGTAAAGAAGAATGAGGGATCTTTGAGGGCAGGGTCCCCCTAGCACCTTGCACAAAGTAAGTAATAAATGTCTGCAGAAATTACATTTCCACAGAGCTTTATTTTCAAAATACTTTATAGATATTCTCATTTATGCCTGGGAGATAGGTAATACAGGAATCATGATGCCCATTTTATAGAGAAGAGGAAAACTTCAGAAACTTTATGCGATTTGCCCTTGGTCACTTTAACTTGTAAATATCAGAAGTGAGATAAGGAGGACCCAGGTCTTTCTAAACTCTACCAACTCCCCCACAACTGCCTCTACTCAGAAAAAGTGGGACCCTCCCCACTAAGTTAAACCATACTGGCCTAAGAACCCAGGCTTACCCTTTGTGGGGACACCAATCCAGTTGAGGTAGCGTGTCAGCTTCTTGGACATGTAAGTCTTTCCCCTAGCTGGCAGTCCGACCATGACAATCACCGTAGGGGAATTCGTAAGCTGAGGTCCGCAGGCTGGAATAGGAAAGACAACCATGAATCTACACTTGCATCTTATACAAGTCAGTACAGTTGCAGATCTATAGATCTGCATAGCTTAGCTCAAAGACCCTTCCAGGTGTAACTTTTATTTACCCTATCACACCTAAATGGCACAACTATGCTCCCTGTTGTCTCCCCCAAGAGAAAAGAACACCCAGAAAATGGGAAAGCTTCAAGTTTGGAAAGCTGCTGAAATTAATCTAGCTTTAACTTATTGATTAATCCTGATTTCTTCCTCCTTGATTATTTCAAATTTAAACCTGTATATAGCATTATCTGTACATAGTTGTTCATATGTTGTCTTCCCCATTAGACTGTGATCTCCTTGAAAAAGGGTACTCTTTTACTTTTCTTTTTATCTCCTGAGTTTTGCACAGTACCTGGCATAAAAGAGGTATTTAATAAATGTTTACTACCAACTGATGAGGTTTGTAACAGTAAGATATCACCTGAAGTTTCTTATAATGGAACACATATAACTAGCAGCCTAAGAGACCTCCCCAGCCTAATCTCAGCTTCAGAAGATAAACATTCATTCTCTACAACCCAGGCAGCCCTCAGGGGATACAAAGAGGTAAAAAGATATTCCTTGCCCTCAAGGAGTTTATAATCTTTCCCCCTCCCCCCGGAGCTAATAGAGGTTAAGGGATTTGCCCATGGTGTTACAGCTGGTAAGAGTCTGAGGCCACATTTTAACTCAGGTCCTGCTGATTCCATTTTGACCAAGCTTCACCCTAAGGAGTTTATAATTTAATGGGATTACATGAAGAAGTGAAAAGGGTAGGAAATCTTACTACTAACTCTTTATCACAACCCCCTCACATCCAGTACACCAAGCCAAGTAGCCCTGGTCACTGTGATAAGTCTCCTCCCATGGCTTTGCTTCACTTTCTTTGTATCCTCATAAAAGTGCCAGGCAAATAATAGGTGCTTAATTAATGCCTGTTGATGGATGATAATTGAAGGACAGGGCCTCAAGAAGGTATAGGACAAGTATTCCCTGACACTGAAGAGGAAGGTTAAGTAAACAAAAAAAGAAATGTTTTTTTCCCTCCAATTTTACAATCAATCAAAAAATTTTTTGGTGCCAGACACTGTTCTAAGCAATAGGGATACAAAAAAAAAAGAAAAAGAAAAAGAAAAGATAAAGGCAAGAGGCAGTCCTGCCCTCAATGAGCGCACAATGTAATGAATGTGGTTCTTGTCTGTCCTTCCTTCTCGAGGAGAACTATGACATCAGGGAGGTGATGCCATGACATACAAATGAATTGGATAGAAGTGAGGCAAAGCTGTGCAAAGTCACCAGGCTCACTTTCTCCTCCAGTGCCATCTGGGCCCAGTGGTCAGATACAGATCAAGATGACTGGAGAAGACCCAGGTGCAGTGGGAGATCCTGGCCTTTTTAAGTTAAAGTCTTTTCCAGGTCAGGTTTGACTGAGTCAATACCCATTCAATGGTTAAGTATAGATAAGAATTGAGGCAGAGAATGGCCTCCTACCTAGTTTAAAAAAAAAAAAATCAATCTGAAAAAACCCTCAGGGTTTCTGGCCAAAATAGAAAAGACTGCCATTTACTTTCACTCTGAACCAATCAGGGCCCATACAATGACTAAGTGGGACTTAGCCTAGGACCTATTGTTGGCCAATCTGCAACAATCTAATGAAAGGAGAAACTGAGGGAGAATACACGTGGCAATGGGTGAAAAGCAGGGTCCCACATTCAGCCAAATTCCAGAGACCAGTAATAAATTCAGCTCTCACAATCCAATGACATAGCTTCTGTTACCTTTTACAATCTCCTTCTCACCACAAAGGTGAAACTTTATAAAATAAAATTCCAAAGATTAGAACCCAAATAATGTTAATCCCATCCTTTGGTCAGGAGACAGGCAGACACCTAATTTTTCCATCTTACACTCCGACCCTCCCCTACTACTTTTCCACTTGAATGACAAGTCAAGGGATGGCAGATACACCATCTAAACCCACTAAACCACAAGCCAAATCCCAGCCAGAGTCACTGATCCCAGGGAAACCTGGACTGCACTACCATTTGCCCTTGGCTTCAACCCAGGTACCTGAAGCCCAACAACCCAAAGCAGGAAGTATCTTCTGAGGCCCTCATAAGTCTACCAAGTGAGATGGTTTATGGGAGAGTACAAGAGTATTATGTAAGTGACAGCTGTTATCATTTAGAAAGACGCACACAAGGGACTGACCTACAAATCTATGGCATCAGATTTCTTTATTCTGTCATCTGGCTGATTCTCCACATGTCCCTTATATTCATGAGCTAGTTCTCAATGGAAGCAGAGGCAAGCAGCCAGAAAGATTCCAAACCAAAGCCTGGTCCTCAAATGAGCCGACCGACCAGCATGGGCCTCACTACCTCAGCAACTACAGAAGATATATTCATGTTAAAAAGGGCAAGTGCCAAGAAGTCTACTAGCCTCCCCACCCCTTCACCAAGATCTTTACTATTACACAGTACTACTCCATCCAGAGGGACACATATTTAGATAGGGACTTTAATATGCTATTTTAAGGTGTCTAAGTGTCAGAATAGACATACAAACAGCTTAGCAAGCACCTTGCTTCTGGGCCAAGGTAAGGAGCAACCTTTCATTTAAGCTGGGCATCCCAACTCCATTCAAACATGGCAGGGCTTGTTTTAATAGGCTGAGATCAAGTGTTTCAAACACCCACTTAGCTATTCTCAGATTTGCTTCCTAGTTCTGTAAGAGGTCAAAAGGCTAACCAAGTGGGCTGGCATAGGAACCAGGTCACTGGAGAAAGAAAGAGCTGATTAGTAAGTTATCTGTCAAAATTACACAGCCCAGATCTCTTAACAAACCATGTATCACAGGACCTTCGATTTAAAGCTAAAAGATGGTACAGTAGACTTGGCACTGGGTTTGGGTCCCCCTTCTATCATTTACTAGCGGTATGTCTATGATCAAGTCATTCAACTCTGAATCTCAGTTTCCTCATTTGAAAAAGAGACAAAAAATTACTATAGTCCCAAGGTTCTTAATCTAGGGTCAGTGAACTTAAAAAAAAATTTGTAACTATTCCAAAATAATTGATTTTCTTTGTAATTCTATGTGCATCTTATCTTATGCATTTAATATCATTATTCTTGAAAAGGGGACCATAGGTTTTACTACACTGCTAAAGGGGTTCATGACGCAAAAATGGTTAAAAGGACCTCTGCTCTAAGGGTTATTTACTGGCATGATCAAATGAGATCCTCTGAAGAGATCAACTGGCATTTAAAGATATGCCCAGAGATACATATATGCACACATGTGAGAATTCTCTCCCTTCCATGTAAGGGTAGAGACCAGGGGCAGAAAGCTAAAAATGGAGATGTAAACTTACTACTATTCACTAATCTCAAAAATAAATCTCAGGAATCAGATACTCTGAAAGGGAAAATTAAACCTTCCAGGACAAGGAAAGAATACTGAATTTCAAACCCAGAGGAACCCTTATCCTCTTATCAGTATCAATGCTAAAGGCAATTTTCCATGACCACAAATATACATTTTCCATTTGAGAGCAGTTAGGTTTGTTGCTTGTTTGGAAGGTTTCACGCTATACAGGATAATGTTATTTAATAATAATAACAGTTAATGGTTCTATAGCCCTTACTATGTGCCAGGTCTGCACAACAACCCTGGGAGGCAGGTACTATTAAGACAGTGTTGTATGGTGGCAAGAGTTCTGCATTTGGTGGGGTCAAGGAACCAACTAGACCATCACACACATCCTTCCTGCGTGACTTTAAACAAGAAGCCTTTTGGCTTCTTTGTCTTATAAAACTGAGAGTTAGACTAAAATGTAGTCACCAAATTATCTCTCTGAGATCTTGTCCATCTCTAACTCTACGACCCTATGTATGATCTCGTAAATTTGCATTTTTCTTTATGGGAACAGTTCAGTTTGCCAAAATTTAAGACAGCAGTACCTGTCACCACTTTGCCCCCTTCATTCCCAAGACCAGGGGAATTCTTAACCTGGGGTTTATGAACTTTTAAAAATAGTCTGATAATTAAACATATATATAATTGGTTTCCTTTGTAATCCTCTGCATTTTATCTTATGTCGTTTTATTTTGTTATTTATTGTTTTAAAAAAACACTTAAATGTTCAAACAGTAAACACATAAAATATTAAATGTATATTATGTCCAAAAACATTTAAATGCATAAAATGCACAAGAGTACAAAGGAAACCACACATATACATGTGTATGTATGTACACACACACACACACACACACACACACACACACACACACATATATACAAATGCATAAAATGTGTAGGCTAAAAAGGAAACTAATTATGTAGAACGTGTATATGGATACATATGTATCATAATGTTGCATTCTGAGAATACATTTATGCATTTAATGTTTGGACATTAGCTTTCATCCAGTACTAAAGGCATTTATGATACAAAAAAAGCTTAGGAACCCCCACTCTGGTCTGACTACAGGGAAAACTGGGATATATCTGTCTTGTCCTACCTTTTCCCATTTCCTGATCTTTCACACACCTTCCCAGTACTAACATCACTAAAACCATTTTCCCACTGCACATTTAAACTGGGATCTCACATTTCCCCCTTGCCTCAATTTCCCTTCTTTCATCATTCTTTAATGGCCGGACAGCTGAGGCATCTCTCTTGGCCATCCCCCCCTCTCCTTTCCCTCTTAAGGGAGCCCTCAATTTCCTGTGACCTCAGAACTGATGACAGGCTATGACAAACACCAAATGTAATCATCCCTCCTCTGTGTTATTATCTGCTTCCTCTCCCCACTGGCCCAACTCCTCTTCCTTCTCCCACAGAAAACTGTGACCTGGTGACCATTTAGTGTAATAGACACCTTTCCTTCCAGGTAAATGGCTCTATGAGACACTAACCTCAAAAAAACCAAGGTTCACATGACGGTCCCCAAACCAGAGCAATCAGGAAAGACCATGGATCACTCAGTGATTGTTTAATGGAATTTAAGATTACCGTCTTTTCTATTACTTAATCCTGCCAAGATCACAGGAACCAAGAGAAACAGTTCAAAGCTAGGGAGTGGCAAAAATGAAAGCTAAAGTGAAAAACCTACCTGCCTTAACCTTGTTGGTATGTAATCACCTCCTCAGCAGTCTATGGAAAACAGATAAGTCCTGCCTAGGCCCTCATCAGAACGGAATGCAGGAAACACCAGGTAAGAACAGCCAAGGAGGAATAATACAGGTGATGGAAGAAAAAATTATTTCTGGGCATCCAGATTTCATTGTATCAAATTCCTAAGTATAAAAAGACCCCGGATTAGACCAGTGAACAGTCCATCCAACCCCAGAGATTGGTCTGTGACAGCAGCAGTCAGGGTCGTTTAGTAAGGGAACAAATTATGGTGTAGTAGAGTCAGAAGGCTTGATTTTCCATTTTAGCCCCAGCTCTATTCTTCATAAGCTATTCATAGGATCACAAATCTAACCTTAGAGGGAACCTCAGGGGTCATCCAGTCCAACCTGTTGATTTTTACAGTCAAGGAAACTGAAACCTGTCAGGCAATCTTGGACCAGGAGTTCACTTTTCCTCAATTTTCTCATCTGTAAAATAGGGGAAAATATATGCTCTGCTTGCCTGAGAGGACTGATATGATCATCTATGGAAAAAAAATGGCATATAAAGGCATTCTCAAAACCCTAAAAAGCATCTTTTAAAATGGAGTGATGTCATTATTATGGTAGCTATCCTTCAGAACCTCACACCCCCTCCAAATACCCCTTGAACTCTGTGCTAACATGACTTCAACAGCCCTTTTCTTTACAATATCTGTTTCTGTTCAGCTGCTTTCAGTTGTGTCCCACTCTCTGTGACCCCTTCTGGGGTTTCCTTGGCATAGGTACTGGAGTGGTTTCTCATTTCCTTCTCTGGCTCATTTTACGAATGAGAAAAACTGAGGCAAACAGGGTTCAGTGACTGGCCCAAGGTTACACAGCTAGTTCAAGGTCAAATCTGAACTCAGAAAGATGAGTCTTCCTGACTCCAGGCCTGGTACTCTGTCATTTCTATGTCCTGTGATCCTATGAACAGCCTATAAAGAACATTGCTGGAGCGAAAATGGGTAAAAAGGAGCAGTCACCAGATAATAGTTCACTCAGTTACCTATTGTGTCACCTCTAAACCTTTGTGCCTAGATATTTGTTTCTTTAAAAAAAAAAAAAATTAAAGGCTGGAACACCAGGTGGTGTACTACACATTCCACTCAAAATTACAGGTGTCTCTGAGACAGACGGAGGGGGACCCATGATTAGCCCACAGTCCCTTATCCAAAAGAAATAAGCAAAGTAAAGTCATGAGGAGATAGGAATACATTAATACTGTATATTATAAAGACATACGTATGCAAAGAAATCTACAACCAAAAGGGGATATAGGTATACATTGAGGTGAAAATCAAGTTGGGAAGAGGGCAAAAAAGAGATGACTGTTGTCATCCGTCAGTGACTACCACAGACCTCAAAAAGGAGAAACAGACGTGTTCAGGAAACAGACCACAAGTCTGGCTCAGAGAGATCATGTATTGGTAGCAAGGGACGTTAATCACCTAACTATCTGCTGAGCTCTCTTTTTCCCAAAACAGAAATCTCTCTTAATTTCATAATCTCTTGATTCACTTGCATGATAACTTTATCCTTCAAAAAAAAGGTATACCATGCAATAAAGTGAATATTTATTCTGGACCTCATTGACACCATTGAGGAGAAACTGTGTTTGTAGAGATGAAATATCAGGAACTTTGGAAGCTAGTGACCACTCCCCACCATGGAATTTGTGATGAAGGAGAGAAAAGCTGAGAATAGTCTAACATGCACCCTAGATCTGGGCAGAGACTTCAAAAGGTTCAGAGAAAGGTTACATAGGATCACATTCCAAAGATGATGGTTATCCCAAGAGGGATAAGGAAGTTGTCAACAATGAAATTCTAAAGACACAAAAGAGGGGAGGAAGAGGAAAGGAGGAAGAAAAAGGAGTTCTCCAAAGAGACTGATTTGTAAACTTATCACTAACCAATGTGGAAATCACTAATCAACTGGAGATTTTTTTTTAATGTGGGAAACAAGGGAAGGTAACAAAGTTAAATATTCAGAAGACTGGTGAAGAAAGCTAGGGATAATTTTTTTAAATGGTGGGTGGGTAGTATGTTAAAAATTATACTAGAAAAAAAGAGAGAGCATGTGTAGATACTGAGTTGGGCTTGGAACCTAGAAGACCCAGGTTCAATTCCTGATACATAGTGGCTGTAAATTCCTAACTTTTGATTTCAGTAATGTCTGATTTTCATAATCCCTTTGGGGTTTTCTTGGTAAAGATACTAGAGCAGTTTGCTATTTTCTTCTCCAGTTCTTTTTTTACAGATGAGGAAACTGAGGCAAACAATTTTTTTTTTTTTTTTTTTTTTTTTGCCCAGTATGGCATTGCTAGAAAATGTCTGAGACCAGATTTGAACTCAGGAAGATGAGTCTTCTTGATTCCAGGGCCAGTGCTCTACCTTGCCACCTAGTGGTCTTGTAAATTCCTAGGCAAGTTACTTATCTCTCATGGCCCCAAACAATTCCTTAAGATTCTTAAGTTAAGCAAAGAAGCTGACTTGTCAGCTTCCATAGATAGAAGACTTCTCAAACCAATGTTATTAAATAAGGGCCCAATCCCTATCCTATGGAGAAAAAAAAAAGGGAGAATATTGATGCTTGGAGTAGATGAGATGATCACTGATTAAGGAGAAAAGGTAGAACCATCCAACCTTTATTTTCCTTGTTTTTTTTTTCTACCAAGGAAACTGATCTTTGGATTGTATAATTCATAACAAAAATAGCTAATAGAGAGTTGATGCCCAACAAGATATTTGTCGTTCCAGTTCTAGTCACCCATTATAAATGAAACACTTTAAGTCCTGAAAGAATTAGTGGATGTGATTGTTGAACTACAGTCAGAGATCTCTGAAAGACATTAAATAGAAGAGGTACCAGAGAAAGATGTCCAAATTTCTCCCACCAAAAAATTAATAATTTTAGGAGTGTATCCTACAAACAATAGATCACTGAAGTTGATTTCAGTTTCTGGCCAAATTCTAAAATGCCTAATACACATATGCTGGGTAAGCATCTAGATAAAGCAGCATTGAGAAATCAAGCCTAACAGAAAGGAGATCCTTTTCTTTGATGATTGGCTAACCCCCAAAGCAGTCAGGCCAGTAGTCACAAATGGTTCAATCAATCATTAACACTTACTAAGCACCTACTATGTTTGAGGCCCTGTGCTAAGCTCAGCACTAAGTGTGACATTAATATGGTGAGCAAGCGAATGGGTAAGCTTGAGCAGGTGGCAAACAGAGCAGAATGAGATTGGCCTATGAGCAGCCCCTATACTTGCAGGATCAGCAAGACAGGGGGCTTTTTCTTTTTTAAAATAAAAAACAATTAGAGCTACACAAGAAGCCAGTGGATTCCCACTATGACTTAAGGTCTTCAATCAAAGGGTGGGTTAACATCCTAATAGACTGTGGACGGTGAATTCCTATTCAGGTTACAGGTTGGGGATGATGGGGATAAGATGTTAGTTTCTAAAAATCCATTCCATTTCTGGTTCTGTAGGAAATAATTGTTGGGAATGCTGTAGTGGGGATTCTTGGCTCGGGTATGAATGGAATGTCCGGGATCAGTGGAGTCAAACTAAAATTCAGGAAGCATAATGATTTAGAAAATCAAAAATTAACAAATCTATATTGTGTTTATTTTGTTAAACATTTCTCCCCCTTTCAGTTCAGTCATGTTCAATTTTTTGTGACTCCATTTGTGGTTTTCTTGGCATATACTGGAGTGGTTTGACATTTCCTTCTCCAGCTCATTTGACAGATGAGGAAACTGAGGCAAACAGTGCTAAGTGACTTGTCCAGGGTCACACAACTAGTATCTGAGCCCAGACTTGAACTCCTGATGATGAGTTTTCCTGACTCCAGGCTTGGCTCTCTTATCTACTTCGATACCTAGCTGCCCCAGACATTTCCCAATTAAACTTTAATCTGTTTCTGGGAGCACTGACTGCTGGCCAATCTTGAGAATCTATGTTTCTTTGTAACTGTGAGCTATTATTTTTCTTTCTATTTTCCCCATAAATTTCTGCGTGTTCATGTATATCCCTGAAATTCCAAACCTTTTTCCCAATTATGATAAACTCTGAGGTCAGTCTTTTATTATGCCATCCCTCTAAACTCAGAACCTGGCAATAATGCCTGGTCCTTCAGACATTCAACAAGTATTTAGAGAGGAGGGAAAAAAATTAATCAGCATTTATGAAGTACCTCTTAGGTGCCAGGGACTGTGCTAAGTGCTGGGTATACAAAAGGGGCAAAAGATATAGTCCCTGCTCTCAAGAATCTTACAGTCTAAACCCAGGGACAACATGCAAACAAACATATACAAAGCAAGTTGTAAATGTGATAATTAGGAGGCAATTAACAGAAGGAAGGCACTGGAAATAAAGAGGGAGACTGGGGAAGGCTTCCTTTATGTGAGATTTTAGTTGGGGCCAAGGAGGTCAGTCTAGAGGCGGGGTAGAGTTCCAGGCAAGACAGGTAGGAGTGATAGCTGTAAGAAAAAGAACAGGTTGTCTGAACTATAAAAACAGGTGAATGCCAAGTTCTAAAACATCTTAAAAGCCAAATGGGAAAAAAGGACGATTTGCAACGACAGTAAATTCTCCTTTTCTGTGTCAAAGAAAATGAGGCGTTTTTTTTTATATTTTGTCTGTGAACAGAAATTAAGCTAGGTGACAGGCAAAGATAAGTAAATTAAAGGGCTCCGAGAGATCATTTGAGACCCAAATTCATGAACCTGTACGGAGATTTCAAAGGAAAAGAGAAAGACTATCCATCTCCTTTCCAGAATGCCTCTCCTCAGCGGCACTGCACTCTCGCTTCCCCGGTGCTCTGAATGCCTAAGAATGCAATTGAGCTTTAAGAGATATTTTCTCTTCGTGTGAGACGTGCAGGACCGTGGAAGTGTAATGGTGACCCAAATAAAAAAAAAAAAATGACTCGCCCTCTCCAAAAGTCAAACAATTCAAGGAGTTATTCCGTCAATACTGAAAGACCCCTTAGAATTCTGCTATGAACCCCAACACGAACATATATATCCACCTCTCTGGAGAAGGCGTTATTCAAATACCCCATAGAATCAATGAAAAAAACATTTTTAATAATATTTTATTCCCGAAATTAGAGCTTTAGAATTTGGCTTTATTCGAAATTGAGAAAATGCATTCCAAACTGCACGGAAAAGTTTCCACAGACGCTTACACCAGACACTTAAAGTCTAAGACCAACGTTCTCTTGAGCCTGGGCAAAAAAGAGCAGTGCAAAATTTACGATCCAAACCCTGTCATCTATCTGACTACAGAATATAAATACCACTCCCAGGCAGGAACCTAGTTCTCTAGAGTCTAGCAGGTAACAAAAGGACTCATCACCTGCTTCTGCAATCCAATGTTTGCCTCCACCAAAACATCTGAAAGCTGGAAAGGGAAGATAAGATTAAAGTGCCAGGAACTGTATTTTAGCACTCTCAAAGCACCTTCCCCCACTCCATCCACAAGAGAATGCATTACCAAGGGATCAAATCCCTTAGGGTGAGAATACAGGCCAGGCCAAGTCTCCATCCGTTACTGTCAATTACTAAGTTCGAGGTACTGTATACTAAGAAAAGAACTGGACTGAACTCATAGTTACTAGGTCCCACTTAAAAAAAAAAGTCTCAATTACTGAGAGGTGCGAGGCATGAAACAAGGCAGGACCAGAATGCGTCAGGTACCACGTACCACTGCCAGGTGCTATCTTTCCTTCAGGAGCTGACCAAGCAGAAGATATGCCCGGGATTATCTCAGGAGGAGATGGTCCAAGAAATCCCGGAATCGATCTCCCAAACTCAGAAATGCTTTGGACCCCATTAAAAAACAGAAGCCACTGTAAAGCATTTACACTTACATCGCAGATGAGGAAGGTGTCCGGCTATTTGCTTTATGGAAAAAAGTCAGCTTTATTGGTCTGGCGGATTCTAGCCAATCTCTTTGGAATTCAGGAACAGGTCCTGACTAACGGGAGGGTATGTCGCGGTTGATTTCTACCATTCTGCATTTATTCTAAGAAATGTGTCTCTTCAAACCATTCTGGGAAAGGGGAGGAGGTACCGCAAGCACATGTTGGAATAAGGGTTAACAACGAGACGGGAGCCCCCGTCCGAGGCTGGCCGGTCCCCAGGCGGCGGCCAAGCTGCCCCGCCCCTCGGCTCAGGATTTCGGCTTTTCCTAGCTCTCGCAGTCCCCGCAAGCCCGCCCTCCGCAGGCAGCTCGGAGGCTCCGCTCCTCCAGTGGCCCGGAGCGCTCGCGTGATGCTCCTTGCATCAGCTCCCAGCTGAGCCGCGGGCGGGGGCGGGCGGACCGGAGCCGGAGACCTGCGCGTCACGAGACCTTTTCTCGGGCCCCAGCTGAACAATCAAGTTCAAAGCCGGGCCAGCCTAAGTCAGACCCAGAGCTGGGGAAAACTGCGAGGAGGCAACGCGCTCGCGCGCTCCGGCATCCCCGCAGCCGACCTCCAGCCCCGGGCGGACGGAATGCCGGCATCGGCCTCTTCAGACACAGCCTGCTCTCCGGGTTTTCGGCTCGTCCTGGCCTTCCTGAAGGAGTCGCAGGGCTGAGCACGCCCGCGACGCCCCCTTTCCCGCCCCGGAGGCGCACGTGGAGGGAAACTCGCTCTAACCCCCACCCCCGACGCCCCCCCTCCCGGCGGTCTCCCTCCTCCCCCAGGAATTTCCCTCCTCCATCCCTCCCTCCGCTGACACACACCCAGGAGCAGCGCAGTCGCAGGGCTCCAGCCGAGGAACGCGAGCCCGGATGGTGTCAGGTTGCGCCAACCCTGCCCACCCCCTCCGTGGCCCCCCACGGAGAGGGGAGGAGCAGCCACCGCAGTCAGAGCGCTGCCCGTATGCAACGAAACGAGCCCCGGCCGCCTCGCCGCAGGAGAGGCCCCCCAGTCTCCTCGGCGCGCCTGCTGCAGCCTCCCCGAGCACCTAGGACCAAAGCTAGCCCTGGCTCCGCAGTCGCCAAGGAGCGTGACCACCTGCCGCTCCGGAACTAAGGGAACCCCTCCCCCCAAGCCCTCCTCCCGGAGGCTCCTCTTTCCACGCTCCAACTCCCCACCGGCGGCAGATCCCGGGACCACCCGAGCCGCAGCCCGCCTGGAACACAAAAGCGTGCTTCTCAAATCGCGGTCACACAATGGCTCTTTCCGAAGGGTTCACGTTTAAACAAACCAAGACACAAAGGCTGGGGAGGCGTCCGTCCGCGCCGTAGGTCCCTCCCATCCCCCTAGGGGCTACAATTCCCGCACCTCGGTACCTACGTCTTGGCAGCGAAGGACGGTGATCGATAGGAATCCATATCTTTTGCATCCGACTCTGAGTCAGCTCCATGGGCATCTTCACTGAGAGCTTTCGGTGTGGCACCACCCTTCCCCTGCCCAAACTCACTAAATCTGTAGATCAGATTTGGAATCAAAAGACCTCAGAAGACAAAGCGGGAAGAGGGGGTGGAAGATGCGTACGGTAGATACAACCACACAGTACGATCTTTTAAAACAAGCCTAAAAAAGTCTTGCAAAACACGAGCCTTGCAACGCGTAGGCAAAGATTCTAAACCTGAGCTTTCTTCCCAGATCTCAGCTTCAATCGTCCCCACCCTCAGAGCGGCTGCCCCAGCAACGCTGAGTTAGGGGGCTGCCCCGTGGCTCCGGGGACGGATGCTACAAAGGCTTCGCGAGGCTCCGCAGTGACTGCGAGCAAACCAGCTGTCCCCACCCACACTTCTGTGCCTGAAGACGCACGCCTGCAAACGAGCTTTCAGCGCCACAGACTGTCGGCTTTCCGGGTCTCTCCTTTCGTTTCTCTCTGATACTGCACCGAATCCTCGCAGACAGAGGCTATTTCTAAGACTTGACGACGCCGGCCGGCATCCACGCCCACCGACCGCCCCTGGGCGGGGAGAACATTCTTTCTGTCCTGGTTAGGAAGGACAAGCAATGAAGGACCGAGGAGAGCGTTCGGCTGCTGCCCCCTCCCGGCTACGGGGTTACTCTCCCGGCCTGTTTCCCTCCTACTCCCCCTGGTTTATTAAATGGAAAATAAAATAAAGTGCCCCGTAGGTCCACCGCTCCCCCTCTTCCTATCAGAAAGGGATACAATCTAACCACCTCTTTTTGTAAATTCCCTTCTCCTCCCTCCCCCAAATATTGCAACTGACATCCTAGCCCTCGTATAAATGCATACGGCTTCCTAGTAATCAAAGTTACTAACTGGGGAGAGGCTTTAAGCAATTTTAAATACTGATCTCTGTAAGGTGAGTCATGGATGGGAGAATGCAGAATGACAGAGATCACGTTTCGTTGTGGAGGGATGGAGGCTTTCTATATTATGATAAACGTTTGCCAAAATTTAAGGGGAACACGAAGAGCCCCACACTCCCCGTCCCCCAAGAAACCACAGGTTCTCATCCCAAATGTTACCTCTGCCCCAAACCTTTCGTCTTGTTAGTGAGAGTACCAAACTGAAGCAATCCCCATGATACCCAATCCTAATCATTTTCCTCAGTGGCTTCCTGGGGATTCTAAGTGCTTTGAAATTACCCCTCCCCAACCTTTCAGGTCACTGACACTGGAACCTTGGCGAAGAACTCACTGAGTGGGTGGTGGGATAAGTACTGGGCAGAAAGGAAAAGTGACAAGCCCCCTCGAAGGAACTGATTAATGAAACGAGAATTAGGAACACAGCTTTGGCATTTCATCTCATGTGGAATTAATTCTTCAGAGGTTAAAATTATATACCTTTCAGAAACGTTCCAATTAGATTTTCGGTAGAAGATAAATATCTTAAGGGCATGGTACCTAATGGACTCTGCATTCTGAAGATCTAGTACATTGTCTTGCCGTTAGCCTTTAGTGAATACTTAATAAATTTAATTTTCAAATGACTGGCATTATTAAATGCATATCATATATGTAAATACCCTTGCTACACAATGCAAAGTAGTATTGTTAATAAATGTATCGATATGAGAACTGTATCAATAATTTTCATAATTGTATATCATTTTCATGAAACTGGATGCATCTCAAAATGTATCGACGTTAACAAGTGAAACAACTTGATATAAAAGTTTGCATCCATCAAACATGGAGGGTAAAAATCACAGAAACTGCTTTACGAAACTGGAATTTCAGACAGAAGAAGTATGCTGTGCTGCTTCCACACGTCTGACACGTCCCGCATGACTCCACTGGGAAGTCACTCTCCCTCCCTGCATTTGCCAGTTTCTCTCGAGCGCCCCATCCGCCGCTGGAGGCATCAGTTGGTCCAGATGTCTCCCTGGCTTCTGCTCCGCCCCGCTTTACTTCCTTAAACCCTCTTCTCCCCGGGCTCCCACCTTCGTCTCCGAAAGCAAGAGCTACCTGGCTGGCTAGCCACCGAGCCTCTTTACCATTCGCTATACCTGACGCTCCTCTAGGTGCTTTGCTGACCTCGGCAGGCTAGCTGCTTGTGTAGCCGCCTCTGTTCAGAAACCGGAATCCAACATTGGACTTGTTTTTAAGGCATTTCAAACAAATCCTGCTGAACGTACCCCAGGACCCTAGAGGAAAGTCCCACTCCAACAGAGCCTGAGTGTAAAAAGGCAGAGAGTAAAACAAGGCAAGCTTTTATATTTGTCCATTAGATGATTTGTCAGTGGGGGCCAGAGGATTGTTGATTGGGAGGGGGAGGCATTGAGATGCTTCAGGATTCGACTCCAGCAAATGCACAAAGACCAATTACACGTTCTCTTCTAAAACTAGATGCCTTGCGGTAGGTAAGACCTGGATCCAGATTGCATTTAGGGTTCCGAGGTAAGTCACCCAACCTCTCCGCTTCACTTTCCTCATATGCAAAATGAGGTCTGCTCTATTAGGCTATGATTTCCCCATTTTACATAACAGGAACAGACTTTCTCAACATCATCTCACTAGTTTCATGGCAGAACTAGGCTCAAACCAAGTTCATAGGCTCCTGGCACGAAAATTGGAAGGGATGGCCAAGGTCATCTAAGTCCAATCTCTTCATTTTTCATATATGAAACCTGAGGGTGGTTAAGTGATTTGCCCAAAGAGGCCGCCAGGTGGTGCAGTGGTTAGAAAGCCCGAAGTCAGGAGAATTTCAATCCAAAACTACCAGCTATGTGACTGAGCAAGTTACTTCACTTCCCTCAATTGTAACATGAGCATAATAACAGGCGCTGCTAGGGGTGTTGTATCAAGTGAGATAATATTTGTAAATCGACTGACACATAATAGGCAATGAATAAATGCGTATTTCCTTCCTTCCTAGGTCAAGTAGGGTTAATTATCAGAGGTAGAATCTGAACTCGGGGCTCAGAAAACAGTGCTATTTCCACTGTGATCTGGCTCCTGCTGTTGCTCTAATTGTGTTAAAAATTCATTCTGTGTGAAATCTAGCCATGCTGAAATTGCTTTTACTTGAAGTAATTTACTAGTGTCTCATGGAAAACTAACCAATGTTATTCCTTTTTCATAAGAATTTCTTAAACATGAAGGTGAAAGATAAAATAAAAGTATTTATGCCTTTCTACCCTGCAAACCTGAACAGGACTATTATTCTTTTTAATTCTTAAAAAAATTATTTAGCAACACTGCTACAGATATGAGAACAGATGCCAAGGTCACATCGTTGTGTTGGGTGATGAGGATGGGGGGAGGTGAAGGCAGAGGGGGTACTGCCAGTTCCTGTTTAAGGAGACTGGCCAGTTTTCTAGCAGAGAGGTACACCCAAACAACTAGTTATAATATTAAATATCATATGATAACTGCATTAGAAACTGGCAAAATAAAATGCACATGTATGTATGTGTATTGGGGAGGCATCCTTATGTCAGAAAGGAAGTTAGGTAAGGCTCCTTGGAGGAAGTACAGAGGGGATAAGGGAAAATCAAAGTCCCTTCCAGCTCTTAATCCATTATCCTATGTCCATAAGACTGATACAGAGGAAATGTGGTACAAGTCAAAGGAAAGTGAATTTTACTTAGGAGGTGATATGGAAGGTGGGTGGGAATGGGAAAAGGCACTTGCTAGGAATTATTGAGCAATATGACAAAGTCTATGCATAAGAAGTATTTTGACCATAACCCGAAATATGGAAATAGAGAAGGGTGAGGAAAAAATTAGAAAAACCTATAAGGAGACTTTTTGCAATAGTTCAGGAAGATGGTAATGAAGGCCTTAACTAGATGGCTGGCAATTAGAAAAGAATGGAAGAAGGAGGTGTAGCAATGGTACTGGGCTGAAAGACAATTCACCTAGATTCTCCAGTCCACTCTCTATGTGTAAAATAATTCTCTATGGTTTCTTCAATGAAAATAAAAGGTCAATGCCTTTCTTCTCATTACCTCCATCAGCACAGACAGCATTCTAATAATATTATTTTTAGAACTTGAAAGATCATCTAGTTCATCTCTCATTTTACAATGAAGAAACAGATTCACAAAGGGAAGGAGGGCCATAATTTGTAGAACTGGAAACAATCTTAAAGGAATTTCCTTATTTTGTAGATGAGAAAACGGAGGCCCAGATTGAATAAATGCCTTACAGGTCAAGGTTACAGACGTGGTAAGGATAAAAGGAAGGATCTGAATACAGCTTCCCTGATTCCAAAGCCAGGATTCTTTCTACTACACCACATTGCTTCCCTTTGATTTGTCCGAGATCATACAGTAAATTAGTAGAAGTTATGGCCTCCTAACTCCCAGCCTAATTCTCTTTTCACAACATTCTGCCTGGGCATATCTAGGAACTTGGGAGTGAATTCAACTCCTACCCTATCCCTAATAAATACTTTTCTATTTTTAATATCTAAGTGATTTCTCCCTCCCCCCCCCCCCATACTCACTAATAAAAGAAAAATGGTAGCACTTAAACCATGACATGTAAGGATGGATGGAAAAAAAGCTGAGAATGTATAACCTAAAGATAAGGAGATTTGGATGGAAATAGGGAAGAAAGACACAATCCCTATCTTCAAATATGTCATAGGATCATAGGATTACAGATACAGAAGCTAAATTCCCATACAGATGGGAAGTAGCAAATCAAGGGTCCCCATCAGTAGAAACTATAGGACCACAGGGTTTACAACTGAGGGATTCTTAGAAGTCATCTGATTCAACTCCTTTATTTTACAGGTTTTACAGGTATAAAGTTGCAGAACTGGGATGTAAACTGAGGTCCTCTGACTCCAGTGGATTGCTGTAACATCATCTTACTAACAGAAGATTCTCTCACCTCAGATCCACTCTTCACAAAAACACTGGGCTAATTTTCCTTATGCACAGGTGAAATCATATTGTGCCAATATTCAGAACCCAATGATACTGTGTAGCCCGGTGGAAAGATTACTGAATTGCAGTCAGAGTACCTGTGTTTGAATATGGCTGTACTATGTGCAATTAGGTTATCTTGGGCAAGTCATTTATCTCTCTGGGCCTTCCTCATCCATAAAATGTAAGTATTGTTCACGTAGACAAATCATTGGTTCTCAAAGTATGATCTGAAGACCCCTGGGGGTCCTGAAGACCTTTGCAGGTCTTTCAGTAAAAAAGAAAAATTCATAGTAACACCAAGACAACAAAACTATTTTCATGGGGGGAGGAGCAAAGATGGAGTAGAAAGATTCACTTATGCTAGCTCCAAACCCACAGCCCATAAATTACCTGTAAAAAGAACTCCCAACAAATTCTGGAGCAGTGGAAGTCATACAACAATGGAGTGGAGGAGATTTCTGTTCCAGAGAGCTCAGAAAAACCGACACCAAAGGTCCGTCGTGCACCAGACCCGGAGCAGAGCCCAGCCCTGCCTTGGCCGCTCAGCACTGAGAGGAGCAGATCCAAGCAGGCTTCAGGGACGGAATCTCCAGAGGCCGCGAAGGTCGCTCCACCCACAGGCGCTACAGGTCAGTGAGAGACCCTATTGGGCTGGCTGAGAGGGCAGCAGGGTGTCTCCACAACTCAGGCCCCCTCGGGAGGCAGCAGCAGCAGCGGATAGGAGCTCCCAAAGCAGGCAGGAGTTCGAATCCATTACTGAAGGTCTCCAAAATAAACCCCCTGAGGGAACTGAGCCCTGTGACGTGGCCCTGCCCCCACTTCAGCACTTGAACTTAATCCCACATTGACTAGCAGCCCTGCCCACGCTGAAATCCCTGAGGCTGGGAAGCAGCATTTGAATCTCAGACCCCAAGCACTAGGTGGGTGGATCTGGAGGTGAGGTGGGTGTGAAAAGGAATCTCAGAAGTCAAGTAACTGGCTGGGAAAATGCCCAGAAGAGGGAAAAAAAATA
>CM053770.1:138226965-138304787 GCA_028658325.1 Potorous gilbertii
AAGTCAACACTCTTGGGGAGGGACAGGATCAAAAGAGAGAATAGAAGCAATGAGGGGCAGGATAGGATAGAGAGAAATACAGTCAGTCTTACACAACGCAACTATTATGGAAGTCATTTGCAAAACTACACAGATATGGCCTATATTGAATTGCCTGGTGGGGAGGGAGGGATGGGGAGAAGTTGGAACTCAAAGTTTTAGGAACAACTGTTGGGTATTGTTCTTGTTACTAGGAAATAAGAAATACAGGTTATGGGGAATAGAAAGTTATCTGGTCCTACAGGACAAAAGAGAAGATGGGGACAAGGGAAGGGAGGGATGATAGAAGAGAGGGCTAACTGGTGATAGGGGAAATTAGAATGATTGGTGTATTGGGGTGGGGGAAGGGGACAAATGGGGAGAAAATTTGGAACCCAAAATTTTGTGAAAATGAATGTAAAAAGCTAAATAAATTTAAATATGAAAAAAACCTATTTTCATAATAATATTAAGACACTATTTGCTTATTAAAATACTTCTCTTTTTATTTTCAGCAACATATCTACGTGAAACTAAAAGTTCTCCATAAATTTCAACCAAAACACCATACTGAAACAGATTGAATATAGAAGCAGATATGAAAACCTAATTGTCTTCTACTGTCAGACAATAAAAGGATTTGCAAAAATGTGTAAAACAATGTCACTCCTCACTAATTTTGTTTTATTTTGGAAAACAGTTAATTATTTTATTATTTAAATATTATTATTTAATATTAAGTTTAAATATTATTTAAATGTTTGAAATTTTATCAAGTTTAATTTCTAATGCTATCATCTATTTATTATTTATTTAAATATTGTTATTATTTAAATAATGTTTGAAATTTTTTCAAGTTTTATTTCTAATACTATCATCTATATGTTAATAGATATAACTCCCATAAATAAAAACGTTTTGGGGTCCTCTATAATATTTAAGAGTATAAAGGAGTCCTGAATTTTGTAAGTGTATAAAGGAGTCCAAAAATTTGACCTAGACAATCTCTAAGGTCTCTTACACCTCTAATTACCATAAAACCTATACTTAGTTGGGCACACATATCATTCAACAGTATAGCTCCAACCTCCCTTTTCAACCAGCCTTATTTCATACTACTCACTTTCACAGAGTCTATGGTTATTTCATCGAGATGGATTTTCTAAATGCCTTTTTCTGTCTCAGTGAATTTACCTACAATATCTGTATTCCAGATTCTTGGAGTACCCTTCCTCATCTATGTCTCCCTGTTGAAATTATGTCTATTTTTCCAAGTCCAGCTCAATTTCCAATTCCTCTGGGAAGCCTTCTGCAGCCAACTAACAACACTCAAAATCTTTGTGCCTGTCTTATGGTTTTTATCATGTTCTAAGTCAGATGACAATTACTGGTGGGTCTTATCTACCTTATGAGGTTGTGAGCTTTTGAACAGCAATCAGCCATGTGGCCTAGAAGTTAGAATACTATACCAGGACCCAGACAGACAAGTTCAAATCTTACCTCAGATATTGTGTATGGTCCTATAGCATTGTTCTGTGATGGTGGGTTAATCAACCTTTCTCTTCCTCAGTCTCTTCTGAAAAATGGGGTTAAGGGGCAGCTATGTGGTATAGAGCACCAGCCTTGGAGTCAGGAGGACCTGTGTTCAAATGTGACCTCAGACACTTGATACTGACTGTGACTTTGGGCCATGTGTAACCCCAAATGCTGTGCCTCCCCCCTCCAAAAAAGATGGGATTAAGAATAATAACAGTACAGAGCTGTCATGAGGAACAAAGGATATAGCATGTACAAAGTACCCTGTAAACCTTAAAGTGCTATTTAAATTCTAGATATTATTATTCATATTCATATCTGTAGTCCTCTCAGCATTCGGCAGTCCCTTGCACGTATAAAGAAATTGACAAAAAGTAGCTCAATGTTAGTTTTTAAATATCATGTTACTCATGATATCTTTCCACTATCATTAGCTAATAGTCTGTCACATTTAGTGTAATTATACACTTAGGGTGAAGCTTCTTGTTAGGGATGACCGCTAGGTGGTAAAGTAGATACAGCACTGGGCTTGGAATTAGGAAGACTCATCTCTCTGAGTTCAAACCTGGCCTAAGACACTAGTTATGTGACGTTGGGCAAGTCACTTAACCCTGTTTACCTCAGCTTCCTCATCTGCCAAATGAGTTGGAGAAGGAAATAGCAAACTACTCCAAGATCTTTGCCAAGAAAACCTCAAATGGGGTCACAGAGAGTGAAACATGACTAAAAAAGCAAACAAACTCTCACATTTCAAGTAATCTTAATAGTTTCACAGATCTAATTAGATCATCATGGCTTTGTATCTCCTAAAAGAGATAACAAAGAGCTCATACCAGAAGTGCTAACTGATATTTTCTTCTTGATTTATACTCATGTCATAATTTTTCAATCGTTGGTTGATCTGCAGGGCATGTTTAAGACACAGTTCATTTTATGAGGGTTAGTTTAGTTAAAACTAGGTAATATAATCCCTACTTAGCCAAACACGTGGAAAGTAAATAATGAATGGCAGGGACATCATCAACCCTTCTGCATTTTTTATCTCAGGATTCCTTGTGTATCATATGTGACATGTGACCAATCATCTGACACACAGACTACACAATGTATCTGTTTGATCTATATAGTAAATATTAGTAAAGTTTAATTTCTTTCTTATGTTTTAGATAAAAAATAGACACATGTAGAAATTCTACTATTTTCTTCTTTCAGTCTAATGAATCATTTTGTGGTACTCTTCTCACTTTCCTTTCCCCTCTCCAAACACACACTTTGGAGACCACTATTATAGAAAACAAAATGATAGTTTAAGATATGAATATTCCTTGGTAGGTAGACCTGGTGGGTCAGCTTTCCAATTAGAATGCAAACTTTAATTTTAGAATGCAAACAAAAGGAAACAATGAAAGAAATATTGGATTTGGAATCCAACAGGGTCTGAAATCTTCGTTCTGTTATTTACTATGTGACTTTGACCAGTTAACCTAATTTCCCAGTTGCCTATCTGTAAAATAAGCAGTTGGATTAGACAGCTGTAATTTTTTTTAGGCAATATGACATAAGGGACATAGTCCTACACTTGGAATCAGGAAGACCTGGGTACAAAGCCCACCTCTGATGCTTGCTATATGTATGAACATGAGCAAATCATTTCTCAGTTTCTTCATCTGTAAAATTAGAGGGTTATACTAAATGGCCTTTAAAATCCCTTTCAATTCCATCTATGACTTATTATGGTCATACTAGAAGTTGATGTGATTTCAAAGTATGCCTAGGCAGAGAGTTTGGGTCAGATGTTCTGTGCTTTTAAGTCAATATTTAACCCATGCAGGTTATTTATAGCCCATAACATATATTCAATATATGTACTTAAAGACTAGTCAGGTATTTTTACAACCATTCTTAGCACAGACACACCATAAGCAACCTAAAAATGTCATTCCTGCAAATTCTTTAAAGGTTTGGGAAACTGTCAACAGCAAGTCCCAAAAGAAAAATCAACAACCTTCACAAAGTATGCAAAAAGGGACCACAGGAAGGTGTCAAAGATCAAAAGGAAATATGGAAAGGGGAGTGAGTAGATTTCATGGGTGAGATGTTTATGGAGACAGAAATGATGATAGGGGCAACAGCAAACAGCCTGTTCATAAAGTGAAAGCCTGTGTTGGGAAAAAACTATAGGTACCTTTTACATGGGAGAATTACAGAAGAAATTAGAATCTATTAACAAAGTAGGAAAACAATCATCCAGACCAGCAGCTGTGGGTGCAACAAGAGTATTCTTTTTAGCCAAAAAGTGGGGACAGCCTGAACATGTTAACAGTTGGATCAAACACATGACCTCCAGTACTAACCTCTAGGGTTGGTGTCACTCTATTTAGAGATAGATGAAAATGTTTACTTAACAATCTCTAGCAGTCCCTTCCTTCACAAGACCATACCCAATTTCATTGTACCATTATCATATTCCCTAGAGCTATACATTAATAGGAGGTAAGCCTTAGATATATTACCCCAAATAAATGGTACCCCAAACTGAAGGTACCATTTTTGAATAGACAATAACAATAGATCTATATGTGTGTGTGTTCATCCTTTGCTGCCAAAGAAGACCATGCCATCAGAGAAATAATGACATGACTTGCACTTGACTTTTGTTTTGAGTGAGAGAGAGCTGTGCAGGTCACCAGCCTCACTTCTCCTCCAGAGTCATCTGAATCCAATCACCAGATATTCATCAGGGTAACTGGGGATGACCCAGGATGAGGCAATTGGGGTTAAGTGACTTGCCCAAGGTCACACAGCTACTGAGTGTCAAGTATTTGAGGTGAGATTTGAACTCAGGTCCTCCTGACTCCTGCACTGGTGCCCTATCCACTGCACCACCTAACTGCCTCTATAGATCTATATAATATACCCTTGAGAAGAGTAAATACCAAAATCTCTCTGAAGTTAAATATCTACATTAGTTTGGTCAAGAAAAAAAATATTGAGGTAAAGCTTGTATATGCATTTGTATTGTTAACAGGTTATAGCAAACCTGCTAGTGGGAAGGGGCCCTTCTGCTTCATTAGAAGGGGCACTGTTAGAGGGCAAAGAATGGACCCTTTAAGCGTGCATGCATATGCCAATCACCAGGGCTTCACACCCTGCCAACATCATAGCTGCTTTTAATTCCCTGGACATGTATACATGTACATGATGTGACCAACTCTCTGAGGATTCTTGGATGTGTTATGGAGTGTTTCTATCTTGGAAGGAACCACTGACTGGTGAATCTTTCTTAAGACAAACCCTTGCCACGTGTTCCTGGGTAAACCACCTTAGTACCAGCACCACTGAAAAAAAGACAGACCAAAACATACCCTTTCTATTTCACTAGTGGGGGAGTGAGAAGATCAAGTGTCTAGGTCTACTAATGCCTGGATGGAATAGACAGTACATTTTTAGAGGGAAAATAGTATTCCTGAAACATGATGAAAACCCACATATACTATTATTTCTACAAGGTACAGATAAGGAATAGATGAAAGGATTTTCAAGTTGCCTTGGTGGTAACATAGCAGGTTTGGTGGGATATTCTGGAGTCTTTTGAAAGACAGTCTCTCTTTCCAAAAGGGTTGTAGAGATCCCAAGAAGGTACCAGGCCTGACTTGGACCTATTTCAGCTATTACCTCCACAAACTTGCATCAAGTTATGTGCTGGCTATAAAATAAAAATATTCCTGTGCTATATTCAAATCTTCCCCTAGAATTTACAAGTAGGAATACTGAGAATAACAATATTTAGATCTGAAAAGCACTTTGCTCTCCATCAGTTCCAAAAGCAAGAAGGAAGATGGCATGAACTTGAATAGGGGACAGATATGGAATTGCTCAGTCGTCTCTATTTTCACATAATTGGTTGTGATCCTATGTGACTGCCTTATCCTATCACAACAATAAGCATTACCGGGCTTTCACTGAATCACTCTGCAAATACAGCAAAGGCATCTGCGCAACAGTTTCTGGAATAGGGATTTTACAAGGATATACCAGGGTATCCCTGAAGAAACAGATTCAGAGCACTGTTCTTAACCCTTTTCTGTCATAGATCCATTGGGCAGGCTGGAGGCCTTCTCAGAATAATGTTTTAGAATAACTAAAGGAAATCCTAAATTTTTAGTTAAAGGTTAATAATAAAAACACAATTATTTTCCCATCCAATTTCGCAGCCCCTACAGAGAAGTAATGAGGGTTTTCTGAACTAGGAACAGCTGACTGCAGGTGACAGAAAATTAGAGCTTCTGGGCAAATCTGCACAGTGACCTGAGTTTTGTTTCTTTCTGTTTTGTTGTTGCTGTTTGAAAGCTACTAGTAAATGTTGTGACTATAAAAATCAAGCTAAGGAAGATCCAGATATGACTTCTATCTGAGGGTTACAGAATGAACCCAACAGTCTATGTTTTCACCTTTCCATAACCTCTCCTTTCAAGAAGGTCTGGTAGCACCAAGTGTGTATCACATCAAGGCCCTGTTTATCTGAAAGGCCATGAGCCCAGGGTCTGCATGTGTTCAGTACCTCAAGAGAATGATGTACCAGAAGAACCTTCTCTTGAAGCAGCTGCCTTTGGTAGGAATTATGCTTCAATTTCAAACTTGGCAGTCAGTCATCAGAGAAATGGTGTCAAATTCAAATAGAAATGGATCCCTGTAGTACATATAATTGACTTAGAAAACCACAAATCAACATTACTTTATTTCAGTTTATGGCTCTGTATGTGGCTGGTGAACACAATCCCTTTCACTAGGCCCCTTCAACCTGATACAAAGCCAAAAGTTGTATTTAAGAATAGGTGAACCTGGTGTAGGCTTCAACGGAGCATATAAATAAAGAAGGATCTTGTGTTCCTGGTGGACAAGGAATTGTGATACCAAGGACACATTACTTCTGTCTTTGTCTCCAGATCAGAAATGTGTTGATCTTTATGTGCTTATTAAACAGGGAACCCAAGGGAAAAGAAAAACTTTGCCAAAGGCATCATCCACACTTTTAAGATAATTATGTACGGAATGTGGCAATGTCATGGAAATTAATGGGAAGCTCAATGCATTCTTTTACTACTTGGGAAGCTGGATACATTACAGTTTTCAATTACTATATCAAACCATCCTCATATACAAAGCAGCTTCTGGAATGTTTGTCCCTAAGACGGCCAGCCAATAAAGCAGTTACTCTGATGTCACGTAGGAACTTTTTGGACACTTTCAGGCACTCACCAGAATCCCACCTTACTGTTCCTAAATCGCATCAAATTCCTTGAGAAAAGTGATGAAAAACGTGTTTCAGCAGAAGACATATCTCTGAGGGGGCTTAGTAACCTATTGTTTCTTTCTCCGTGTGTTTTAATTCAAAACACTAGGGGTTATCCTTCAACCATGTTATCAACATAACATGATGATTGTGATATGGAACATAAGTAATGTTAATATGAGGTTTTAGAAGTCAATATGCAACCTGGGGAGATCTTTATGCATGGTTTATTGGCCTGTTTCTATTTGATTTTGACACTAATGCCACGGGGAATCCCATCTTGAAGACTTCTCACTGGCACCTTTTAGGAACCTAGCGAAATGGTGTCATATTTAAACAGAAATGGATCCCTAGTACATATAATTGACTTAGAAAACCACAAATGAACATTATTTTATTGCATTATATTTTTACTTACTTCAATAAACAATCTTCAACTGCATTTTAATTTGGTTCTGTGTGTATACTCAAGAGTTTTGTGGGACCCTTGTAATTCAGCCCCTGGGCTATAAACTTGACCCCAGAGCATTAAGAATTTAAATGATCCACCTAAGATCACACAGCTGGTATATGTCCAAAAAAGACCAAACTTAAACTGAAGTCTTCTTGGCCTCTAAACTGGCTTTCGAAGCACCACACAACTCTGCCTCTTAAGTTCACAACCCAAAACAGGAAAATTAAAGAAATTTTTAACACTATTATGTCTGCAATTTTTCTTCACTCTGAATTCAATCCCAACCCACACCCTTACTTCCATTTCACTCCTCCTGAACCCATCATACCCTCAAACCAAATCAAATAAATAGAGCATGATTCTTGTGTGAAGAAATCAAAGAAAATCTTTACAATTAGAGCCAAAATTTTCTCTTGAGTTTTTTCAGAGATTATACACATCCTCAGGTATGGTCAGCATCTTCTTTTCAAGAAAGTCACTTGCTGGTAGAGATTCTCCATTCTAGTCACTCTGAAGGGATGTGATTTTTCAGATGACTCAGTTATGACTTAGGCATTTCCAATGAGGAGTCTATTAGGTCCCACAGGGAAAAGAGGGAGAGGTGGAAAGGAGATACAGAAAGAGTTAGAAGGAGAGGAGAGAAGAGGAAGAAGAGGAAAAGGCAGAGAGAATTTATTATGTGCTTACTAAATGGTATTAGGGATGAAAACATAAGCACAGTACAAATATACAAATACAAGCAATATCTGCTCTCAAGGAGTTTATACTCTATTTTTTTTAAGGCAATCCATACCAAAAAGCATTCTGGAAAGTGAGGTATGCTAGAAAGTATGTTGGAAGATTGGTTTTGGGCAAAGCAAGGTAAAAGCTCCCTATTAGAGCTGGGGGACCCAGAAGTGGAGTCCAAAGCTCCATTGAGGACAGACAAGTAGTATATAGCACCTTAACTATCGAATAGCGTGTAGGTCCAACATCAGGGCAAATAAACTGAAAGGGTAGAATGAAGAGACCTTAATTTTTTTCTACCTCCAGCTAAATCAGGTTCCACCATTCTGCACACAATCCCGACCTGATATAAGCCCTCATAATACTGCTTCACCACAATGTGAACACAACTTTCCATTACTGGATTACAGAACAATCAGGAGATATGTGCTTGTTAGATCCAAATTGTGTGTGTTAGTTCTTCATGGCCGAAAAAGACCATGCCATCAGAGAAATGATGACATGACTTGCACTTGACTTTGTTTTGAGTGAGAGAGGGCTGTGCAGGTCACCAGTCTCACCTCTCCAGAGCCATCTGAATCCAGTGACCAGATATTCATCAGGATGAATACAGATGACCTAGGATGAGGCAATTGGGATTAAGTGACTTGCCCAAGGTCACACAGCTAGTGAGTGTCAAGTCTCTGAGGTGAGATTTGAACTCAGATCCTCCTGACTCCTGCCCTGGTGCTCTATCCACTGCACCGCCTAGCAGCCCCTAGATCCAAACTATCATTATTTGCTCTATCAAAGTTACAGGGTAAAGTGATTTAGCCCCTCCTCCAGACAGAAACTAGACCCTCTACTTCTCTACTAGCCCTCCAAATAAAAAGGCAATGCTTTTGTAAAAAAAAAAAAAAAGAAATTATTTAAAAAATAATTATCTCAGCAGAGGCTAACTACTGCTTCTGTTGGACCCAACTGTTTGAAAAAAAAATGAAAAGTTAGTTGAATTGTTCTTCTACAAATGCCAGGTCACTTCTTTTGAAGACAAAAACAGAAATTTACAGTTGTTTGGGAACTCATTGTCATAGAGTAGCCATGTATATAGTGATCCAAAAAAGTGACCCAAGGCCTATCCAATCCTCTCAGCCAAACCTGATTCCCTATGCCCCAATTCATCCAAGTCATTTTTTTATCTGAGTCAGACGCTGTTCTGCTGAGCTTCTTGTTTTCAAAAAGACATCGAATTCATAAACTTGTCAGTTTCACATTCCTGGTCTAGTCTCACAACAGGCTGATCATATGCATTGATTGTAACCATCTCCATACCCTGCTCCATACCTATTAGCCATCAGAAATAGTACTTCTTTATTTCTGTGGCACATTTTGGGCTGCTTTTCTGATGAAGAAGTTAGGATTCTGCTTTCCCAAACTCATTAATAGGTAAACTCAATACCAAAGGGAGAAGAATGAGGAACATTGAAAGGAGTCTGCCTTACAACTAAGGGAAAATTTTCCTATGTTCCCAACACCTTTGCTACCTATAAATTCATAAAACCAAACTCTGCATAAGATATAAACCTAGGAGACACAGAATAACAGGGCTCACATTGTTTCTTTATTCGAAGATGACTACAGAACACCAATATTTTCAGGACAAACTGAAAGAAAAACCCTCTGGCCTCCAGTCTCAGAGCCGTCTTAGCCTGCTACTGTAAGTTTTTGTTACTGTCTTTCTCTGCCCCACTGAAAATGGAAGAAGAAGGCAGGGAAGGACCTTCTTCTCAGTTCTCTGTCAATTCTCTCATTCCCTTCGGTTGCTCTGCGATGGGCATGAGCAGGGCCACAAATGCTCTCCTGAGAAGAACCACAGGCTCCAGAGCACACCCAGAGAAGCTAATGGGCCTTGGATTTTCATTCTGTTCACGTAACCTGGAGGTAAAGGCCCAATCAACAATCAATAAACAACATGATGTGACATGAGGTCAAGGACTGACTCCTAGTTCTGTCACTAGCTAACTATGTGACCTTAGATGGGTTATTTCACTTCTCTAGTCAACTGTTTATTGGGTACACAAATTGTATAAGATACTACTTGGGAACTTGCATAACGTATCTATTTCCCATTGGAAAAATGACTCAAGGAGAGCAGCAATCAACTTCCAAAAGAAGAAACACAAACCGTTAATAACAATGGGGAGGGGGGAGAACGGGGGAGGAAAAGGGTTTGAATGCTAATCATCAGGGAAAATAGGCAAATTATAACAAATTCAGAATACATCACAAGTTGGGGAAAATGGTTAAAAAAAACAAAATTAACATTGGTAAGAATTCAGGGTTTAGAATATTATACTGTTGGTAGGACTTTAAATTAGTACATGTTCCTGGGTAAGCAATGTAGCAACACACAATAAGAGTTAAAAATACATCCCATTCTTTGACTAAGCAATATTGTGAAGACTCTATATGACCTATTTGGAATTAACTTTTTGTATAATGCACAACCCTTTGGCAGTCGGGTAAAACCAATGAACCCATTCTCACTCAGAAGAAAGGTTTTAAATGTATGAAATAAAATAGAATACAGAGGCTAACAAAAGAACCCAACTTAATTGAAATAAATAATAAAACATTTTAAATCTTTTAAACTTTAATTTTAAATATATTTTTTAAAAAACTAATTCATGGATCTTATATTAAGAACCTCAATCCTAAAGGATGATATTTAAAGAGAGAAAAAAAGATCTGAGTGTAAAGGACTCTAATTTACTTGCTGACCATACAAGGAGAATGGAACTATGTTTGGAATTTTAATTGCATGATTCTCTGGAGCATATGGATATGCCCACTGACACCTAGTTGAGAAGACTTAGGTATTGGTTGGTCCTCAAGTAGAAGAGACTTAAGGAGATGAACTTAGTCTTCTGAGGGGCCAAGGCACATGTCCACACCCTCGATGAGAAAATATTAAAAAAGGTTGACTCATCAATATTTCATTGATCAACATGTACAAAAATATTCATAGATGCTTTATTTGTAATAGCAAACAACTTCCTATCAGTAAAGATCAGGGAGTGGCTGGATATGCAATGGTGTCTCAATATAATGGAATACTATTGTGTAAGGAAAAATATGGCTAATGTGGAAAATGCAAAGACATATTAATATACTAAGTGAAGCAAAGAGAAGATAAGAGAATTAGAATAACATCCACCTTGACAATGATTCTATAAAAGCAGTATCATCAAAAATGACTAACCTCATTTTCTTTTTGATATAACTTCTTAACTAATAAATTAGGAAAATGTCACTAATATAGTTTACCAAGATTTTAGCCAAGGTTTTTTTTTTTAATAGGGTATCTCCTACATACAGATGTGAATGAAAGGGTAATTAACATTTAGATGGATTCAGAAACGGCTCTACAAATGTATTCAAAACAGTAGTCACTAACAGTGTGATGTCAATGCAGCAGGAGATTTCCAGTGGAGTACTCCAGAGATCTATGGCTGGCCCTATGCATTATTGACTTTTTTTTATCAAATGACTAAAGTCAGATGTGCCATACTCATCAAAATTTCAGACACAAAGCTCAAAAAAATAGCTAACACATTGGATCATAGAGTCAGGATCCAAGAAGATCTTAAAGGATGAGAACATGGAACTAAATATAATATGACAAAATTCAGTAGGGATAAATGTAAAGTCTTATACTTGACTACAAAAAAAAAATCAACTCCAGCAGTACAAGATGGAGAAGGTTTAGATAGATAGCAATACTGAAAAAAAGCTAGGAGGTTTTAGTAGACACAAGCTTAATGTGAGTCAGTAGTATTACATGGCAGCCAAAAATTAATAATATAATCTGTTTTCTACTATATGATGGTTTAATGAAGGCTTCATTCAAATAAGCTCCTACATTAATACATTTGTTAAGACAAACAAGATGCAAAAATGTTAACTAAGTTTAACAATAAACTAAGAGTCAGTATCAAGGAAGGCTCACTCAACATTTTCACCACTGTCAATGGAGAATGTCCTATGCAAGTCCAAACAGAACAAGGGATGCTTCATTTTCTTTGGCAAGGTTTCCTTGATACTCCCATTTATGGATGACATTCTGCTGCTTGAACTAAACTAAGAAATTCTAAAAGACTTTTTTTTCCACTTTAAGGCTCTGAATTTATCTTTTTTTCTCCTTTATTTATTTATTTATTTTGAGTTTTCAACATTCATTTCCACAAAATTTTGAGTTCCAAATTTTCTCTCCATCTGTCCCCTCCCCCACCCCAAAACGCCAAGCATTTTGATTACCCCTTCCACTAATCTGCCCTTCCTTCTAACATTCCTCCTTTCCCTTATCCCATCTTCTGTTTTGTCCTGTTGGGCAAAATAAATTTCTATACACCATTACCTGTATTTCTTATTTCCCAGTTGTATGCAGAAACAATTCTCAACATTTGTTCCTAAAACTTTGAGTTCCAACTTCTCTTCCTTCCTCCCTCCCCATCCATCCTCACAGAGAAGGCAAGCAATTCAATATAGGCTCTATATGTGTGTAGTTTTGCAAATAACTTCCATAATAGTCATGTTGTGTAAGACTAACTATAATTCCCTCCATCCTATCCTGCCCCCCATTTCGTCTATTCTCTCTTTTGACCTTGTGCCTCCCCCAGAGTGTTTACTTCTAATTAATTGCTCCCTCCTCCCATTTTCCCTCCCTTCCATTATCCCCTCCCCACCCTGCTTATCCCCTTCTCCCCTATTTTCCTATAGTGTAAGATAGGTTTTCATACCAAATTGAGTGTGTATGTTATTCTTTCCTTGAGCCAAATGTGATGAGAGTAAGCTTCACTTTTTCCCTTTCACCTCCTCCCTTTTCCCCTCCAATGAAAAAGCTTTTTCTTGCCTCTTTCATGAAAGGAAATCTGTCCCATTCTATTTCTCCCTTTCTCCTCCCAGTATATTCCTCTCACCCCTTAATTTTATTTTTTTACATATGATCCCTTCCTATTCAACTCCCCCTGTGTTCTCTGACTGTGTGTGTTTGTGTGTGTGTGTGTGTGTGTGTGTGTGTGTGTGTGTGTGTGTGTGTGTGTGTGTAATACCAGCAACTACCCAGATACTCAGAAAAGATTCAAGAGTTACAAATATTATCTTTCCATGAAGGAATGTAAACAGTTCAACTTTAGTAAGTCCTTATGATTTCTCTTTCCTGTTTACCTTTTCATGCTTCTCTTGATTCTTGTGTCTGAATGCCAGATTTTCTTTTCAGCTATGGGCTTTTCATTAAGGATGCTTGAAAGTCCTCTATTTCAATGAGTGATCATTTTTTCCCCTGAAGTATTATACTCAGTTTTGCTGGGTAGGTGATTCTTGGTTTTAGTCCTAGTTCCTTTGACTTCTAGAATATCCTATTCCATGCCCTTTGATCCCTTAATGTAGAAGCTGCTAGATCTTGTGTTATCCTGATTGTATTTCCACAATACTTGAATTGTTTCTTTCTAGCTGCTTGCAATATTTTCTTCTTGACCTAGGAACTCTGGAATTTGGCTACAATGTTCCTAGGAGTTTCTCTTTTTGGAGGTGATTGGTGGATTCTTTCAATATTTTATTTTGCCCTCTGGTTCTAGAATATCAGGGCAGTTTTCCTTGGTAATTTCATGAAAGATGATGCCAAGGCTCCTTTTTTGATCATGGCTTTCAGGTAGTCCCATTCTTTTTAAATTGTCTCTCCTGGATCTGTTTTCCAGGTCAGTTCCTTTTCCACTGAGACATTTTACATTATCTTCCATTTTTCATTCTTTTGGTTTTGTTTTGTAATTTCTTGGTTTCTCATAAGGTTATAAGATTCCATCTGTTTCATTCTAATTTTTAAAGAACTATTTTCTTCAGTGAGCTTTTGAACCTCCTTTTCCATTTGGCTAATTCTGCTTTTTAAAGCATTCTTCTCCTCATTGGCTTTTTGGACCTCTTTTTCCAATTGAGTTAGTCTCTTTTTAAAGGTGTTATTTTCTTCAGCATTTTTTGGGTCTCCTTTAGCAAGTTGTTGAAATGCTTTTCTTGATTTTCTTGCATCGCTCTCATTTTTCTTCCCAATATTTCCTTCACCTCTCTTACTTGATTTTCAAAATACTTTTCGAGTTCTTCCATAGCCTGAGACCATTGCATATTTATTTTGGATGTTTGGAATGCAGAAGCCTTGACTTTTATGTCTAATCCTGATGGTAAGGATGGGAGAAAATATCTGTTCACCAAGAAAGTAACTTTCTACAGTCATATTTTTTCCCCCTTTTTTGGGCATTTTCCCAACTAGTTACTTGACTTTGGGGTCCATTGTCAAGAGTAGGGTATACTCTGGGGACCTGTAAGATCTCAGTTCCTCCAAGGTGGCATAATCAAGCCTGCACACTGATCTGAGAGCAACCAGAAACTTTTCTGCCCAGAATCTGCAAATAGTAGAATTCTCTCTCCACAACCACCTCCAGTTCCGCCAGCACTCAGGGCTGAGATTCAGATCAGCTTCTCAATTTTCCCAGGGGCTTTAGGGGGAATGTTCCCAGGGCCAGGCTGTCATTCAGTATGAGATTAAAATCAGCTATTCAATTCCCTCTGGGGCTTTAGGCGGGGCAGGGCTGGCTATTTAGGACTGAGGTTCAGATCAGCTGTTCAATTCCCCTAGAGGCTTTAAGCTGAGGGTTCCAACAATGGACAGTGGCTGCTGCCTGCTGGGGCTACCGCAGCCCCCTGGGGCCAGAGCTGAGGGGAAGCCTGCTCCCTTCTCACCCAGCTGAAAAAGCCCTCTCAATGACCTCTGAATCTGCCTTTGGCACCTCTGGGTTGAGGGATCTGAGAACCTCCGCTGCTGCTAAGGATTCTGCCCCCAAGGTCTGCTCCAGTCCTGCTCCTCCCAGTGCCAGTGCCACATGGCCAAGGCTGGGCTGCGCTCCACTCCATGTCCTGTGTAACAGACCTTTCCTGTTGGCCTTCCAGGTCACCGTGGGCTGGAAATCTCCTTCACTCCGTGGTTCCATGGCTTCTGCTCCTCTAATTTGTTGAGAGTCATTCTGGTATTTCATGGGCTGTGAAGGAAAAGCTAGAGTATGTGCATCTTTCTACTCCACCATCTTGGTTCCACCCCCTAAAAGACCTTCTTAATGAGATCTGTGGATATTCCAAAGAGGTGTATATGTAATCACAAGAAGGTCTCCAGTGTGTTAGGTGGACTACACAGAGAGAACTTAAAGAAAGACAAGAATGAGAAGGCATATATGGATAGCAATATGAAACAGCAAAGGAAGTACACATACTGAGGGGATGAGAGGTCCTTTGGTATATTATTTGTCCACACAAAACTAAAAGGGGGTAATAAAATAGGACAGGGTGAAAACTTGATTCCTTGATAGACAACTTTGGTCTTGAAAACTCTCCTCTAATCTCTTGAAAAATTAATAAGGAGCAGGATGGAGAATCAGGTTGATATGCTATTCCTATCCCCTGACACAAAAGTGTGTCTGCTTTAATTTTTTCATAGACACCCACACAAAATGAGTAGGGGGAACTACCAAACATAGACAAACCTAAAAAGTGCCAAGAAATCAGTTATCAACTGGTATAAACTAAATAAAGACTCATTTAGGCTTAGGGAGCTTCCATCTGCCTCTCAGTATGAAGGTCAAAGGTCTCTATACTCACTGGTAGAAGGGATTAGAAGCAGAAAGTAGATGTTTCAAACTAACCCAGTGCTACCCTTACCATGGCATCTACTCTAGAGACATCAGCACTGTGTCAAAGAGTAGCTAAGTTTGACAGTAGCCCAAGTAATACCGAAAAGACAGGCATTTGCGGGCTAGAATCCCTTGGACAGCTCAGGCTATTTGATCACCAGTGAAATAGAGATAATATTACCACTAGGACAAAAGTCATCATGAGCAAAGGGCTGGAAGGGCAGAAGGAGGACCATAGTCCAGATGGACCTGTTTCATCTCTCCAAAGAAATAGGTGGCATACTATTTAAGGGGAAATCAGTTACAGAAAGGATATGGATATTCCATTTTATAATCTAAGACATAGATTATGAAGCTTTTTAGATTAACTGTATCTAAATCTGCCTGATGTCATGCAGTTCAAAATGGAAAAACAGTGGAATTTAAAAGGGAGACAGCAGTAGTACAGGGGAGAAAGTATGTTGTAATCTCAGCCCTGGCACCTAATTATGACCCTAGATGAATCACCTCTCTGAACTAAATTATTTTATCTATACAACAAGAGGATGGATGATCTGTGAAGCAGTAGGGTATAATGGACAGCCACTGGATTTAGTCAGGTTCAAATCCTGCCTCTGACATTAGATGAGTGACCATGAACTAATTACTTAAGCTCCTGAGCTACAGTTCCTTATGTGTGAAATAGGGTTAATAAGACCTCTACCACTGACTTCATAGAGTTGTTGTGAGGTATTTATTTCATTGTATATAGACTCAAATGGGTGAGTGTGTTCTCCCTCATTAGGATCTAAGTTTCTTGAATGCAGGGACAGTTTCACTTTCCTCTTTTGTATCTCTAGGGATACATACAAGGCCTTAGTAATAGTTTAATAAAGGCATGTTGATTGATTGATGGATCATTAAAGCTCTTAAAAACTTTGTTTGATTAAGAATTCAACCCCTAAACCATGGTTGTCAAAGGTATTGGACTAGCTTCTTTATTTTTTAATATATTTTTATTTATTTTATTAATATTTATTATATTAATATTTTATTAATTTTATAAATTACATGTATAAAAATTTTAACATTTATTTTTAAAAATTTTGAGTTTCAAATTCTTTCCCAATCTCCTACCCTTCTTCCATACTTGAGAAGGTAAAAGAATATATTGATTATGTGAAGTCATGCAAAACATGTTTTCACATTAATCATGCTGCAAAAGAAAACACATACACACACACACACACACACACACACACACACACACATACCCCAAGAAAAATAAAGAAAGTAAAAAAAGTAGGCTTCAATCTATACTCAGAGTTATCAGAATTGGACTAGTTTCTTAAAGGTAGTAAATGAACCAGTGACAGAAAGGGACAGAAAGGTCTGGAAGAGAAAGTTCCAGTTGAGAAACACTTGTCTTTGTTGATTTCCTATAACCCAGGTCATTGTGGATCTTAGTTTTCTTGCTCAAGAAGACTATAATATGCAGGAACAAATAAGACCTAGGAGGTGTTGGGAAATTTTTGAGTCAAGGTTACGGTGACATCAGGGAAGTGCTAACTGGGTTTTCTGAGTTCATTTAAAATGATATCTCCTGCTAAATATAAGAAAAGGCCTATCTATTGAGAAACTGGTTAACAGGCCCCCCCCTATGTTGCAAGCCTTGATTATGAGACAAAATGTGACCAATACGCAGTGGTGTAACTCTTCCACTAAGAATTGGCACATATCTATTTCATCTTTTACTCCTTCCCTACCACCACCATGTGCCCATGTGTGTTTGTGTGTGTGTGTGTGTGTGTGTGTGTGTGTAAAAACTATGGCAATAACAACAAAAAATAAAAACCTGGAACAGTTACCTGTATTCCTTAAAAGAAGGCAGAGGCCTCTTTTTAAGGAAAGCTCTAACAGATAATAGTACTATCCTTACTTAAAAAAAAAAACTAACAAAACCTCTGAATGTTGTAATGTGATTGATTTTTGTAAAAAAGCTGATGCAGTCTCAGGCTCTTCATTAAAAGAAGTATTAGTGTCCAAATGATGGGAAATGAAAGACATCCCATTCTCTATGTTGGTCAGAGGCTATCTGGAACACAATTTTAAGATGAATTCTGACTGATTAGAGTTTCTCTAGGAGAAGGGACAACCAGGATGGTGAGCAGTATGAAAATACATCATAAGAGGAACTTTAGGAACTTGGGGATGCTAGGTGGAAAAGAGAGTAGAAGTTTTCTGTTTCCTGAAAATATACATTCACTCTATGCCATTCTTCATGCTGTTCCCTCTACCTACACTGCCTTGCCTGGCTTTCCTCCCAACAGCGTTCTTCAGAACTTCCTGTCCCACTTCGAAACTCAACTCAACTGCTACATCCTCACTGAAGCCTTTTCTGATCCCTCTAAGCAGATGAGATCCCCTCTGAACTCCCTTGGCACTGCACCAGTCTCTGTTATAGCATTAATATATTACATAACATAACAAATATATTATAGATATTTGTGCACCTGTCATTTTTCCTACTAGAATGTTGTAACTCTGAGGACAGAGGCTATATCTACTCATCTTTGGGTCCCTTGAAAGGCCTAGGCAGGAACCCAATAAATATTTGTTGAATTGAATTACTCCAGAGGACAGAGATGGGACAAGAGGATGAAAGACACATGGCAGCAAATGAGGCTGTGATCACTGGTGCTGTCCAACAACAGGGAGGAAAGTCATAGAGGTAAGTACTGAAGGGATCTTAAAGATCAGGTCAACCTCCCCATTTTACAGATGAGGACATTGAAAACCAGAGAGGCAAAGTGGGGTACTGGGAAAGAGCATTAAAATGAGAATCAAAACATCTAGGTTTAAATCTCAGCTTTGGGGTAAGTCATTTTATCAGTATCATAAAATAATTTTGCTGGTTTGAGTCTATTGCCACCATTTGTTTGAGATAGCATCACATCACTACTTAGGACATGGCAGAATGTAGCTAGCCATCAAACTTCAGCACCAGTGATTAACTGGTTAGTGATAAAAGAATTTCTGGCTCATCTTTATTATTTCTAGTTACTTAAAACAAGTCATGTCAAGTAACTAGGTACAACTCCAGTATTAATGGTTAGTCTGTAAATTCCAGCTATATCCCTAGTGTTTACTGGCCAGTTTATCATTTTACCTAATAAAGATTTTCCCCTTACTCTATCTATTCTCTGATATGTAAATCTTTACCTTCCCCTTCCACACTGTCAAATTTCATTGTTTCCATCCCGCCTATGTAACTAAGACCTACATAAGATTTCTGGAAACTGATGTTCTGAGTCGACTGGGTTGTTTTCTTTTTTTATATATAATGGGTTTATGCTTTAAGCACATAATAAACCAGTTATTAAATGTTAATAAGTTAACAACAAAGTAGGATCTTTTGCTGTTTGAGTTTTAGCCAACCAAGTGCCTTTAGCTGAGTCTTGTCTTTGACTGAATCAATCAAGAGTCTTTGATTAGAAAAAGAATATATGTTGTAGAGAGAGCAGTTAGCAGCAGAGCTGAGAGAGAAACAACCAGGAGTAGGTTAGGGGAACTTGTTTGTGAGGCCTAACAGAAAGAACATGATGTCGAAGCCCTGTCTGTTGGTCTGTGTTGATTTCTCAGAGAGAAGTCCTGTCTATTGGTCTTTATGAGTGGATTGAGAAAATAGCACTGGTAATGTGTATAAATATTGTTATAGCCCTGTTAAGCTTTGTTTTCCTAGAAAAAAAGGAAGAGTTTAGAGTGGAACAGTCCCCATGAGCAGAGACAAGGAGCAGGAGCAGAGAGCTGCCTGTGTGTGAACCCAGGCAAGAGCTAGGAGTGGTTAGTCCACAGAGGAGAAGCTGTGGGGTTTGGAAGTCAGCCTTGGGTCAAGATGAAAGAGGACTTTACTTGGACACTTGATATTGATTAAAAAGATTGTTCTTACTATCATTTAGGAGTGGATAGTGCGGTATTTTGAAAAAGGATTTTACTTGGATTCTCGGTATTGATTAAGGACGTTGCTACTGTTACAAGATATATGTATTAGATGATATGTTTTGCTTAAGGATGTTGGATGAATGTTATGCTTTATTGAACCACGTTTAGTTTATTGCTGAATAGAGTTCATTATACATTACACAATGTGGAGTTCATTATACAATATGATTAGACCCTTGAAATCACTCACACTCAAGTGTGCTGCCGTGATTGGTTTTACAAAATGGCAACAAGGATGGGATATATTATGGGCTTTATAAGTACCTATCAACAAATCCTTGCACAATTTTTATGTCACCAATTTTCTCATCTACAAAACAAGGGGACTGGAGTACATGATTTTTTAAGGTCCTTTTCAACCCTAAAATCCTATAATGATATCTATCAATAGTCAACAAGCTAATTAAGGTCAGTGCAAGAATTAAAACTCCTATCTTAGTCCAAGGCCCTATGCATCACAGTAGTAGTAAGCTACATCACTGAATTATTCAGGTAGAAGCTGAAAGTCTACCTGGTGGATATACTGTAGAGGCAACTGTTACTTCAGATTAGAGAGCTGGTAAAGAAGAGTTTCTACAAACTAAGATTCTATGGAAACCTGAACTAGAATCTTAGATCTGCCACTATTCTATGATTCTATTATAGGATATTGGGTGACCTTGAGCAAATCATTTAACTTCTCTGAGCTTCACTTTACAGAATTACCTAATCCGAGAACTGAAGAGGTCATCAGAGGTCTGCTGGCCTTTTTCCTACTTCCTCCAAAATGTTCAAGTCTCTCCATACTTAAAAAAACCTACCAATCCTACTCTATCTCTCCTCCACTTCTTGATAAAGCCATCTATAATCTATGAATCTATTTTCTCTCCTCCTGTTTTTAAAATCCTTTTAAGTCTGGTTTCCAACCTCACCATTCAACAGTAACTGAGCTCTCCAAGTTAGCAATAATCTCCAAATTACCAAATCAAATGGCTTTTTCTCAATCCCCATCCTTCTTGACCTTTCTGAAGCATTGTATACTGCTGATCCCCTTCTCCTCCTGGATACCCTGTCCTCTCTAGATTTTCATGGCATTTCTCTCTGATGGTCTTTCTACTTGTCCCGTCATTCCTTCTCAACCTCCCTTGAGAGTTTATCATCTGCATCATGTCCACTGTGGATAGGTGTACCCAAAGAGTCTGTTATGACTCCTCCATCTCTTTTCACTCCACATTACCTCATCTGATGATCTCATCAGCTCCGTGGGTTCAATTATCATCTCCCTGGTGATTATTCCCAAGCCCATGTCTCCAGCATTAGCTTTATGAGCTACAATCTCATATCACCAACTACCTTTTAGACATCTCAAACTGGATGTCCCATAGTTCAATATATTCAAAATAGAACTCATTTTCTTTTACCCAAAATCCTCCTTTCTTCTAGTACTGTTGAGGTATCACCACCTTCCCAGTCACCCAGATTCCCTGATTTTTTATTGGCAGAATGTTTCCATGCCTGGAATATTATGCTTTCTTAACCCTTGTCTCAATTTCTTTGGCTTTCTTCAAAACTCAGCTAAAATCATACTTTTCGCAAAAAAGCCTTTCTCTGTCCCCTCAGTTGCTAATGCTTTCTAACTCTTAAAATCTTCTATTTACTCCTTATATAATTTGTATGAACCTAATTATATTCTATAAGAATGTGAGCTGGAGAAGAAAATGGCAAATCACTCCAGTATCTTTGCCAATTAAAAAAAAAAAACCCAAATGGGGTCATGAAGAGTCAGACATGAAATGACTGAGCCACAACAAAATGGAAGAGACTTTTCAGAAGTCCCCGGGCCTGCCCCCTGACGGCACACAGACCCTTACAAGAAGTTAATCAGATTTACCCTCAGGGTCAACAGGGATTTCAGCTCCTGTCACCTGCCTGCTGAACCCTGAAATTCCTTAAACAAAAAATAAAACCTTTCATTCCACAATTAGAAACAAAAAACTTAGAAAACAAAAGCTAGAAAAGGAAAATAAGCTCCAAGTAATCTGCTCTAAAATATAATCACTCAGTCAACAAATGAAAAGATAGGTATTGTTCCCTTTTCTGGTTTTGATGAGGGGTGGGAGGGAAGGGAGGAGGCTGATGGGAAGGAAGGTATAAGAAGAGCAAGGGATTGACAGCACCTGAAAAGGGAGGGTGGGAGGAGAAGGAGGAGGAGTTGACCCTAAGGAAAACATGCAGAAAGAGGAGAAAGAGTTTGGAAATTTTAAGCTCATTGTCATAGTAAAGCTTGAGATAGATGGCTGACATCCTTTGTGCCTTTGAATGGATATCCACAAAATATTCACTACAGAATCTATGATTTTGCCATCATAGGAAATCCTAGATATGGGAAGTGATGAGAGCTAGAAGCGGGTGGTGAAACCCCCACAAAGATCGGGGAACCAGGGCAGGTCGCCTGGAGAAAAATTAACCGACCCAAGCATTGTTGAAGTCAAGGTAAAGATTTATTACGCTTTTCAGTTGGCAAGAGTTCTTAAGGAACCTGCAACCTTAAAGGGATACAGGGAAAGTTTATATAGGATACTATATAGGAAACATGTGCCAAATATGCTAACTAGGTGTTGGTGATTAAGGAGTGGTTAGTTCTTAAAGAAACATGCACTTTTGGTATCTACTGTGCAGGTATTTTACCCAAAACTCATTGGGAAATAGGCCAAGGAGGAGGCTACCTGGAGGTGTGGTTTTAGGCCTAAAATGTCACTAAGTCAACTACTGGTCAAGGCTGGCTCAGAAATACCAGGTTGCTTTCATCAATGTCTTGTTAGACAACATAAAAGGAAGGGAGTATACGTATGTCTAAGTCTAGGATACATATGATTGGTCAGTGAGTAGTAAATGCCATTATGACCCAGTGCACAGCCAGTTTAGTCAGTACACAGCTGGTTTAGACTAATAAGTTCTATAGGTGCAGCTGGCTGCTACATCAGGAAAGGAGAAACAGTTGTTGCTGGGCAGGCTGTGTCCTTGGGCTGGGGAGAAACTCCCTGGGACAGTATTTTGAGGCTAAAAAAATGTGACTTTTAAAGAGAAATGTGATTTTAGAATTGGGGCCCAAGCACACATACCCAAGCACCCCATCAGGAAGTATACCTCCAATAAAGTCAAGTAATTTGCCCAGGGTCAAACAGCTCGTAAGGGTAGTACGATGTCTCTATAGCTATAAAACATTAAAAATAATAGTAGGAACGTAAGTCAGGAAGACCTGTGTTAAAATCCAGTCTCAGATATTAGCTGGGTGACCTTGGGCAAGTCACTTAATCATCATCTGCCTCAGTTTCTTCTTCTGTAAAACAGGATCATACTAGCACCTTCTCCCCCCCACCCTCCTGTTGTGAGTATCAAACTAGATAATATCTGTAAGGTAAACTTTAAACTGCTATATAAATGTTAAATACTATAAGGACAACAGGACATACAAAATATTATAGTTTGCAAAACTTAATATCATCATCATCCTAACAGTTCACACTAGTGGATCCTTTGTGGAGGACTTCCAGAAAGATAAACAAGAATTACCCAAGAGGAGAAGAAGGAATAAACACTCCAATATAAGTATCAAAGTGATGGAAAGAAGAAATAAATATTTATTAAATGTCAACTATATACCAGGCATTGTGCTAAGTGCTTTACAAATATTACCTCATTTGATGGGCCATGTGGTCCAGTTAAAAGCTACTGGACAGGAGAGATGTGGTTTTGAATTCCACCTTTGATATGACCTGTAAAAACATGAACAATTTCTAACCTATCTGAAGCCTCAGTGTCTTCATATTATTTAGGGATAACGATTCCTATGATTTGTCATGAGGATCATGAGAGATCATGTATATAAAAATGATGTGTAAGTGAATTAAATGTCAGTTCTTATTGGGATAAGGACATTTGGGATAACACCCCAGTTGGCCACTGACTTCTGTGCGGATTTTATGTAACTCATTTCCCTGTGAGTCTTAGTTTTTCTCATTTGCAAAAGAAAAAGAGTTGGATTAGATGACTTGGGAGCCCGTTTGAGTTTGTAATCCTATAAAGTCTTCTTCGGGGAGGATTTATTTTAGTTCACAAACTATGAAAGGATGCATATGGTATTTCAGCCAAGCATATTATGGAACAGTGTGGTATCCTGGATAAAGACCTGCTTTCAAAATAGGAGCAGGGATCAAGATCTTCCTCAGACATGAAAGGGTGTGGGATATGAGGCAAGTCATTTAACTTCTCGGTACCCTAGGCAGAGACAAATGAGTTTCCAATCTGCATAGGTAGAAGTGATTTCCATTGCAAGTGCTTCTTATATGGATGAAATCACACATCCTAACCACACTCCCCTACCCCAAAGAATGATCTGTTCCTAAACCAAATCAGAAACTCTTCATATTTAACAAAAGGGTTTAGCATTACAAGACTTCAAATTACAAGGCAGTGATCATCAAAGTCATTTGGTACCAGTTCAAAAGTAGAAAAGTTCATAAATGGCCTCAAGTAGGTAACCAAGACTCAGAAGCACATGAACATAGAAGCCTAGTATTAGATAAACCTAAGGACAACAGTTATTGAGGTAAGGACTGTCTATTCAATGAAAAATGCTAGAAAAAAAAATGGGAACAGCGTACGGCAGAAATTAGGTTTAGATCATCACTTTATAATGTATGCAACAATAACCTGCAAATGAATACATGATCTAAATATAAAAGGTCACATCCTAAAAATAAAAATTAGAGAATGAAGGAAATACCTTTAATAACTGTAGAGAGGGAAGGTGTTCTTAGCTAAGCAACATATAGAGGTAATCACAGAAGATAAAATAGACAATTTTAATTATACAAAATTGAAAAGCTTATGCACCAACAAATCAATGCAGCTTGACTATGAAGAGAAACAGTTAATTGGGGAAAACCTTTGCAGCAACTATCTCTGACAAATGTTCACTAGCCTAGATATATAGGGAACTGGTACAAATATAAACACAAGAGTCACTCTGGACACTCCCTAGTACACAAGTGGTCAAAGAATATGACGCAATTTTCAAAAGAAGAAATACAAACTTTTAGCAACCAAAAGATCACAGTAATTATAATGCTTCTAAAATTAATTACATAATATTACACTAGCATTCACACAGCAAATGCTATTGATTGAATTCATAATTGGTCACTGCATTGATCAAAGTTTTGAAGTATTATTATATTATCATTAGTATGCTATGTGCCAGGCATTATGCTAAGCTCTGGGGATACAAAGGGTAGATAAGATGTAAAGAGTGGAAGGGTATCAGAGGGTAGTTTGAGTACCAAGACTATAGAGGTATAGTCTTTTCCCTGGTCAGATGACATATGAAGTATTATCTTCAGTTCTGGGTACCATATTTTATGATGAACAGTGATAAGCTGGAGGATGGCCAGAGGAATGCATCCAAGGGGATTAGCCCATGAGATCAAGCCACGCAAAGATCTCTTGAAGGAGCTGGGAACTAGTACCATGGAAAGAGTATTGACTTTGGAGTCAAAAGGGTTTAAATCCTACCTTTAATACTAACTACCCATGTGACCTTGGACAGGTAATGATTTCACTGAATCTCAGTGTCAGAAGACAGGAAGTAAAGAAGAGATTAATTGTAACATGAGTTACCATCAAACTAAGCAGTCCTAACCCCTTCTGGGAAGTATCAATCAAACCATGAACTATCTGCCAGGCAGTGGCACAGTGCATAGAGTTTTGGATCTGGAGTCAAGAAGGTCCAAGTTCAAATTTGGTCTCAGACACTTACTAGCTAGCTGTGTGATTCTGGGCAAATCACTTCACCTCTGCTTGCCTCACTTTATTCAGGGTTGTGGTGAGATCAAATGATCTATAATTGCAGGCACTTAATAAGCGCTACATAAATGTTAGCTATTGTTGCTGTAGGTTTTATTTGATTACCCTTCACTTCAGTTCAGAGTAGGTGTTTTGTTGATCAGGTATCATGATCCTTGGTCCACAGCTTTGAAAAACAGAATACACTTACCTATCATTTTATTGCTTCAAGTCAACTTGTCTCTCATTTGCTTTCAACCTGGTTGTCTAGTATCCATGGATTTCCAAAGAATTCACTGCTATATTGTCCATAACATCAGCAAGGGGCTGATTAGATCCTACTTTCCTGCTGGTAATTTCCCTACTTCTATCTTTCAGTACTATGACCTTAATTAGGTCTACCATTAGGGATCTAATCCTTTACAGACAAAAGTAAGAATGACTTTTTCCCCTTCCTTATCTGCTGTCTCTTCACTTACCCTATTTTTGGAGACTTTCTGACTTTCTTCCTCCACATGTCCCCTCAAAATCCCCCACAGAACAGAATTGATGGACACATCACAGCATGAAGAAAAGAGGAGGAAAACATATCCAAAGGCTTGCTAATGCTAGAGATCTACTCTGAGTGATATATTTCCTTAATCCTTTAATTAGATATGGCACAAAGCAGAGGGAATTGCTAAATAAAAAAATGATCCAGGAGACATTGAGCAAAAAGAACAAGCTTAAGAAATGCAGCACACACATTGCTCTTTACCAGTCAAAATTCTCTACACTCCCTCAGATCTTTGCCAAAGCTTCCATTTACTTTAGACTCATCAGTTGTTCCTCCCCAAAATCTCCTGAGTTAAAGTGATAAGAAATTATCCAGTGTGGAGCAGGAGGAATCTAGGATGTCAGTAAATCACTTCCCAACTCAGCTTCAAAACTGAGATAGGAGTCAGGAATAATAACAACTTCATTCTAGCACCTTTCCTCTTTTAATTATTTCCTAATTACCCTGTATTCGTTCCTGTATCATCCTTGCTTGGGCATATTTATTTGCTTGGTATTGCTCCTTCAGGGCAGGGACTGTCTTTTGCCTTTTTGTATCCTCAGAAGTGCCTGGTATTTAGTAGGTGCTTAATAAATGCCAAATTTCTATGTATATATTCCCTCCCCCAATAGAATATAAGCTCCTATAGGGCAAGTACTACTCTATATTTTTCTTTTGTATTCCCATTGCCTAGCACAAGACCAAATACATAGGCTTTAGTAAAATTCTTGTTTGAACTAAATGTAATCATGTCACCTCCCACAGCTACCAAGTCTTCTCTCTTTCCAGCTGAACATTCTCAGTTCCCTCAGCGGATCTTCGAAGAGCATGGTTTTTGGTGCCTTCATTATACTGGTTTTCCTCCACATAGAGATGTCTGTCAATGCCCTTTTAAAGTGTTACACTCAGAACCAATCACAATGGTCTAGGTGTTTATTGTTTGTTAACCAAGTTCAATTCAATAAGCATTTTATTAAAGGTCTGCTAGATACAAAGTACTGAGTTAGGCACTGGAGACAGACAAAATGGAAAACAGTTCCTACCTTCCTACAGCTTATATTCTACTGAAATAAAGTCATAATAACTGACACTTAAAGGACTTCTTAAAATTTTTTTTAAAATAAATGGTGTCATTTGAGCTTCCTAACAAGCCTGTGGGCTAAGTAATTTAATAGATGAAGAAGCTTGAGGCTCAGAGCAGGTAGTGACTTGTCCATGGAAAACAGCTGCAGGTTAATTTCCAATGCCATATAATGCAGTGAAACATTTTCCTTGGGAGAGATATGGAGATAGAGAAGGTACTCATCCACTTTACCTCCTGGAATCTAGGCCACAGAAAATGGTGAAGATGTCATAATACTGGTACATTGGGGAAGGACTAGTAAAAACCCTTCTAACCCCTTCAGTCTAACCCAGTTAAAAACAAGCCAAAACAACAACCCAAAATACCTACTGATGATGTCCAAGTTTTCTGCAATTACAGACAGATATAAATACCATCAGAGTAATCCTTGCTTTTCAGTGAAAGAGGTCTCTCTCCCATCAGTTTTATAGATTATTATATGTCATCATCATGTCATCATGTCAATTATATATGATTTATTATAAATTATTTGATAGATATCAAAAGATAAGGCCTCTCTAAAATTTTGTTCTGAAGGATCCCAGAATATAAACATAAAGTCCAGTGTCCAGAATTCCTTTTCTTTCCACCAAGTTAAAGTGCAGATTTCAGAGAAAACAGTAAAATGAGTAAAATATTAAAAATCCAACAGCCCCATGTTACCTAGCGTCAACAACCAGTTTCCTGAAATAATACCAGGTCCGCAGTCCCATATCACTAGGCACTTGTCCAACAGAAAAACTAAGAGGGACATCCAGGACACAGTTTCCTATTTCCAAACACTCATGTTTTCTTGGCTAAGTGACTTTAGGTGGCCCTAAGCCAGTAGCTCCCAGTAAATCACTCAGGAATGGTAATCCAACCCCAACAAGCTGATCTAGGGCTGAATGTTCTCTGCTTTTATGATCTGTTGTGAGGAATGTCATAGACCATAGCATCTAAAATAGGGTTTATTATTGATAACTTTTTTAAAGAACCAATGAACAACATAAGAAAGCCAGCTGGCTTGTTGGGCTATTTTGGGAAGAGACAGGGAATTGATTCAAGCTTTTCTAGTAAACATGTCTGGGTCATCAGGGGGAAGGGAAAGGAAGGGAAAAAAAGTATTCATACAACACCTACCACATACCAGGCATTGTGCTAAATGCTTTACAATTATCTCACTTAATCCTCACAACAACCCTGCAAGGTAGGTGCTATGATTAGCTCCATCTTAGAGTTGAGGAAATAGAAGCAAACAGAGGTTAAGTGACTTGCTCAGGGTCACACAACTAGCAAGTGTCTGTTCTTCCTGACTCCAGGCCCTGCACTCTATCCACTGACTCACCTAGCTTTTCAAAAAGCTTTAGCTTTGAAAGTGCTTTAATGTTATCTACATTCTTTGCTGTCTATAAACCCAAGTGTTGCCAGCACTGCGAAAGGATAGCATGATGACACAGACTCCAGGGAATCTTCCCTTTGGAGACAAATCTCTAGATAGATTATAAATGGTATCTTTTTGCTACCCTTTCTGTAAGGGCTAAGTTTTCCCCTGTATGATTGTAATGGCAAGCAAAGTAGGATCTTTTGCTGTTTCTGTTTTAGTATAATCAAGTGCAAGAAATCTAGATTTCTCTGATTGAATCTTGCCTTTATTAACCAAGAGTTTTAACAAGTTTAGAAACAAGAGTTTCTTTAACTAGAAACAGTATATGTATTTGTATTGTTAATTATTTTAATATGACTAAAGATCTTCCCCAATCATTAATGGGCATGGGAAGATTTGTGGAAGGCCCACACCTTTTGTTAATGAGGCACTGGTTCTCAAGGCAATGGGGATACAAAGAAAAATATAGAGTAGTACTTGCCCTATAGGATACCTTCTGACTCTAAAAAATGTATAAATACTCTGAGAATGAGGTTTTACTTTGGGGCTTACCAATCAACAGTGTTTCTTTGGCCAGGCTAAGGAAGCAGGTGTCCCAGCCCCAGCTTTGAAAACCTAGATGTTGGTGCTTTCCTCTCTGGTAACAATGTATATATGGTCAGGCAGTTGCATCTGCATATATTGCCTTTCCTTTTATAAATGCTGATATAAGAACCTGTGATAGCAGACCCCCACTGTGTATGTTGGGGTGTTTACTGTTACAATGACTCACTTGAGTCTCATTAAACTTCCAGTAGTCTAGTTGATGAAATTAAAGATCTGCCAACTATTTATTGGGACCAACCATTAAAACATATCCAGCAACCTATAGAGAAGCCTTCTCTTTCTGGAATGTGAGTGAGAACCAAGAACATAGCCCTAGTCTTTCCTCACATTTATTAACACCCCTCTCTCCTCTAGCACAGCACACCACAAATTTAGTAAACAGAACAACTGGCTTCCATGCCATTCCAGAGAGTACCTTGAACCCTGGTGAGGTTCTGGGAGGATAGTGCTCCCAGGTGCTATATATGTTCTGTGTCCAGCAGATGGGCTAAGTAACTCACAAGCCCTGAAAACATCAATGCCACGAAGTTCTTTCTGTCACAGGAGTTTCCATGGTCTACTGGGTGAAGTTCAACCCCGTATGGTCACTCTGAACTATCCCATCTACATGGAGCAGTCTGGAAGTATAACCTTTTTTTTTCAGTGAAGAAGAAGGTGGTGAACCTGAGGTAAGAGAAAGATCCTTGTGTATCTGAGGATTATTAACAATCAAAGAGCCCACAACAAACTGTCCTTTAAAATAATTTTTAAAGAATATATATTTTTATAGCACTTTACAAACTTTTCTTCAAAATACAGGAAGGTAGGTGATAATTATTCATAGGTGTTCTTGGCCTTTTTTGTCATAGCTCCTTTGGCAATCTGGTGAAGCCAATGAACCCCTTCTTAGAATAATGCGTAAAATAAAATATAAAGAACTACAAAGGAAACCAATTATATTAAAATAGCTATTAAAATGTATCTTTTTTAAATTTCATGGACCCCAGGTTAAGAATAATGCAAGGACTTAATGCAACATGTAAATATGAAAAGAAATTATGCATTCATCCTTGCAGGAATTCCTAGGTCCCCCACTGCAGGTTACAGATCACAGCTGGCAACTTGTCTATAATGTACAGCCTTAGAGACCTCAGAGACATGTAAACCAAGAAGCATGTGTAAGAATCACATAACATTACTGAGTAGGAAAAAACCTTGGCATATTCTCTGATGAGCTGATATCCAGAACCTCTATGCTTCTATCCAGGGTAATGCTAGGGTATTCCCAGGGAAAATCCCCTATCTTTTCTTATCACCCTGTTGGCATTCTATTTTTCTTTTTCGTGACTAAGACTCTGAATGGAATCCAGAGACAAAAAAGTGAGGAAAATTGTAATCACTTGCTTTATCTTATGATCAATCATTGTGCAGAAGGAAAGAATGACTAATCTGGAGGCAGGGAATTCCTAACTATATCGGTCCATTATCCTTACATTTTAGAGGTCTGTTTTATTTTTATATCATCTATGTTTCCCAATGTTATTCCCTCACTCTTCCCATTCCTATACACCATTAAAAAAAAAACCTAAAGAGGGGAGGAAAGGTTAGCAAAGTTTGAAATATATATTTTTTAAAAACCTAGTATTATGTGAGGTGTCCTCACCCACAGTCCTCTGCCTCTACAAAGATGTAAGGGAGATGTCTTCTCATATCTCTTCTTTCAGGCTAAGCATGGTCATTATAATTTTAGAGCATTAAATTTTTATTGCTTTCCTGTTGTTATATCCATTTGAGTATTTGTAGTCATTTTGTATATTGTTAACCCAGTTCTGTTTACTTTACTTTGTATCAGTTCATGTGAGTCTTTCCATTCTTCTCTTATTCTGGATTTCTTACAATGCAGTAATATTTCATTATATTCATGTACCACAACTTGTTTATAGTTGTTTTTCAGTCATGTACGACTCTTTGTGACCCCATTTGGGGTTTTCAAAGGCAAAGATAGTGGAGTGGTTTGTTATTTCCTTCTCCAGCTCATTTTACACATGAGGAAACTGAAGCAAACAGGTTAAGTGATTTGCCCAGGGTCACACAGCTAGTAAGTGCCTGAGGTCTGATTTAAACTTAGGGAGATGAGATTTCCCGACTCTAAGTCCAACATTCTATCCACCTAACCACCAAGCTGCCATTACCTAATTCATGGACACCCACTTTTAGTGACTGAATTTTAAGTATCCTATGTCTGCTATTTACTATATGTGACCTCATCTGTAAAATGAGCATTAGATGATCTTTAAGATGACTTTTAATAAAAGGTACCTTCTCTGGCTGAGGCTAGGGCCTTGGCCTCTCTGAAAACTTAGAATGGGTCAGAGTCTATTACTATATTTCCCAAGCAGATCAGAAAATTCAGAGGAAAAAGTCTTAGAATCATAGAATTAAGAATTGAAAGGGATCTTAGAAGCCATCTAGTCAAGGGTAACAGAATCCTGCACATATTCTTGGACTTAATGTATGCGTTGGTTGGTTGTGCTGAAAATTTTTCTTCTCCTTAAAAAATGTTTTTTGTTATAAAGAATGGTACACTGGGGTCATATAGGGAATATATTCAGAAATGAAAGTGGTATGATAACAAAAGCTTTGAAAAAAAATTAATGTAAAAAGAAGTTATTAAATTCAACTACCACCCAAAGCATGAATCCCATTCAGGAGGCTGGTAGACTGAGTGCTGGATCTGGAATCTAAAAGTTGCAAATTCAAGTCCTACTTCAGATACTTGCCAGTTCTCTGACTCTAGGCAAGTCACTTAACCTCTGTTTGCCTCAGTTTCCGTAACTATAAAAAGGGGATAGTCATAGTGCATACCTCCCAGGATTACTGTTAGGATCAAATGAGATAATATTTGTAAAGCACATAGAACACTACCTGGAACACAGTAAGTGCTACATAAATACTGTTGCTATTATTATTTCAAATGGTTACTTACCACTGCTGGTAAGTAAAAGAACCAGAATTCAAAACCCAAGCACTGATTCTTTAAATCTTGTGGTCTTTCTACAGGCTGCTGAGGACCTAGTAACACAGTTAACAATTTTGTGGAAATCAACACAGTCTTATCACAAAGAAAATATCCTTTCTAATTTGCTACTTGAGAACTCCCCAAAATGAAAAAGCCTAACATCTCTCAAAATTTTGTTAATAGGTAATGAATTTTGTCAATTAATTATCAGTATAATAAGATGCTTCATTAATTCAGAACAATGAAGAAAGGTTAGGCACTCAAAGAAAAATTTAAATTATAAGAATTTAGTTTTGCTAGTTTCAAGAAGTACATTTTCTAGTAAATATTTTTTTAATCAAGATCAATCAATTATAAATTTATAATCTGATCTAGTTTGGATGATTCTAGGCTGAACAGATGCTGCTGCATGTCCCTGAATTTCTCTGCTGGCTTCACTTTTTCCATAAAGAAAATGGGGAAACGTTTTTCAATGAGCTCAGACAGCATCGAAGTCATTCTTGCATATTACATAGCAAACTTTAACCAAGATCAGTCTACTTTTCTGCTAAGCAGTCCTAAGAACAGAGAGACACATTGTATGACTCAGGTCACACTACCCCAACACTGCTCTCATTTCCTACATAAAGGACTTCCTATATTCCTCACACTTGTACCAGAGGGCAATTTGTGGAGGGATATGCTATTCAGTTTTTCTGGGCTCCCTCACATTTGCACACTCTGTTGACTCTTAGGTCAATTACAGATACCTACTTCTTTCCCTAAAATAGAGATTCCATTATTCTGGAGACCCTGGTGCCCAGCCCTTGTTCTAGGTTCTATTACTATCTTACTGGGTCACCTCCCACCAAACCACTCATGCTCTGTCTCCATTTCTCCATTTGCAATATTAAATGCAAAATGTTGCTTAAGATTTTTTAATTGACCTAAACCTTTTAGATTATTTTTTTAAAGTATTGTTAAAATGAAAAGAAAAAGATAATAAGAAACTCTCATGGGTATCTATTAGATACTTTTTAGTACTGATAACTGTGTGCACTTATTATCCGGTAGCTATAGACAGGATAGCTATCATCCTCCTAATTAATAGGGAGGATTTAGACACCTAATATTTTTCATTAGTCTACTGTAATAGATTACTTGCAGAATTCCATTAGAAGCCCAAATAGGCTTTTTTTAAAAAGGATTTCCTCCTTCTATCCACAGCCAGTCTTCTCCACATCCCTAACTTTTCTGGCTAAAGCAGAATGGCATCACTCAGTAGTCATCTGGGAAAAAATTACAGAATCCATGCAGAAAGGGACCTCTAGTCCAAACCCAACTCAAATCATATGATTATAAGATTTGAAGCTGAAAGGGACCTAGGAAGTCATGTGCTATAATACAGATAGTCCAAAAGATAAAACTTTCCATCTAGACAGGTTAAGTAACTTGCCCAAGGCCACACAGGTGACATTGTTATAATTTTAACTCAGGTCCTATCACTCTAAATCCAGGGCCTTTTCTCTTGTGAATATTGTATACAACATCATAGTATCATAGCTTTTGAGTTGAAGGGATCCTAAAGGTCATGTAGTCCAACCCATTCATTTTACAGGTGAAGAAACTGAGGCCCAAGGGGTTTTAGAGACTTAGCCAAGGTCACAAAGGTGGTAAGGCACAAAGGCAGACCCAGAATTTGACAAGAACATCTGATTCCAGAGTCAGTCCTCTTTCACTGTTGCATACTTGTTGTTCAGTTGTGTCTGACTCTTTCTGAGCCAGCAGACAATGCTGTCCATGGGGTTTTCTTGGCAAAGATAATGTAGTGGTTTGCCATTTTCTTCTCCAGTGAAAAAGGCAAATGAAAGTTTAGTAACTTGCCCAGGGTCATATAGCTAGTAAATTTCTGAGACTGGATTTCAACTCAGGGTCTTCCTGATTCCAGGCCCAGTGCTCTGTCCGCTGAGCCATCCAGCTTCCCCCTACTGAATACTGCCATCCCTAGAAAGTGTTCATCTAGGCTTCACACAAAGATTCCCAGTGTTCAGTGCACCTTCTCCTCAAGTAAGAGTGGTAAAGGAAAAACATGGGAAAAGAAATGAGAGTTTTGCAAGAAAACTATGAAAAGAGGATTAACAGCTTAGTAAAAAGGTACAAAACCACAAACCAGACACTTCATCTCTTGACTCCGGACATTTTCTCCAGGTGTCCCCAATGCCTAGAACACTTTCCTTCCTCTACTCTGGCTACTGACCTCCCTGGATTCCTTTAAACACCAATCAAAACCCTATCTTTTACTGGGAGCATTCCCCATCCCCTCTTAATTCTTGTGCCTTTCATCAGTTAATTCCTTTTGGATAGATAGCTAGATAGATAGATAGGGAGACAGATAGACAGACAGGTAGATAGACAGATTACTTGTATATATTTGTTTGTATGTTATCTCCCCTATAAAATTGTAAGATTCTCGAGGGCAAGAACAGTCTTTTACCTCTTTTTTTATATCTAATCCTTAGCACAGTGCTTGACACATAGTAGGTACTTAATAAATGTTTATTAATTGATTACTGCTTGAAAAGGAATATCTCCCTTGACTTTGACAATATGGTACTACTTGATAATCCTTTTAATTTAATATTATCAGTGTAAAAATTTTGAGGGCAGAAGATGTGTGTGTGTTTGTGTGTATAAAACTATATACAAGCATAATCATATGCATATATACATCTTATATGGGCATAATATAAATTTTTACCCTGATATACTCACACAGATAGATAGACAGACAGACATAGTTTAAATGGATACAGGGCCTACAATAATACTGAGTGGGTGAAAAGCAGAAGACAGATTGGTTCTGTGATAAATTCTAACAATTTCATACCTTTAACTTAAGGCTTTAGTCCTAAGTAAAAATAAAATGCCCCTGGGATTTTTCTCTCTTATCAGTTATTTATTCCCCACTGTGAATGAAATTATCTGTAGGTAGGTATGGGGCCTCCAGGGTGCTTGGCACTGTTCGAAAGATAGGTTACATAACATCATTTGGGTAAAGGGTCCAGGCCTGCCAACCTTCCATTGCCTCCTTGCTGTGCTTCTGACTGAGGATTTTAACACTTGGAGGAGGTAACAGCTGCAGTTTCACCTTGGAACTTCCTTCAGTGCCTTAGTTCTCCTTACCTTAGAACATCCCTCTCCTGTGCCAATCCCTTCTCCCTTAGGTGAGTTCCCTGCTGGTGCCTCCATTCTGGGGAAGGGTCCAGGCCAGTCAACCTTCTTCATTCACCTAAGGGGCCCATGCCCTGACTACTTCTTTAAAAAGGCCTATTCAATGAATGGGCATTGCCTCACCCTAAGTGAGTACCTGCAAAGACCTTGGCCTAAAGGGCCCAAGGTCTCGCAGTGATCCTGGGTCATCTCTAATCATCATGATGAACATCTGGTCACTGGATTCAGTCGGGCTCTGGATGAGAAATGAGGCTGGTGACCTGAATAGCCCTTTCTCACTCAAAACAAAGTCAAGTGCAAGTCACGTCATCACTTCTCTGATGGCATGGTCTTCTTTGGCAATGAAGGATGAACACAACAACAACCTTTCCAGTCTTAAACTCTGTCTCTCCCAACTCCTTTTCAACTCCCTTTTCCCATTATAGGTTCCTTGAAAACAAGAACTGTATTTTAGATGGGCTTCCATTTGTCCTCCCAGAACTTGGCACAGTCTGTGACATACAGTAAGCACTTAATAAATGCTTGTTGCTTTGCTACCTTGCCCAGGCTCACAAAGCTCAAGGTACCAAAGGCTCTTAGGGTAAGGCTAGGAATTGGGGTTGTGATTTAATTGATATAGGGAAGTCTTTATGAGGAAATTCATTCTACAAATGCAGGTCAGAGTCCCTTCTCTGCAACCCCATTGCTCTGGAAACTCAAGTTCACACTAAAGGGTAAAGTAGGTAGATTAGTGATGTCTTCAAGAAGTCATAATTGGTCAAGCCACTTCCATTATCCTGAAATTAGAGTTATTTCTGAGGCTACAGAATCTTGGAAATGAAAGAGATATTTGAGATTACTCATTTCAAAGTTCCCTCCAATGTAGTGAAAAATGGTCTCTATTATATGTGAAGGGGCAAGTGGACTAGATATTTTGATTGTCCTTTCTAGCTCTTATAACTTATGCTAAGTTTTTAGGAGGAGAAGAGAGGGGAGAAAAGCATTTGTTAAGTACCAAGCACTGTGATAAGTACTTTACAATTATTGCCTCATTTAATAAATCACAACAACCCTGACAAGTGGATTCTATCATTGGCCCCATGTTACTGTTAAGAAAACTGAAGCTGATAAAGGCTAAGTGACTTGTCCATCACACAGCTAGTAAGTATCTGAGGTCTTCCTGACTCTAGACCCACCACTCTATCCATTGTGCTACCCAGCTGCCTAGGTGAGAGAACATAAGCATATATGTTTAACTGTACATAAATACAGACCTTGAGATATTGACAAGACTGTATGTCTTCCCTAAATTTTCCAGGATAACACCCCACACAAACACAGTTCCTCAAATGATATGGTTTATAAAGTTATTGTCTTTGTCACCATCTTCTGGACTCCAGTTTATTGTGTGCATCCAAACAAGGGCTGCAAGAGACTGGATTCAGGCCAGGGCAGACCTTACCAATTCACTTAAAGCTTAGGCTGAAGTTTGGGGGAGAATCACAGAACCATACCACCATAGACTTAGTGACAGAAAGAATTTTAGAGATCTTCTAATCTACCTGGGTTTTCTAGATAAGGAAATTCAAACCCAGAGAAGTTACATGTTTTGCCCAAGGGTCACACAATTCATATAGAGCTGGAATTCAAACTAGAGTCTTTGGATTTCAAATTCAGCATTCTTTCTACTGTCCCACAATAGCCTCAAGTGCTGTCAAGCTTGAAGGGCCCCAGATTAGGTTATTTTTAAGAGTGTTTACACATACATACCCATCATATCTGCAATAAACACATAATGGCTTACAGTCAAGTTCCATGAATGAAAAGCGTAAAGAGTGGAGGGGAGGGACAAGAGAAGCTGAAGAAAAGAAATCAGTCATGCTATTTACTTTCTAACAGATATGGTATGCTCTTGCAGCAAAAGTAGTCAGATGCTGCCTTCAAGTAAAGGTGTCTGGAGGATATAGAGTGCTGGAGATCAAACCAAGCCTTAGATATTCAAAGATCTGGGTTATCTATCATTGGTCTCAGTTTCTACATCTGTAGAATGAAGGCATTGTTGTGAAGATAAAATGAGATATTTTTAAAGTGCTTTATAAACTCTAAATTCTATTATATATTATTATATATCATTATATATGATAATATAATTATAATATTATATAATTATATTACTGGGTTTTTTTTGTTTTAAAATGTTTTATTGATGACTTAAAAAACTATCATTATCACTTCCCTCAACATATCTCTCATTTAAAAAAAACCTTGTAAAAAATGAGTACAGGCCACATTCCAGAAAGTTTGTCTCATTTTGAACCTATATGGGAAGTTCAGCATCAGGCAGGTGAAGTCACTGACCCTCACTTCCATCACTTTCAATCAACTTTCTGAAATCTTTCATTGTTGTTTTCTTGTGAATTACTGTGGTCATCAAGTTAATTACTTTCCTGGTTCTGCTTACTTCAGGCTGTAACAGTTCAAACAAGTCTTCTCAAGGTTCTCTGCATAATTTGTAGCCATTCTTATTGTAGCCATTACATTCATGTGTCACAATTTGTTCCGCCCACTAGATGGGCACCCATTTTTCTTGCAGTTTTTTGTAACATATGAGGTTTTCCCTCCTATCTTTGATCTCCTTGAGGTAAGGGCATATATACTCCAATGACTCTTAGTATAACTACAGTCCCCTAGACAGTACCTATAGTGGACTTGGAGTTGAGATCTGACTTTGGGTTAGTGGCTTTAAAGTCTGTCTCCATCTCATCTGTGAAATAACAGCACCTCCCTCACGGGCTGTTGTGAGGATCCAGGGAGGCAATATATGGAGACAACTATAGAAATGTCAGATAATTCCACATTGTTTCTCCTATGATGTGACCGACTCACACGGTTCCCCCAACAGAATATTATTAGCCTATCTTCCTACAGCCCTTCCCCTACCTCAGCCTTTCTTATCTTTGCCAATCTGAATGTGACATGGTTTCAATGTGCATTTCTCTCAGTCACTCTGTGCATTCTTTCACACAGTGATTAAGAATTTGAGTCTTCTTTGGAAAAACTGCGGTTCCTTCGATCACTTAACTATCGGGAATGACTTTTTCTTAGCTGCAATGCCCATTTCAGAGACCAGACCTTCCTCAGACATAACGCTGCCGCTGAACTCCTCAGAACCCCAAACTTACAAACACACATGATGACCCTCTTCAGGCCAATTTCCTGACTTTTCTCCGGTCCCTCCCCTCCCTTCACCCCTACACCACATACCTAAACATCTCCACCCAACAACCTGTCTCCACTGTTTTCCCAGCTGTTTACAATGTGGTCGGCCCCTCCTAGGGCTTCTAGAAAAGAATTTGGAGACAAACAAAAACACCCCGCTCCCTCTCCTCATCCCCACTCCTTTCCTAAGCCGAGCAGGCGTCTTGGGGCCAACCCACGGCCCTTCCACGTGCACCAGGAAGGAGACGGATCGTCCCGGGCCACGGCGGGAGGGGAAGCCGGGCGGCTGCAGCTGCCTGCCCAGGGCCGCATGTGAGCGGAGCGTGGCCAGGCTGTGGGCAGGAGTCGAGCGTGGCCGCAGCCACCTCGTGCTGCGCTCCTGGAGGCCAATCCCAAAGCAGGGAGCCCGGCTTCCCGTCCCGCGTCCCTCTCGCCTCCTCCCCTTCCCCTCCGTGATCCCCTCCAGGAAAACACTCTGTGGTCCTACCTTCGAGATAAACACGGTCACGAGAACGGAGGACGGGAACACCCCCCCTCCCCCCGGCTAAATAAAGAACTTGAGAAAACAACTCGTCTTCATCCAGCCCCCATCCCCAGCACCAAAACATCACCCCGGGATCGTTGGATGGCCAGCCTCTTGGGGCAGACCGTCCTGCCCTTCTGTTCGAAGAGGAGTGTTCTTGCACACAGTAGGCACTTCATAGAAGGCCACACTCATTCATGTCTTTTGTTCTTCCCCTCAACTCTCCCTGATAGATAGGATTCCCATTTCACAGATAAGGAAACTGACTTAACAATGAACCAGGACCACACAGCTAGTAACCACGGGAGAGCAGATCTGACTAGGAGCCCAGTTGTATCCAGGGGAACACGTTCTTTACGTTGGGCTGTGCCTATATGCCGGTCTCTGAGGAGTCTTAAACGTTTATTTATTATAATGCGTTTTCCTTCTCAGAATATAAGGCTGCGTGTTTTGTTTCCTCGATTTGTTCATGCCTGTTTCAAGGTCCTTTGCAGCATATGTGTTTTCCGTAGTGAGTGAAATAAAAAGACAATAACCTTATCACACAACTGAATATCATTTGATCAAGAAGACCTTGTCAACCATATTTAGGGACGCAGAAAGCCTCGTCTCAGTGAGTTCCAATCTGGCCTCTGACACATATTAGTTGTGTGACCCTGGGCAAGTCACTTAACCCCGCTTGCCTCAGTTTCCTCATCTGTAAAATGATCTGGAGAAAGAAATGGTGAACAACTCCAGCATCTTTGCCAAGAAAATCCCAAACAGACATGACTGAAATGACTGAACAACAACAAACCACAGAGAGTCAACCTCCCCTTCCTCCTGCTCTTAGCTCCCGTGAGAGGGTGCGGATGGGGTTGACAGCTTTGTGGGCAGGGCTAGGGCTCCAATCTGCCACGGCAAATTTATAATCCGATAAACTCAAGCAATTCGTCTCGTTCCCAGGACACCCTTATTTACCAGTATTTGAGTTGTGTCAAGGGAAAGGAGGTTGTTATTTTAATTGTTCCCAAGTTCACTGATTTACTGCCCATCTTTAAACCTTGGAGTTTTGAAACTCGCCCTCCTCTGCATTTAAACTCTGTCCCTTTACCCCTACCCAAATTCCTCACAATAAAAATCTGCTGACAGAATGACTGTTAGCAACTAATGCCTTCTGTTCTGTTGCCCAGTAATGAGAGATCCTCAATTGGGTTAAACGTCCCACTAGGGAAAAAACCACTTATGTTCCTCCTATGTGCTAAGTACTTTACAAATCCTTTCTCACTTGTTCCTCACAACAATCTGGTGAAATAGATGTTATTATAATCATGCCTATTTTACATTTGAGGAAGTTAAGGCAGACAGAGGTTAAGTACAGACCCAGAGTCACATGGCTAGTAAGTATCTGAGGCCATATTTGAACTCAGGTCTTCCTGACTCCTGTCAAAGGTTCTATGCATGGTACCAGCTAGCTCGAGGTTTGATTTACCTCTCTGTTTGTATGTTTTCCTATCAGAGCTAAATCGCTGTTTTATTTTTTTCTGTAATCTTTGTGCAATTTTTGAAGCCAAATGCATTGGTCATTTCTACTGTATTGTTAGTTTTGTCCAATTTTGAATCACTAGTCTCCTCTATGGGTTTTTAAGACACTCCTCTTTCTAGGTTTGCCTCTTATCTATTTCAGACTCCTTTGCTGATTCATCATCCATATGATGCCTAGTAATTGTGGGTCTTCTCCAAAGCCCTGTCCTGGACTCTCTTTTTTCCTTTCTCATTTGGTGGCTCAACAGCTCTCAGAGGCTTAATATGACAGACAGCTAGGTGGCACAGTGGATAGAGTGCCTAGAGTTAGGAAGACCTCAGTTCAAATTTGATCTTACTCAATGGTCCTGAGCAAGTCACTTAACCCCATTTGCCTCAGTTTCCTCATCTGTTAAATGAGTTAGAGAAGGGCAAAACACTCCAGTATCTCTGTCAAGAAAACCCCAGATGTGGGTCACAAAGAACCAGACACAACCAAACAAAAAAATTCTTATAATTCCACATATATGTAGATGTAAATAACCTTTAACTCATCAGACTGTGAAAGCTTCTGAAGGTCTCCATGAAGCACATATTCGAAAATATGGTGGACACTGGTAGCATGGGGAAATAACTCTATCTCCTGAGAATATTAGAATAGCAAAGATGAGACTATTTCTACTTTTTGCCTAAGCAGACATTCACCTTCTGCTTTATCAAGTGAGTCCTTAAATAGCATCTACTTGGTTTCTTCTGGGCTAAGTCAACATTTCCAAATTTTTCTTTCCCCAAAGGGCAACCAATTTCCTACTCACCAGTTGCCCTCTGCCCTTATTTTTTTTTTTTTTTAATTTCTCAGCTGAGAGGCCTGGCCACCTCTTCCTTTCTAGGAGGCCTTGCATAGTATCTGAGATTACTCATTGTTTTAGGTGCTAATCAGTGGCCTGGATATAGGATGAATTACAGGTATCTTTATGAATTAATTACAGCTATCCAGTAATTGCCGTGGCTGCTGATTCTGAATGTGTTTTCGTGCATGGGAAGGAATTTGCAGAGGATTTGAGAAACAGAACACTAACTAAATAGTTTCTTTATCTACAAAATGAGGGAGTTGGATTGGATAATGTGTAAATATCTGTTCTAGCTCTTAATGTGCTGGGGTTCCATGATTCTGTAATCTACATCTAACTTTAATTGATAATACATAATCTTGGGAACATGATCATTCCTGTTACCATAATTCACAATAGTCAGGTTGGGGCATCCTTAGATTATAAATTCTGTCTGCAGAGTCGTTCATATAGGACTTCCACCCACACCCACACCCACTTAATAGTATTTTATTTTTCAATTATATGTAATGATAGCTTTCAACATTCGCATTTATAAAATTTTGAATCCCCAATTTTTTTCTCCCCCCTCCCCAACACTGCATGAAATCTGATATAAGCTGTATAGGAATATAGGACTTACAAAGTATGCAAATCCTTTTACACATATCTGACTCCTACCTAACAATAACCCTGTGAGGGACTACAGGTATTATTACAGTTCTCGTATGAGGCCCAGAGAAATTAAGTGATGAGTATGAACATACAGCTACTCATTGGAAAAGGCAGGATTTGAACCTGACTTCAAGGAGAGGTGAAAACCTAATCCAACCCTCCTCATTTTATAGGTTAAGAGCTGAGGCCAATCAGCTCAAAGTGACACTGGCTGATAAGTGTCTGAGGTATGATTTGAATTCAGGTCTTCTGGACTCCACGTTCATCACTCTATGCACTATACCACATTGACTTTTGTTATTCAATTTCCTCCTTGCCAGATTGTAATGCTATTAATAGTGCATTGCAGAAAGGCAAGAGGATTTAAACAGATTGAGGTCAGGGACAAAGCAAGACTCTTCAATTTCCAGAAACATTAAAGACGCTACTGTTAAGGGTCAAAGATTGATGTAAGAGATAAGCACTTTCCTAAGGAAAAACTAGATTCTACCCAACAAATTTGGTTCATGAATTTAGGCCTTCCTTCTCCAAACCTACTTTGTGGTTTCTAAAGTTTTTTAAGTGAATTAATGATTTAAAATAGGCAGTCAGCTGCATCCAAGGCATGAATGGGGCTTAAATCAAAATTTTTATTCTTTCTGTCATAGCTATGAGAGCAGAATGGCCCTTTACATTTCTTTCCAGGATCCAGGCATCTCACCCAGGGCAAAAAAAAGATGAGAGAAACGCACCTAGAGCTAAAAGAGTATCCTAAAATGTTATGTTTTAGCAGAAAGCATTAAAAAAAAAAAAGACTGAACCGTTTGGCTACAGGTAGCTCTCATTGAAAGAGACACAGGCATGGAGACAGCCATCATGAGACAGTCAAGATCATTGGTACATTATGGAAGGGGGAAGGCTCACCTTGAATAGGAGCTGACACCATGCCAAACTTTTGAGTATTCAAGAGAATGGGTCCTAGAATTCTGGGAAGATGGTTATGATGGGGTATCGGTTCTGGAAACCTCCTTGAACTCTCCATGAATCTTCCCATTGGATCTGGTATTCTCCTGAGGTCATAAGCCTTTCACTATAGCTTTGTCCAATATCCTCTGGCTGCTTCCCATCCTGGATTCTATCAAAATACCCTTAACCTTGCCTAGCCCTCTATCTTCTGTTACCTCCCATTGCCTCTGGCTGTTTCCCACCCTTGATAAAATCAAAATCCCACTCTCTTGTTCTGACCTTTAGTCACCCTGGTCCTCCTTAGACTCCTCTTCCAACCCCTCCTCCCAGACTACTAGACCATCCCTAGATACCTCCCACAATTTTTCCATATATAAGACCCTTCTTGTCTCCATGAAGATGATCAAATTCAATCCAGCTGAGATTCAATCGGGCCCTTTTGTCAATACAAGTGTCACAAATGGTTAGGCTTCTTAAGAATCAACCCAATATGGTGAATTTTTAATAAACTTTGTTTTTCTTTGGCTGAAAGAAGGCTTGGGTTGAATTCATTTGGGCAGAAGCCGGGGTGTCCCAAGCACCTCAAATATCAACAATTGAATCATGCCAACCCCCAGAGAAATGCGTCTGCAGCAGGAATTTGCTAAATTAGACCCCACAGAACTCCATATTACACTCTAGATCTGTGGCTGCATCCACCAAGAGGTGCTGGGTTGCTGGTCAAGCCCTGGAGTAACCAGTCCCATTTCTCCTTTCTGTGACTGTGATAATGAAGCCGGGGAAGGGAAAAGGCAACAGGTTTCCTTTCCCAACTTCTGGAGTCTGGGAGAACATAGGTTCCTTTGAAAAGAGGCCTTAACCTCCCTTGGGAGGAATAAAGACATGAAGTCAGTCATCAAAAACCACTATTAATAAATATTTATTAAGTGCCTACTACATGCCAGTCGTGCTAAGTTTATACTGGGGATACAAAGAAAGGCAAAGGCAGTTTCTACTCTCAAGGAGTTTATTGTTCATCCTTCATTCCCCAAGAAGACCAGTGAGGAAGGGGATAACGTCTTTACTTGTAAGTGAATTGGATTGAAATGAGGCAGAGCTGCCAAGTCCAGAGGCAAGACAAAAGTCTGGATGACTGGCCACGGCCCAGGACGCAGTGGGTGACCTTGGCCTTTCTAAATCAAGGTCTTTCCCAGTTCTCAATTTGTCTGAGGCCACACCTATTTAATGACTAAGAGCTCGCTAAGAATTGGGATAAAAGATAGCCTAATTTACCATCACAATAATATTAATCTGGGAAAGGAAGCTCAGAGTTTTTGGCCAGAACAGAAAACAATTGCTATTTACACTCATTCTAAGTCATCAAAAGGAGAGGGTGAGGCCTCTTAAAGAGAGTGAATGGGTATTACCTCACTAACCTAAAAGCCTAAAAGGGCCAAGGTCTCCCACTGCATCCTGGGCCATCTCCAGTTGTCCTGATGAATATCAGGCCACTGGATCCATATAGCTCTGGAGGAGAAAGAGAGGCTGGTGACTTTGCACAGCCCTCCCTCACTCAAATCAACTACAAGCCATGTCATCATTCCCTGATGTCATGTCCTCTTCAAGAATGAAAGACAAACGCAACAGCAACAAGCCATCAAACAAAGAGCCAGAGGCTTGGGCTAGGATATTCCACTGAGAGCCAGAGAGATCTGGGTTTAAACGTACAGTTAAGTAGCTCCATTTGATACACAATAGGCTTTTTTAAAATTTGTTTTTTCAAAGTTATATTTCAAGAAATCATAAATGAAACTGTACAGGACAAAAAGTAAATTGTCCCAGCTTTTTGAAAAATAAAAATAAGTAAATAAAATAGATGAAAATTAAAAATCTAGCCCCCAATCCCTAAAATATCTTACAAAATATAACAAAGCAAGAATGATATTCCTATGGACACAGCCCCCATATGTAACAATATAGTGCCCCAAGTGGAGAAGGAAGGAGGAAGAAGGAGCTCAAATCTAATGGGGGAGATAACATCCAAATCAATATATACAAAGCAAGGTAAATGCAGGATAAATGGGAAATAATGAACAGAGGGAAGGCACTAAAATTAAGAGAAGTTAGGGAAGGGTTTCCAACAGCAGGTGGGATTTTAGTTGAGTCACAAAGGAAGCAAGGGAGGTCGGTTGGCAGAGGAGAGGAAATAGAGTATTTGAGAGCATAAGATAATAGATTTAGAGCTTCGAGGAATACTAAAAGTCATCTAGTCCTCGACCCTTGAATAGTAGAGTGGAAAGAGCACTAGATTGGAAGTCCTAGGTGCTGGGTTCTAATCCCTACCTCTGCCACCTATCAAATGAGATCATATTTCTAAAGCACTTAGCATAGTTCCTGGCACACAGTAAGTTGCCCTTAATAGTTAATAAATAAATTAATAATTAATTCATAAGTAATAAATATATCCCATCCTCCCGTAATACCTGTATGACTTTAAATACATCACTTGACTGTTCCAAGCTTCAGTCTCCTAAAGGGAGGCTGGACTCAATAACTTCTAAGTCCCTTATATCCCCACAGCTATAATCCTATCATCTTCCAGAAGAAACTGAGGCCCAGAAGGTTTAAGTGACTTGGCTAAAGTCACACTGTGAAGCACAAGTAGAAGCCCTGACTTGAATACAAATCCTTAGACAAGCCAGTCAAACACTGTTTCTGTTACACACAGAATTATGTACTAACTTCTTAAATGCCCTCTCACCCGGAATGGTCAGCAGTGTCTTGGGCCACCTTTGTATATTCAGGCAGGGGGAGGGATTCTGGCTACTGGATTACATGGTATTATTCTGTTTTTGCCAAAGTGATTGGTCCCAAAAACAAAGCCAAAGGTTCTTGGCTTTTCAAGATCCATGGGAAAATCACATCAGTTATAGGCTGCAATCTGAATATGATTAAATTCTGAATATGATTAAATACAACATACAGAAGGAGCAATAAGACTACATTTTTTGGTGAGGAAGATTCTTAGTGATCTACAATATCAGTATGAGTCAAACTATCAGTAATCACCCAAAAATATCTTTTTTTTTTTCACAATTAGAGCTCTCCCAAAGGGGAATCAAATGGATTCTCTTTCTCTAGAGAGCCTTAAGCTAAGGTAGGAGGACCACCTCTAGGTCGCTATTGAAGAGGTAATGTGGAAGGGGTAGAAGACCTCTGAGGTTCCTTCTACCTCTTGTATTTTGTGATTCCCCTGATTGGGGTCAAAGTTTTATATCCCCTTGCTAGATGAGGAGTCTCGACAGTAAATGAAATAACCATTGGATATGACTCTGACTGACATCAAAAACTTATTCTCACATACCAGAAGGAACTTCTTAACAATCAGCCTAATGGGCATAGGAAACAGTCCCTTTGTGCTGTCCCCTCAAGGGACCTTGAGGACATTGGTAGAGAACATTTAATCAGATAGAACAAGGCTAAAGAGATAACTAGCCTTGAGCAATCTTATTAAGGGTCATTTTCTACAAAGGGGCCTCAAGGCCATCCCTAAGGTTAAAACAAAAACAAAATCAGAAAGGAATAGTTTTCCATGCCCAGGAGAATTTAAGCATAAGCAAACATGGAAACTTTTTCCTATTATGATAAATTCAATATATACTTTCTAAAAGTAATGTTTTCATATGTGGCTTGCTTTTTGTTCTTCCCTAAATAGTGAAATGTTCAAGTCTGTTGATGGTTATATTCAAATTTTTTAAAAAAATGTTTGAGTGTGGTTTTTATTTTTTTTATTTTTAAATAGTATTTTATTTTTTCTAATTATATGTAAAGACTAAAATATTTTAAAAATAAGCATGTACTCAGCTACACTGTAGAGCCTGATGATGCTTACTGACATATCTATCAGAAAGTATGTGTTTAGAAGTGTTTTTTGCTGTTCAGGATACTAGTTTTGCCCAGAGTCTCTAGATTATTCTCCGGGTTGATTAATGGCTGGCATTTGTAAGAGGGCTGACCATTATTTCTGTCTGCTCTGTGGTTGAGAAAACAGGGTTTTTTTCCCTTGACCCAAGCCCAACTTGATCATAAGGAATGAAAGAGGTCCAGCTGTGTCCTGACAAACTCACAAGAGGGAGATGGGAGGTCTAGGTGACCTCCTAGGCCATTCTTACTGTGTCTGAGTCTTTAATCTTCCCTTCAGGATCTATAACAATCCTACAGGAACTGTCAAAGAGAGTCATAGTAATGAGTCCCTTTCAGAGCTTCACCAGTCTTTGAAAGCTACATAAGTCTCCAGAGTTTTTAGTAGCAGTAGGGGGAACCAAGGAATGCCATATCTGGTCACACATGTTACTGGTAAAAAAAAATTCTTTTATTTTTCTATGTCTTAACTGGGATCAACCACAAAAGTGCATGAGGAGGAGGAGGAGGAAAGAAGAGGTTTTTTTTAAAAAAAAAAAAAAAAGGAAGAAAAGAAGAAGAAAGAAAAGGGAAAAAAAGAGAGAGGAAGATAAAAGAGAAAGAAAAATGTATAGATACAAACAGCTGCAAGACTGACCAGCTAGTCCAAAGCACTGAGGTTAAAGGGTGCTATCTACCCCTTGACAGAAAGGTTAGGAACTCTGGGTGCAGAATGAGGCATTTTTTTTCAAAATGGCCAATTCAAAAATTTGTTTTGCTTGCCTATGCATTAATATCACAAAGAGGTTTTTTTTTTCCTTTTTCTTTTCAAATGGGGGGAGGAAAATGGAAAAGAAAATAAACTTTTGTTCATTAAAAAGTAATTTTTAAAAAAAGAACAGCTACAAGGGGAGGGTACTGACATTTACAATCAAGAATGGGAAGGACAAATTATGAAATTATAAGAGGAAGAAGGACATAAAGTAGTCTGTAAAACAGACAGGAAAGTCTTTGAGAAAAGTGAGGGACAAAGGGAGGAAAAGAATGGAAAGGAAGAAAAGGGTTAGGGGAGGCCAGACACTGGGAGCCGGGGACCAGAAGCCCTTTGAGGCTTGGGACACTGGTCCTTGAACCCTGGCAGCAAGTAGATGCATGGCCTTGATGCCTCCTCAGCATAGGGGTCCCTGCTTAGGAGAGAGAGCAAGGGAGGGAGGCAGTGAGAGGCACTAGAATGTGATGTTGGAAGCCTCCTTGGGGTGGAGGCTCTTTTCCCTCCTTGGGCAGGTTGGTAGTGCAGTGGATAGAGTGCACTGACTAAAGTTTGGCAGACTCATCTTCCTAAGTTCAGGTTTTGTTTCTGGTTGTTGTCTTTTGTTCTCAGAGGACCAAAATGACATCACTAAACTAGAATCACATTTCCGTGTGTCCGATTGTGGGTGATCAGACCAACATGAGTTCAGAATGTCCTACCCACAGGTCAGGCACAAATAGTCCATGAGAAGCTATTGCAATTCTGCTTTGCTCACAGAGGACAGCACCTTCTCTCATGTGGGCACACCATGCTGGGTGGTTGTAGGGTTAATGGAATATAAAATCTTCCTTGTCCATTAATAGGCCTATGTGACCACATGTGTTCCTTTTTCCCTTGGAACATGGGCCGTGTTCCCAGGTCCAAAGGTACACAGATATTTCAATCACAGATGTCCTGATGCTTTGAACTCTGGCCCAGTTCTCAGTTATGACACATCCTGAGTCACAGAGAGCCCATCAGGTAATTTATATTGCCTTGAGGGAGAAACTTGCCTAAAGGGAAGTCAGGTTAGGAGGAAGCTTGCTTCCAGGAAGGCTTGCTTGACAAGGGAAGGCTTTCAAACCTTTTGGCACTGAGCCAATTAGGCACTGAGTCACATGGGTTGTGATGCCTTCTGGGTCTAAGCCTATTAGTTGAAAACTATATATACTGGGAGGTTGGTATTTTACTTTGGGGCTCATTCATGGGAAGAATATTTCTTTATGATTTGGCCACATGAGACTCTGAGTAGCCTTGTTAAGGAGCACTCCTGCTTTGTGCTCCCTAATCTAGCAATTATGTATTTATTACTCTGTTTGGAGAGCTGGAGCCCTGTCTGCTGAATTCTTTCTTGGATATTCACTTCTTTCTACTTATCTGTCTGCATTATTTGATTAAAGTAAGATTGCTGTCTTTCCTTTAGAAAAACAGATCGAAGAACCTATGCCAGCAGCCCACCTTGTGTGCTAGGGTGGTTGTGATCTTGTGCCAGTGTCTCCCACACAATCAGTTCTTGAACTAAACTGCCAAGCATTCAAACTCTGCTCCAGAGAGTGCAACCCCTATGAGCTGGCCATACTGTTCAAATGCAAAACATACACTTGCCAAAAAGACTCTTTTATGGAGAACTCACACAGGGCAAATGCTCACATGGTGGTCAGAAGAAGTGATACAAGGATACTTTCAAGGTCTCTCTCAAGAACTTTGGAACTGATTGTGTGACATGGGAGACACTGGCATAGGACCACTCCTGAGTTCAAATGTAGTATCAGACACTTACTAGCTGTGTGACCCTGGCCAAGTCACTTAATCCTGTTTGCTTCAGTTTCCTCATTTGTAAAATGAGCTGGAGAAGGAAATGGCAAATCACTACAGTACCTTTGCCAAGATAACACCAAATAGGGTCACAGAGTCAGACCCGACTGAAACAACTGTACAACAATATGTGAAAGAAAGATTTCATGACAGAACTCAGTCTAACCCTTATTTTGCAAATAATAATAATATAATAAAATAATATATATTTGTTTATTTATTTATTTTATTATAAAGAGAATTCTTGAGAGGCTTTGCTACCCTGAGAGACCTGAACGGTAGAACTGAATTTTCAGAGCTGAGGAGAAATCAGCAGTTGCAGTTGATGTTTAGATGTGATTCTAGCTTTGACAAGTACTATGGTATTGTTTGTTAAATTGGTTATAAATTATATAGTCAAGAATACTTATTTTGGCATATAAGACTAGAGGGGTTGATAACGACTGAAAGAGGTGAAAAAAATTTAAGAGGAAAAAAGATTTCTCCAGTCTGTTTTGTGAACTAGAGTCAAACTCCAGATGTAATGGACTAATAGCTAAATCATAAAAGAAATTATGCATTTCTATTAATATGATAAGAAATATTAGAACATATCTCTTGATTGCTATAGAATCCAGGATGAGAATTAATAAGGTAATGAATCAAGTAGTCAGCTGAAGGGTGAAGGTTTTGGTCTAGTTTACAACTAGTGTGGTATACCTAGTAGAAACAGCTATGTGTAGTGGAGACCCGAATTCAAATTCCACACAAATCCCACAGCTATGTGACCCGGGGAAAATCACTTAACCTTTCTGGTCTTTTCCTTATCTATAAAATGAGAGAATTAGACATGCTGGCTTCTAAGTGTCCTTAGAGCTCTAAATCTAATCTATGATCCTAGAACACACAACCAGGGTGTTCTATAACTAAATTTTACTATAGGTATAAATATTAAAACATGCTCTGCTGTAGAATATTGTTCATACAAGATTTCCTGTTCACCTCTTATACCTTCATTATGGATGTCTTTGATGGGCAAATTGATGAATTTGGGTATCTTCAGAATAAATTTATAAGTATGAATTCCTAATGAAAAATAATTGATCTTCCTCATTCACTGTACCCTTCTGAATCACTTATATCTTTCATTTTATTGTTTAAGAAAATAAGATTATGTGGAGAAAGGCAGTGCCTAACTCTTTCCCCAAATCAAACTGGACTGAGATGGAACCAAGGCCTATTAAACTAGGATAACTAATATTAGGAAAAAGCAGTGCAAATGATGGGAAGGTGTGAAAGGGGCAATGGATAGACTGATTTGATTCCAATGAAGTGTATATATAAGAGACTGCATGAGAATAAGGCTGGAAGGGTAGACTGAAGTCATGTTTCTAAGGGTCTTGAACGTCAGGTCAAATTTGGACTTCAAAGGCTATGAAAACCACTAAAACATTACAGAATCATAGGATTTGGAGCTAGAATAGAATTTAAATATAATCTAGTCTAGGGGTTCCTAATCTTGAGGAGGGGTCATAGACCCCTTTGGCAATCTGATAAAATCTACAGACTCCTCAAAATAATTACTGAAGTACATAAAATAAAATAGAATATATAAGATCATAAAGGAAATAAATTATTTTGAAATAGTTATCAAAATATTTTTTAACAATAAATTCATGGATCCCAGGTTAAGAACCATTAATCTAGCTGAACTATCAATTAAGTCCCATATGTAATACTTTCAGAAGGTTTGTTTTAGGACAAGATGCAGAATGGTGTACTGTTACCATCCTTCAGCTTGATCAACGCAAAGCAGAGTCCATCAAAGATTATGATAGAATGGGATTCTTGATAGTAATTAAGCCCTCCTCTGTTTGTTTGTCCTTCATTGCTGAAGACCACACCATCAGAGAAATGATGACATGACTTGCACTTGACTTTGTTTTGAGTGAGGGAGGGCTGTGCAGGTCACCAGTCTCACTTCCCCCCCAGGCCATCTGAATCCAGTGACCAGATATTCATCAGGATGGCTGGAGATGACCCAAGATGCACTGGGAGACCTTGGCCCCTTTAGGCACTTGAATCTTTCTGCCAACAATTACAACCAGTCTGATAATCAAGTCTCTTAACTCATCTAAGCCTTAGTTGCCTTTTCTGCAAGATAGGGATGATACCTGGAAATGTACACCCCGCAAAATAGTTGTGAAATCGAAAGGGTCAGAGATAGGAGGTGGCACTGAAGCAGATGGGACATCCCAGCTATTTTCAAGAACGTGAAGACTTGTCTTGTTTTTCTATTTCAAGAAGGTTGGGTTTTTTGTGTTTTGGGTTTTTTTGAGACAATCGAGGTTAAGTGACTTGCCTAGGGTCACAAAGCTAGTAAGTGTCTGAGGTCAAACTTTAATTCTAGTCCTCCAGCTCTAGGACCAGTGCTCCCTCCACTTCACCACCTACGTGCCCCTAAAGGATTGTCTTGTGAAGGAGGAATTCCTTGTTCTGTAAACCTGGAGCAAAATGTAGAAGTTGCAAATAGGTCAATTTAGGCTTGATGTCAGTAAAAAAATTCCTAAGAATTAAAAGCTGTCCAAGAGTGGAATAACAGGCCTCCAGAGGTGAGAGCTCTTTAAGCAGAGGATGTACCTTCACTTGTTGCTACAAAATAGATTTCATCTAGGTGGGGCAGTGGATAGAGTGCAGGGCCCAGAATCTGGAAGATTCTTCTTCAGTTCAAATCTGGCCTGAGATACTTACTAGTAGTAGGGGCCTAAACAAGTCACTTAACCCTGCTTGCCTCAGTTTCCTCATCTGTAAAATGAACTGGAAGAGGAAATGGCAAACCACTCTAGTATCTCTGCCAAGAAAATCCCAAATGGGGTCAAGAAGATTCAGGTACAACTGAAACAACTGAACAACTACAATAAAATCAGCTGGACCATCTGGCCACCAACCCACAAAGTCTATTATTCTTAGATTCTGTAGAATGTACTAGGAATCACAAAAGTAGAGAGAGGAGTTAATGACAGGCAAGGTTTAGGGATTTAGGCTGTAAAGGTTTGTTCATGAATAAAGCACCCAATATTCACCCTGATCACATTCACTTTGTGTGTTCAGGTGACTTAGATAGATGAAAAGTCACCTTGGCACATTCATTTTGCCCGTGGGCATCTCTGTGCTCATCTGCCCAGCCAGCTGGCCCAACACTCTAACTTTCCATGATGTCTGTTCAGTTGGAGAGCTCACAACCCCAAAGACCTTACTGTTTCCCACGGCAACAGCAGGTAGATGGACCAGCAAAGGGGGAGATATTGGAAAGAGGGAGGCCATTTAGGGGATTATTGTAGCAGTTGAGATGGGAGAAAATGATGGAACAAATTAGAGTAGTGGGATGGGGAAAAGAGGGGAGGGATTTGAGAAATAATAGAAGAACCATCAAGGCTTGATGACTGACCGTAACTGGGTAGGGAATAAAAGAGAGGAGTAAAAGGGCCCCAGCACTATGACCTACTTATAGTACTAATCCTCTGGTTTAACAACAATAAACTTTAACAGCTTATTTAATATCTTAAAACAACACTAAGACTTTTGGAATACCCTGAATTAAAAAGCAGACAGGCATGGAAGAGGTAAAAGAATATACTTACTCAGGCATATGTCTGAAGAAAGAGAGAAGACAACAGTTTTAGCCTAGAAAGGTGCAGCTATTTACCCATGACCTTTACTAAACGATTGATTCACATATTTAGGTTTGGAAGGGAACTGCTAATTAATCTTATACAAACCCTTTATTGTAAAGATGAAGAATTTATTAATAATACTAATAATTAGCACTTATGTTGAAGGGGAGCTAAGTGGCACAATGGATAAAGCATTGCACTTGGGATCACCAAGACTCATCTTCCTGAGTTCAAATCCAGCCTCAACTAGGTGATCCCAAGTCATTTAACTCTATTTTCCTCAGATTCCTCATCTGAAAAATGAGTAGAAGAAGGAAAGAGCAAACCATTCCAGTATCTTTGCCAAGAAAACCTCAAATGGAATCGTGAAGAGCTGGACACGACTGAACATAGTGCCTACAACATGCCAAGCATCTTACAAATATTTTCTTATTTGATCCTGACAACAATTCTGGGAAGTAGGTGTTATGATGATCCCCATTTTACAGTTAAGGAAACTGAGGCAGTTGGAGGTTAAGTGATTTGCCCAAAGTCTCAAAGCTAGTAGGTGTCTAAGGCTAGTTCAAATCATTCATGTCTTCTAACTCCAAGCCTAGGGTTCTATCCACTGTGCCACCCACCTGCCAGTGACGTGAGGCTCAGCTTATACCACTTGCTGCCTCCTTTCCTTGAGTATGACTGTACTCATAAATGTTAAAAGATCTAGAGGAAGGCCTTTGGCACACTGAGGAGACCCTCCATGGATGACTTAAGGGAAGATATAGACAAGAAAATCACTGGACAGAGAGAACCCACTGATGAAATTTTTACTGATAACAGAGTTTATATAGCTATTTAAGATTTGCAAAGCACTTTACAAATATTATATGTAGCAGTCACTGAGGTCAACTCAGTGATTTACTACCTTGCCTGGAACTGCCATATTATTTAAAAGTCTCAGCCATACTACTCCCTCATGACTCCAGACAGATCTAAAAGGTACTAAGCTCTATGTGTAAAAGGTGCCTTGCAAAGACAGTGGACAGAGAATCAAAGAATCTGAGATTTGGAATGTGCCTAATAGGTCATTTTGTCCTACCTAGACCTAAATGAGAATCCCCCACTACATTGTGGTCTTTGTCATGTGATCTTTGAAAACCTCTACTGTGAGAAGGACCCACTACACCTTTGAGGGAAGTCCATTCTATCTATTTTGGGGTTCAAAAAAATCAAATTCAAACTTTAGTTGTGTCAATTAACTTCTCTTAGAAAACTTCTGGATCTGAATAATAGGGAGAATATTCCTCAGAAGTTTTCAAAAGGAAGGTAGAAGGAAGTTTTAAGTATTTTATTTTTATTAGCACAGTGCCTGGCAAATAGGAAGTATTTAATAAATGGTTATTGCTTTGAAAAAAAATCAAGTTTACATGTATAAGATGATGAGAAATGTTTAGACAAGAGTCTGTTCAAATCAACAGACCACAAGCTCAAGAGAAGTAAGTCATATGATGTGACTGCCAGAAAAATGAATTAGATCTTGGGTCTTTATGAGGGGGCACAGTATCCAGACATAAGGAGGTGATAAACCCTATGTGTACTCTGTCCTGGTCAAGTCACATCAGGAGTATTAGGCTCAGTTCAGGGCAACACAGTCTAGGAAAGACCTTGTTAAGCTGGAAAGCATCTGGAAGACAGGCAACCAGAACAGTTAAAGGCTTAGGATCACTTCTTACAAGGCTCCATTGAAGGACCTGGGAATGTTTAGCTTGGAGGAGACTAAGGTGAGCCTTCACAAAGGCTATTTTCAAGTATTTGAAAAGCTTTTTTTTTTCAATGTCACCTCATTGTTTTTAAAAAATATTTTTCATTTTTATCTTATGAAATAAAATACACCTTTTCATAACATGATAGAATAAAAAAAGATGATGCACATGAAACTGCAACTCTATTACGTATAATTTGCTATTCCTTTTCACTATATAATAAATTTATCAAGTAAATTTCTTTCTTCCCCTTTTTTCTCTTCCCCCCTCCCCTCAATCTCCTGGCTACCATTAGACACAAATATGTATGTATATGTAAAATCTTTCTATAGAGAAATTAAACTTGCTCCTTTTGACTCCAGGAAGCAACACCAGGAATAACAGATACGAAGTGCAAAGAAACCAATTTAAGCTTGATCTATTAGATCTAATCCAAGAATTAGAGCTGTCCTGGTAGGGTAATGGGTAGCCTCAGGACATTTTTTTCACTCAAAGGCTAGATTTACCATTAGTTGGGTATATTATAGTGGGAATTATTTGTAAGTCAAAACAGACAGTCATTGAGGTCCCTTATAATTCTAAAATTCTGAGTTTCTATGAAATGGATGAAGAAGACATATTGCCCAAATGTTGTCAATTCAGTTGGATGGCCATGGCTATCATCATGGGCAGGCATTGTTGATTAATTAAAGGAGAAAAGTAGAGTAGATTGTATTTGTGAAATTGTGCAGAGCTTCCAAAAAAATCCCAAAATGCTCCTTGACACAAAAACTTATTTTCTTAATACCAGTATTCTCTTGGTATTGCTACAGGACTAAGAATCATAAAATGCCATGATCTCTAAAGAATCAGAATTATAGGCAGCCCAAGGGGTAACAGAGGGGTTGTACATAAACAGGTAACAATATACAGGGTGTCCCAGAAGTCTTCCTGTCATTATAAGGACCTTAAAACACCCTCTATTACTCACGTAACTTCTGTGGAAGTAAAAGACATAAGTAGAATAAAAAATATAATCAAGATATCATATAAACAGAAGAGAAAGTGGGCCAGTCATATCCTCAAAAGTGATCGTTAACTTGGCCAGCCAGGGGGTAGCACCGCTACATCAGAAACATTAAAAGACTTAGAAGAAGGCCTTAGTTCACTGAATAGACCTTCCATGCATGATTTATGGGAAGATAGAGACAAAAAAAAAAAAAAAACAAGACAAAAAGATGTAAATGGTTTGTGATCTCCACTGGCAGAGAGTATACATAAATAGAATTACTACCAATAATAACGGGCATTCATATAGCTATTTAATTTTTGCAAAACACTTTACAAATATGATTTTATTCTCACCACAACCCTGGAAAGCAGGTGCTGTTATTATCTCACTTTGAGAGATAAGGAAACTGAGGCAGAGGTCAAGTGACTTGTCAAGGGTCATATATCTCGTACTATCTGTGACCACATTTGAACTCTGGTCTGCCTGACTGAGTCCAGGGCTGGCTGTATCTTCCACTGAGCAGTCTAATGCATCAAAATATAAAGTAATCTTAGATAATGAGTGAAGGCCCCAGTGAATTGCTGGGTGTGACTTCAAATTTACAGTGACCTATTACCTTTATTTCTCTCTCTTCTCTCTCTCTCTCTGTCTCTTTCTGTCTCTGTCTCTCTTTCTCCCTCTCTCCTTCTCTCTCTCTCCATCATGCCTGGTCTTTCTCTGATTCCCCCTCTCTTCCCAAACCTCAGCAGTCTACAATATGGAATCTGAGTGTCCTTTATAATATATGCAGTACTTGAAAGTTTATTCCATATTTAACTATTAATGCTGCCCTAGGGTCCACAGAATATTTAAAGGAAGCTTTCTAGTATCAGGTATACTTATTATAGGAGCAATCACTGGAGGACAGAGCTAAGACTTGAATGGGATGAGAAATCATGGACAGGTTGCAATTTGTAGTACAGGAGGAAGTTCCGACATCAGTGACTTCATTAGAGCCATTGCTACACTGAAGTTCTTAATTTTAAAAGCAGGTATGCTCAGTATTTTCCATTTCCCTCTATATGAAGCCCTCTTTGCCCAAGAAACTATTCCTTTGATGTTTATTTTTGTTATTCAGTTGTTTCAATTGTGTCTTACTCTTTGTGACTCCAGCTGGGGCTTTCTTGGCAAAGGTACTGTAGGGATTTGCCATTTCCTTCTCCGGCTCATTTGACAGATGAGGAAATTGAGGCAAATAGGGTTAAGTGACTTGCCCAGGGTCACACAGCTAGTAAGTGTCTGAGGCTGGATTTGAACTCTGGTTGTCCTGACTCCAGGCTAGTGTGCTACCTAGCTACTCCCCCCGCTTTCACATAGCTCTTAACAATGTTTCCCCTTCTGGTCCTGTGACCTTTAAATGGAAAAGAAGTCCAACACTTACCTATGAGAACAGCTTCATCCTTTGTCCCCAGAAACTGTTACATAAATTTTAACTATATCAAATCATTCTAGGGCAAAGGTAGTTTGACTGATAAGGATTTCACTCTTCCATTTCTGTGCATTATTTTTCCCAAAGGATTACCTTTGGCCTGTCTTAGACTTAATGCGGTTTAAGTTTCACCAGAGTAGGAGGTCAATAATTCTTTAAATAGTAATAATAATTTACATTTACGTAGCATTTCAAGGCTTGCAAAGTTCTTTACATTTCATATCATGTAACCACCAATTTTCAAAAATTCTCTATGATAGATGATCATTTAGTGCCTTAAGACAATACAGTCAGCTTGTCATTTTCAGTCACACCCAAATCTTTCTAATCCCATTTGGGGTTTTCTTAGCAAAGATAATGAAATGGTCTACCATTTCCCTCTCCAGCTCGTTTGGCAGATGAAGAAACTAAGGTAAAACAGGGCTAAGTGACTTGCCCAGAGTCACACAGTTAGTAAGTGTCTGAGAGCCAGATTTGAATTCAGGAAGATGAGTCTTCCTGGCACTCTGTGCACTCTCCCCAGCACTATCTAGACATTCCAGTGAAACCTACAAACGTTTTTCCAAAATAACATTTCCAAGCCCAGTGCTCTATCTATTGGGTCCCTGGGAATAGGGGTGGGGGAGAGGGAATGTTGGGAGGTGTAAACATAAACAGCTTGAATGACTGATGAGTCCATTATAGAATTATATTATTTATATAATTTCAGAGATAAGACTTCAAGGTTTATCTATATTAAACAATGGCTGGAAAAAAAAAAGATACCCTCCCCACCAAGGCAAGTGGTTATTCAGACCCTTTCTGCTTTCAGATCACACCAACTGCTAGTTAGTTCTGCCTTACATTAAGCCTAAATTTGACTTTGGCAACTTCTACCAAGTACTCTTAGTTTTGCCCTCTAAGGCTAAATTCCACTTCACAACCCATCCTTCCAAAGGTTGCCAAAAGGATGTTACAAAAACCCCTCATCCAACCATTCCACATCCTTTATCAGAAATCAGTTGCATTCAGCCTGGGGTTAAAAACCCTCTCTTTAACGGCACCTATCAACCTTCCAGTCTTATTCATATGACTCCCTTAATGGACTTTCATTTGATTATCAAAGAGGTTCACAATACACATAAAAGTTAAGAACCCCTCTCTTAGAAGCTACTTCCCGGGCTTATCTCTGTGTCAGTACAAGTATAGGAGGGAAGAGGAAGGAGGAAGCTGGAAAACGCATTCACTTTCTAATAGTGTGATGGACTGGTTTGCATTTCCACTACCCTCTAAACAGGAAAAACATTCCCTATTTAATCCCTCCAAGAGTTCTTCTGAGTTGCAGATTATCCCCAGTAGATCTTGTGATATCTTCAATCCTCTCTTGGAAATCTTTCCAAGAAGTTCCACCCTGACCCCTGATCCACATCCCTTTGACCTATTTATAACAGTTCACATTTATAAAGAACTTTGAAGCTTACTTAATTCCTGACAACTTCCTGTTAGGTATGTAATAAGAATATGATTATTAACATTGTAAAGATAAGAAAACTAGGCTCAGATAACAGGGTGTCCCTCAGAGAAGGTAGCTGATTTGCTCATATTCACATACATTCAAAATCCTGGGATCATAATTGGCTGACACATACATAGTCACTAGAGGGTTGACTGATTTTATTATTTGGTATGGTCAAATGAATAATAGTCATTTTTTCCCCTTGGAACCTGCCAGCATCCCACCAGCTTTTTCCAAAGGCCAAAAACAGATTTCCTGTCACCTCCTTCCCTTTACAGCCATTCATTCACTGTCTGCTTCCTGCTTAAGAGATGGATCCCTTTTTTCGGCTCACTTTCAAGAGCAGAGAAGACCAATAAACAATGGCCCCAACAAGTAATCCACACCTCTGGGATTCCCTCTTCAGATTACCCAAATTCCATTTAATGACTCAGTATTCAGGAGCCCCAGGCCTCCACCCAAGGAGAATCCTACCTTTACAATAACAAAATGCCTTAATCATAGGATAAAAATAAGAGGCATCATTTCCCCTAAGGGGAGTCATCCCCTTAAGGAGTCATCAATACAAATATAACCAAGCTTGGTGAAGAGGGGCTCTAAATGGAAGGAGAAGCAAAGGCACAATCTATGCGACCTGGGAAGAGTCTCTAGGTCTCTGTTTCTAGCTCGAGCAATTTATGATTCATTCTCACCAGGAAATATTCATTCTGAAGTGAACCAAGGACAAGTGGTTCTTTCTGATATTCATAGGCCCTGGAAGAAGGATGTTTGGTTGATTTTTCTGCTTACAAGCTGAGAAGCTGGTCATTTCCCCCAAACTTGTGAGGTCTAAATACACTCTGGAACCCAGAGGTAACAACACCTAAGATAGTGTGGGGCCAGGACACCAAACTTATCATGATGCTAATTCACCTTCACTGTCCTACTAAGGAGAGTTTAAAATGTGATAATGAGCCATAAAAATGCCTTACAATTAATGTCTTTTTTTTTTTTTGAGGCAGCTGGGATGACGTGGTTTACCAAGGGTCACATAGATAATGTCAGAAGCCAGATTTGAAGTCAGATTCTCTGATTCCAGGGCTGCTGTTCTACCCATTGTGAGCCCTAGCTGCCCTTCTTATAATGAGAAGAAGCCTGTGATGCTTCCTGCTTGACTATTGAGTATGCCATCCATCAGCCTTTTTCAGTTAGATAAGTTGTTCACGGATTTAAACTAATTATTCACGGATATAAACTTAGTCAATAAGCATCCAATAAGCACTTTCGGCAGTCTGTTGAGACTCATGAACCCCTTTTTTGAATGATGTTTTTAAATGCTTAAAATACACCAGATTACAAAGGAGATCAACCATATTGAAATGTCGCTGTCAAAGTTGTTTTTTAAACACAAGTTAATAGATTCCCCCAGTTAAGAACCCCCCATGATGTGCCAGGTACTGTGCCAACAGCTGGGGTACAAAGAAAGTCAAAAATATGGTCCCTGCCCTCAAGGAGACCACATGCTAATGGAGAGAACACACAACCAACTGTGTGGATAGACAATATCAAAGAGTTGATAGAAACTTATCTCAGAGTGAATATGGAAGAGTAGAAGGGGAAGGACCTAAAAAGATGTCCTACAGAAGGTGAGATATGAAACCTGAAGGTAGAGGAAAAGAGGGAGAACATTCTAAGCAGACTCCTGCCCTGTACCCTTGCATTTTGGGGTTTCTAGGAGCCCTAGACTGCAACATGAGTACAAGGGTAGGGATAGAAAAGAGATCAGCAACAAGAAAAATTTATATTCCTATCATAGTATTAATAATATAGTATTATAATGACAAAAAGCTTAAGGAGGAATATATGGACAGAGTGAACCTCAGAGGATGAGAGATTTCATAATGTGGGCGATCAAAAATATCTAGAAATGGTAAAAAAAAAAAAAAAAAAGGAAAAAAAAAAAGCAAGGAGATAGATCCTTCTTCTTGGCCCAGGGTATTATTGTGGGCACAAGAAAAGGAGCTATGTCCAGAGGATGTTTTGTGCTCTGGAAAGAGTCAAGTTTCTGTAAGCACAAGAAGATGGAAAAAGTAAGAGAGGAAGAGATCTAAGAGCAGTAGGCACTTAAGGAATAAATGTTGAACTAAACTATAAATGATACAATTACTGTTCAAACACCCTTTCATTCTTTAAGAAAAATTCTGGTACTTCGGTATTGGTTTTTTTATGCCAAAGACCCAATTTATCCCCCTTATAAGAGTTAAAAAAAAAATTCAAGCAAAACTAGGTGACAGTATGTACAACATTAAGCCTCCATGGATCCTTCCACCCTCCGGGGCCTGTCCTCTGGAATCACGAGTAGTCACAGCATTTAATCTGAGCTAGGCTTTTCTCATTTGACCCTCACAACAACACTTGGAGGGAAGTGCTATTTTTATCCCTATTTTACAGTTGAGAAAACTAAGACAAACATAGATCTGGTAGCTTGCCCAAGGTCACACCACAAAAAAAGTCTGAAGCTGGATTTGAACTCATCTTCCTGACGCTATGCCAAGTGCTCTATCTACTGAACTACTTAGCTGCCAGAGTGACTTTATACATGGTCATGGTGATTCTGCATTCTTTACTGTGTATCAGTTCAAAGAAGTCTTCCCATGTTTCTCTGGATTCCTAAAATTCATTATTTCTTATAGTGCAATAATATTCAATTATACTTATAGATTATAATTTGTTCAATCATTCCCCAATCTGTGAACACCAGCTTGCCAGGTTTTTTGGTAACACAAAAAGTGCTGCTGTAAACATCTGGTTACATATGGAATTTTTTATCTGTCTGTGACCTCCTTGGGGTACATGCCTGATAATGGGGTCACTGGGCTAAAAGGGTATGAACAGTTTCATGACTTTTCATACATACTATGTTGTTTTCAAGAACGGTCGGACCAATTCATAGCTTCACCAGCAATGTGTTACAGTGCCTGGTTTTCTTAAGCCCCTTCTCCTACCCAGTCACTCTTTAATTCAGTCATCAGTGACCCAATTAAACCAACGTCAGCAACAGCAATTGTTTCAGTCCTGTTATACAGACCAGCTGCTTCCTGGGTCATGTTGTATATGCCTCTCTGGCCAAATCCCAGTCATCATCTGCTGTGGGTTTTTTTTTTTCCTTCAAAGGTCTTTCTTGTAATGAACAGCTACTCCCTGACCCTGTTAAGTTTCTCAGATCATACTACCGGTAACTACAGAATTTCAGAGGTAAACAAGACGCTTAGAAGTCATCTCATCTAACTGCTGGATACCTGAACTATCAATTTTCTTGCCAGCATTCCTGATAAGGGATCATTCAACCTCTGTCTGAAAATCGCCAGTGATGGAGAAATTCACTACTTCTCAAAGCAATTATTCCACTTTGAGTCAACTGATTATAAAGAAAAGTCTTCCCTGTGTTGAACTAAAATTTGCCTCCATGCAATTTTCACCTTTTGGTCTTAGTTCTGCCCTTTGGGGCCAAGAAGAACCACAGAATTATAGATTTAGAACCAGAAGCGGCCTTGGAGACCACTGAGTATATGCCTTAATTTTACAGATGAGGAAGCTAAGGCAAAGGGAAGTTAAATGTCATGTCCAATTTGGACATGTCTTCTTGACTATAATTCTTCTGTAATGTAACAGCATTCAAATATTTGAAGACAATATCGATTATTCATCTTGATTCCCCCTTCCCATACTGGTCATCCTCCAACGGAATTTGACATAACATTCCAGATGTAATCCTAACACAAAATAAGACTATTAACTTGTACTGAATCTGTGATTTCAAGGGTGTAAGGAAATTATTGTGAGGAAACTCTGAATCAGTGCAGGTTACTCTCCAATTCAATTTTAGAGACTCGCCTAGGCAGTGCTTCTTAAACTATGGGTCATAACTCCACATGGGTCATGAAAAATATGGCAACAGTAAAAGGTTTCTGAACATGCAATGACCAAAAATTAAATCAAAATCAAACCCATAATGAATCAGAGGTGCTTCTGGCACCACTTGCCTGTACTGCATCTTGCAGCTTCATTGTAGAATGCCCTCCAGCCATGCAACACCAATCAATGAATGCAGCAAACTCCAAAAAGGGGTCCCTAGTGGAAAAAGTTTAAGATGCCCAGGCCTAGAACACTAAGAGATTAAGTGATTTACATTGAGTCTCTTAAGTAGTATGTGTCAAAAGCAGGACTTGCAAGCAAGTCGTTCAAATGCTGAATCTAATTCTATCTAGCATGGCATGCTGCCCTCTTAAAAAAAAAAGCCAAGGATTTTTAATTAAATAAATTATTATTTATTAATTAAATGTGTTGTTAAATTAATAACTTTAATAAAATACATTACAGTATATAATAAATATATTAACTAGATTAAACATTGTTTCTATTTAGAAACAAAAATACATATTTTTAATTAAAATAATTTAGAAATAAATTTATTAATATAAAGCCAATGATTACAACTAGTTTCTTCATAAGTACCTAAGCAAACTACTTCATTAAGTTTTTATAAAGAAAAGATTACTAAATGTATTTACATTGAACATTGTGATCAATATAAATTCATTAGCAACCAAACAATTACTAATGGATTAACCTCGAATTAATTCCTATCTCTAGAAGTCCATAAGGGTGGGAAAGTACCCAGGGCTGACTTCTTTACAAATGACATATACAGAAATCTATAAAGGTGGGGTTAAAAGCCTATATAGAAAACCTATATATGTGATAATTTTCTTTTGATTTAGAATTAATTTTTTGGTAGAGTTGTAGAGAAAAGAGGAATTGGATGGGGAAACCCTTTGAGAAACTACATTTTGCAAACCTACTTCCTTGGAGAGCTTGAATCCCTTAGTGATCCTGGCAAATTTTATACAGGGACAAAGTCTTTAAGGAGCAAAGGTTAAATGTGTTGAGAATTCTTTTTGCCACCTGAAGCTAAAACTTGGCCAAGAGTTCAAGGGTTAAAAGACTTTCAAGGACAGCTAGTCATCGAATAGTCAGTAACTTGATGAACTTTGACTGGATTTCTCCTCTGCCTCATCATGTTCTGCCTTGAATCACACTTATTTCTCTACATATGCAATCCATCCATTAAACTGCCAACTCTTTGGGAGTAGGGAGAATGCGTTTTTTTTGTCTTGGAATGCCAGGCAAACTCTGAAACCTCTCCTCCTTCCAGGGTTCCTCTATTCATTCATATCACCATTAGCTATTCAATCACCTTTTCATTTAAAACAAGCCTTTAATGTTTAACATGACTGTACATATATAACCTGTATCAGATTGCTTGCTATCTTGGGGAGGGGAGAAGGAAGAGATGGGAAGGAGAAAAAATTTGGAACTCAAAATCTTATAAAAGTGAATGCTGAAAACTATCTTTACATGTAAAGATTGGAAAAATATCTTTACATTGGAAAAAATAAACTACTATTAAGTGGGACAAAATAAAATAAAATAAGCATTTAACAAATGCTTAATAATCTGGATTGAAAGAGACCACTTACTTATTTTTCAGGAACGTGGTTTTTTTTCCACAGATCCATCAACTGACAAATATTTATTGAACCCCTTGCTATCTTTCCAGCACTGTGGAAGGCACTATAGGGAATATAAAAGGAGCATAAAATGACAATCCTTTCTTGAGATCCAAGCTTGTAAATTAAGTCAGGATAGATGCTACTGTTCTGAGAACAGGGACTTCGTATGAGCTGGAGTAACTGAAGTAAATTTTGTGAGGAAGTTAAGATTTGAGTTGAGCTTTAAAGAATGCAAAGAATAAACAGAGTGGAGAAATGAGGACATTTTTCATAGAAGGAAAGAAGGTATTGAATATAGGGGAAAAAAGGGCTTCCCTTGTGGGGAAATAGCATGATGAGCAAAGAAAAACAGGGAAAGGAATTAGCATGGTATTTGTAGCTGGGTATGAGGATACTGGCCTGACTGCAGCAAAAGCTACCCCTTGGGGAATAGTAACAAAATATTACATGAAGTGGAACCTGACTAGAAAGGATGCTGAAAGTCAGAATGAGAATTCAGGACTGGTTTCAAATCAACAGATGTCTGTGGACCAATCACTGTGTGCAGAAGACTGTGGCTGGTAGTCTGGAAAATACAAAGTTTAGATAAGTCAAGTTCCCTGCTGTGAAGGAGCTTACAGTCTACTGAGGGATAGGATATAGAGAGGAATAACTATGATGCAAAATAGTAGATGGCACAAGGAGGCGCAAGCCAAGTCTTATTTGAGGTCTGAGTTGGGAAAGGTCATTACCAATATGGGAGAAGATTTCCCAGAAGAGTGTTTGAAGTGGTATCATTCGTGGGCAGCTAGGTGGTGCAGCATCTAACCTGCCAGCCTTAGAGTCAGGAGGACCTCAGTTCAAGTCCTGTCTCAGACGCTTCTCTGGGCAAATCATTTAACCCTGATTGTCTCCAAAAAAAAAAAAAATATTACCATTTCACTCCCTTGCATGAGGGAAACCATAACTGATGCAACAGGCAAGTCACTAGGGGGAGGGGAAAGTTGGTGCCAAGGAGAACAGCTGGGTGAAATGACATTTTATAGAAAGTTGAATCTGTTAGCTCTATACAGAAGAAAAGGGATAAGACCAAAGTCCCATGCTGCTCTTAATCTAAAACCTCCATTATGCAAATTCAGCCTTGATGGACAGGTGGAGTGCTAATCAAAGCAGCGAATTCTCGATCTCAGAAATCACACTGTTGACTACGACATAGACGTACCCCTCCATGTCACAGATATGTCATACACATATCATAGAAGTATTCTCTTCTCTTCTAGTTTTTAATGCAGCTGTTACAAAGATAATGAAAAATGGATTGAGTGTCCTGAATCACACCTGCTCATAATGGACACTGCACTACAAAACCGAAAGGGCACAGCCAAAGAATCCCAAAATCCTGTGGCTGCATTTAAGTACATGGAAGAACCATGGGTGACAGAGTGGGCTGAATTAGTCTTTACAGAATCTTAAACCTAGGAGGGAACCTCAAGAAGTGTTATCGATCCTATTTGCAAAGCTAGGGGAAAAAAAGTTCTACCATTTTGTATACAATGGATACGGTGTCCTTTGTTTATCTAATTCCCTAGTTCATCATCTTTTAAGACTGCTGTTTAGTCATTTCAGTCAGGTCCCACTCTCCTGTGTCCCCATTTGGGGTTTTCTTGGCAAAGATGCTTTGCCATTTCCTTCTCCAGCTCATCTGACAGATGAGGAAGCTGAGGTAAACAGGTTTAAGTGACATACTTGCCCAAGGTCACACAGCTAATAAGCATCTGAGGCTAGATTCCAACTTGGGTCCTCTAGACTGCAAGCTAGGTGCTTCACTAACTGTGCCACACTACCTGCATCTGGGAGCACAGTCTTCCTTATATCCAACCACTGTAGAAATCTGTTTTGCTTAATTATGCATATTTGTAAGGGGCTTTGTTTTTTTTGCCTTCTTAGTGGGTAGGGGAGGAGGGGAAGATATTTAGAACTAAAAATAAAATTAAATTGAGTGTTAAAATTTTAGAGTACATAAAGTGAAATAAAACACTGAAAGAAATCAGTACTTCATCATATGCTTGGAGGAATCTGAAAAAATAAAACATAAATATCTTTGACTGGGAGCAGTTAGGTGGCATAATGAATAGTGCCAGACCTGGAATCAGAAGATTCATGTTCGTGAATTCAAGCCAGACCTCAAACCCTTCCTAGTTGTGTGACCCTGGGTAAGTTACTTAACCCTGTTTGCCTCAGCTTCCTCATCTACAAAATGAAGTGAAGAAGAAAATTGCAAACCACTCTAGTATCTCTGCCAAGAAAACCTCAAATGGGGTCACAAAGAGTTGAATACATGACTGAAACAACCCTACAACAATAACAACCACCTTTGGTTGGCACACAAGAATCAAACATTAAATCTATAACACACACATTTCTCTGAGTCAGGTATCAGTACAAAGGTACTAGGTTATATGTGCCAAAAGATACTGGTGCTTGGCATTATGGCCGAGATGACCTCTGTTCTTTATATGGAGACTGAGAACAGTGGAGGCAAAAATCACTCGTCCTGAGTTTTGAAGCAGCAATGATAAGAACATAGGCCTCACTCCTATGCCCTGCATATCCTATCACAGCGCTCTCAGAGGGGCTGCTCTGTTGATAGTCAGTTTCCAGTTCAAAAACTTTCTGTATGTCCTGCTTTTCTGGTATTCACAAAGAGGCTGTGATCAGAAACAGTAGTCAGTCAAAAAACATATATTAATTGCCACCTATGTGCCAAGTGGTGTGCTAAGAACTGGGCAAAAAGGGTCAAAAAAGGGTCCCTGTTGTCAGTAGCATGGGGTGGTGGAAAGAGCATTGAATATCGAACTTGAAATCAGAAGACCTGCATTTCAGTCCCAGATCCATAACTTTTTAGATGCATGACTTTCCCAATGGGGACAAATAATACCTACTGTACCTACTTCACAGGGGAGTTGTAAGGCTCCAATGAAATCAGGTATACAGAAACACTTTATAAACTATAAAGCTCTTTAAAAATTGGGTGTTGGTTATAAATTATACTTAAATACTTGCCTCCAGAGTCATTGACAGTCCATTTGACTTTTGTCCTGCCACTGGACTTCAATGATTCTGGAAGAGAGAGTGAGACTCATGACAACTCTACCTCACTTAAATCCAATTCACTTTCGAGTCACTGGTCAACTTTGAAAAAAACATGAAGGATGAACAATAACTATACTTCATTAGTCAAAGGATCTGTGGTTTTGTCAGTTCTTGTAAAATAGAAGACAAACCCCATGACACTTTAGGAGAAAAGAAGACAGTAATTACTGCTGGAGCAGGAGTTGCTGCCCCAAGAGGCCCTTCTGTTGATGAACTTCTCTGAACATGGCTCAGCTGATCGTCAGAGAGGCATGCATCTCCTCATCACAGTAGCATGCAAGTGACCCTGAATTACTGAATTTATGTATGTAAATATATTTATGTGGCTTACAAAAAATATTAATTTATCATTACTTTGATATTTCAAGGAATACTTTGGAGTACTGGCGATCACATCAAGGTGAGTACTCTCTCTAGGCTTTCAGAGTAAAATTCATGACTCCTCATCCTGAGCATCTCTTGTTCATGTCCCTTGAAGTCAAGGTCTTTGTTGTCTTTTGTATTCCCAGTCCTTAGCCCAGTACCCGACACACAGTAGGTCTTTATTTCATCGATTCATTGGCCCTTGTTCATTAATTGATGTCCTCCTATATTTCCTCCACAGGGAGTGTCTACCCAATATGCTGGGAGATTTGCTTAGCCAGAGGGTTATTAACTTTGATTTCATACTAATTTTTCTTAATATTTCAATAACTGTTGTTGTTGATTTGTGACTGACTCTATGTGACCCCATTTGGGGTTTTCTTGGCAAAGATACTGGAGTAGTTTGCCATTTCCTTCTCCAGCTCATTTTACAGATGAGGAAACTAAGGCAAACAGAGTTAAGTGACTTGCCCAGGGTCATGCAGTTAGTGTCTGAGGCCACATCTGAATTCATCCCTTCCTGACTACAGCCCTGTCCTCTATCCATTGCACCGCCTAGGTGTTCTTTAATAACTGTAGTTTGATACAATCAGTCTCCTTTGTAATACCATGTCTTTTATTTTATGCATTTAAAACTATTTCTCAAGAAAGAGTCTATAGGCTTCACTGGACTTCCAAAGAGGTCCGTGACACAAACCAAACAAAAAGCTTTAGAAACTCTGCTCTAGACCTTGACATTGCATGGTCATCAATGGATGACCTGGAAAACTTCTTTCATACGCAGCTCTTTTTCCAGTCTAAAAATATTATATCCCTGATTTCCTTCATGATAATTCTCCTTCTGGGGATTCTTTGTTGGTAATATGTTGCAATTCTGCATGGTACTTTCCAAAATAATAGCAACAATATTACTATTATTAGTGATGATGATATAGAACCACACTATGACCAAAGGAATTCAAATGAGAATAGGTGTTGCCCTGGATGTTTTAGGAAGGTGAAAGCTGAACAGAGATGGCTCATTGTCCTTTTGGAATCTACAACTTGAGGCAGACAGCAATGATGAATCCTGTCAATGTCAAAAGCCTTCATCCATTCAGACATGTGCAGCAACTCCAAAGGAGACAATCAATGAATGACTGCTAGAAGGGATAACTGACCCCAGCTTGTCATCAGTGTTGCATGTGGGATAACTCAGGCACCCCAAAGGGCAATGCTTAGATGACTTGGACCTAGAAGGTAGGACAAAACTCTGTCCCTGCCTTTTGGTTCCCACTCTTACTCACCAACGAACACTCTTATTTTTCCTTCTACTCTGAAACACAAAGCGGTAAAAAAAAAAAAAAAACTCATCCTTTTCCAGAAGTGGCTTGATTTCAGAGAAAAGCAGGAGAAACCATTCTCGTCTGACTGGTTGTTGAGCTCGTAAAGGCCCCGTGGAAATAAATATAATGGGTAAGAGCCAACAGACTCCACGATGCAACTTGGAAGGCTTGGCAACGACAGTGCATTGAGAGAGAGAACATGATCCATGGAATACAAATAGGTCTAGAGACTGTGAGCCTGTTCATTCCTTTTAATTTCATAACTGATGCTCAGCAATTAAAGAATTAGGACACAAAGAGCCAGGACATACACAGTGTTTATACTGTATGAAGAGTTTTGGCCAGAGAAGCAGGATTAATTCCTGAGTAATCATCATTCACAAGAGCCCAAGTGATTCCCAACCACAAGAAGAACTGGATAGGGGGAGCACAAGCTTCCTATTTCGGGTGCAAACTCTCTCCAACCCAAAACCAAAGCAGGTCTCTCCCACAGCTGGTGGGGTTTGCTGACGGCCAGTCCCTTCAGCAGTCTGCATTTCGCACTTCGGGTCCATTCTAAGCAGCCTGGCTGAGGCAGAGAGCCTTTATGTGTGCCAGTCCCAGTTCCGTTTCTGTTAATGATTGTGTTCAGCCTCTTCCCCTGCTAGGCTGGCTTCTTGCCTTCCCGCATGCAAAATGGGGCCCCACGTGGAAGTGGCCTACCTCCATCCTAAGGAAGGGGGGATGGGAGTGGGGGGAGGAGACCCTGGAGGGCACTGTACCAAATTGGGTCAGAAAGGTCTCTTCCTGCAGAGAGCCGGCTCGCTAGCAGGGTCAGCCAGACCTGGTTAGCCCCAGGATGCGCGCTATGCACAGCTCTTTCGGAGGAAGCGCACCTTAACGAAGCACTTCAGTCTCAGTCCATGCAGAGCTCCCCATGCCATCCCACTCTATATGGTGAGAAATGCCCCGAAAGATTCCCTGTCTCCAATTCTACCTGGCTCTCTGAAGGTCCCTACGCTCGGAGCTGAGATGCCCAGGGCAGCTGAAAGGACCTCAATCGTTCCTGACTGTGGAGGCAGGGCTGGGACCTCCGGAAGCATCTTCCTCCCCCAGAAACTGGGCTAGGGAAGGAGGCGGACAAACCAGGCAAACGAGCCAGAAAGAGCAGGTGAAAGCCCCAGGATGGGGCTGAGTGGCAGGGCCAGGTCTGATCGCAGCCTGCGAACCCCGGCTGATGGCAGAGGCAGGCAGCCGCCTGGGCAGACCGGGCAGAGCCACTGCAGCACGGTCGCTTCCTTCCTCACCCACCCAGCGGTGGGCAGGGGCGGTGGGGAGAGCCCGCGGGTCTGCCCGACTCCACCTCCGAGCCGGTCCCGCCTTCTCCCCAATGCCCGGGGGCGTTCTGAGCGGAGATGCAAACCGAGCCCCGCGACAAGTTTGAAAGACGCTCTGCCTACCTTGGCTGAAGGGCATCTCGCCGGAGGGAGGGCGCTAAGTCCCGGGAGGATGCGGACCCGGCCCGGGCTTCCAGGGGATGGCGAGGGCGCCTGCAGTGCCGAGGGGAAGCCTTCGCGCGGCCGGCAGCCTCAGTCTGCGGGGGCCAGCCTCGGACTCCGGGGCCGCTGCGGGAGCCGCACGCCTGCGAGGGAGCTGCGGGAGGAAGGGAAATGGACATATTTGGTCATCGCCCGCTCGCGTCATGGGCGGGACAGGCAGGAACTGCCGGGAACCAGGAAACCCTGAAAATGCCCCTTTCGGAATTGGTAACCCTTCCTCTCCCGAGACCAAAGGCAGATCTGGGGACGGGGCAGACACCCCCAGGCGCTGGGCGCACCGCTTCTGCACACGTGTAAAAGGCTGCTTGCACGGCCCCACCCACCCACCTGGGCGAAGGCCCGGGATGCCCCCAGAGCCCAGGTGGGTGCTGCGCAAGGCACGCGAGGGCCACCAGAGAAAACTTGGAAAAGCCTCTGCCCGGGCTCGTTTGGGGTGCCCGCTCAGGGGGCTCCTTCTGAACGATTTTACTGCAAAGCCAAGTCTGGTGCAGAAAGACAGAGGCGGCAGTAACAGCAAGGACCTAAGCAGGGGAAGTTAGAGAAAAGGAAAAGGAAGACGTGGAGAATGCCAGCTATTTGTTTTAATTTGCCAACCTGGAGGCAATTTAGAGGCTGCAGAAGGCCTTTCTTGCCACTCTTCCCACTGCCAACCTTGTTAAGCTCACGCCTTCCCTCAAATGTGTGCTGCAGATATCTTGTAGGTACATCGTGATGTCTGTGTTGTCTCCCCCGTTAAAATCTAAACGCATTGAGGAACAGATTGGGAGTTTTTGTTGGAATTGATTTTTTTTTTGCTTGGGTTTTTTTTTTGGGGGGGGGGTGGTGGAGGGTTGCCTTCATCTCCACAGTGTTCAACACGATGTCTGCCAACTTAGTCAAGTGCTTAATAAATTCTTGTTGACCTACTGAATTGATTGACTAACTGCTGCAGGGTGATACATGGAAAGATGAGTTGGACCGAGTCAGGAGACTTCATTTCTGGAACCCATCCACCCTTATGCTAACTGGTGTGACCAGAGTCAAGACTCAGCCTCAGTTTTTTGACACTTAAAATCTGATAGGACCACTGCTTTTAAGGCTCTGGATATTCAGCTAGCTCCAAATCCACCTAATCGTCTAAGAATCTTGCCACACCTGTCCATCTTTCTCAACAGAATATCACGAGAGACTTTGTTAACCGACTTGCTAAAATGTATGTAAGCCACAGCTACAGAATCTAGCTTGGTCTGCCAGTTTAGTAACCTTCTCAAGAAAAGAAGTAAGGATAGTTTGCCATGACCTGTTCTTTTTCATAGGATCCTATCTTTTGCACTTAAAGAGAACTTAGAGAGGACAATTAATTTAATCCCCTCATTTTTACCAATGAGGAAAGGGAGCCAAAGGGAAGTTAAGAGGACAGGATACACTAACTCACAAAGCCAGTGTGCCTGCCAGAGGCAGGGTTAGGATTTAGGACCTCTGATTCCAAACCCATTGTACTTTTTTCACGATATAATGCTTCCTCTTTTCTAGATGTTTGCACGTTGCTTCTTCATTAAAACATTCTAGAATTTGGCCCAAATCAAACTTCACTGACTTCTAGTTTTATGGGTAAATTTTTTAAAAAATCCAAGTTGGTTGATAAGTCCCACAAGCATCCAACTTAGTCTTTTTAGATGGATTCTCCGTCTTCCCCATTAGAATTTTTTCTTTTCTGCATTTTCAGAATTGTTTCTTTTTCTGGGTTTTATTTTAGAGAACTTCTCATACCTTCTAGGCTGACTTCCCCTATATAATTTTAGCCCATGGGCTAACCTTACCTAACCTTTTTTTTTAACTTCTCATTTTATTTTTTATAGTTTTCAACATTCATTTTTGTAAAATTTTAAGTTCCAAATTTTTCTGCCTCCTTCCCATCCTTCTCCCTTCCCCAAGATGGCAAGCAATCTGATACAGGTTATACATGGGCAATCATGGAGACATATTTCCACATCAGGTATGCCTAATCCTTTTTTTTTTTGGTTATTTTTATGTTAATTACCCTTTCATCTATTAACTAATTTTTCTTTGCAGGTTCTGTTCAATGCAAAGCAATTTCATAACCAGACTAACTACTATGTATCAAAGCAGGATGACACAAACAGAATATAAAATAACTTCAATTGGATAACAGCTTTCAAAATACAACAGAAATGAACCTCTCTTCTTTTCACACCCACAGCAAATTGTGATATTGCACTGGGATGTTCTGGACGCATACTAAGGATGATAAACATTTTTTGGGTTCTTAAGAAGTTGATTTCCCAATGAATAAATGGTCAAAGGATATGACCTTTTATCCTTTGATAAAGAATAGTTTCCTTTATCAGGAAGTTTCCTAAGGAAGAAATCTAAAATATCAGCAAATAGAAAATAGAGAAATGTAAATTAAAGCAAAAAGTTTCCTTCTCATACCCCTCAATTTGACAACAATAACATAAAAAGAAAATAACAAATGTTGGAGGGGTTAAGGGAAAACAGGCAGAGAGAAACACTATTGGTGGGGCTATGAATTGGTCTAGCCATTCTGGAATACAATTTGAAATTATGTTTTTCAATAACATAAAACTATGTATACCTTTGATAATACAAGGCCTATACCCCAAAATAAATCAAAGAAAGAGGAAAAGGACACATGCACAAAAAATATTTCTAGAAAATCTTTTTGCAGTGGCAAAGAACAAGAAACAAAAGGGAGGCCCATCAAATGAATGGCTAAACAGGTTGCAGTACATTAATGTAATGATATTACATTAAGCCATAAGACATAATGGAAGGAATGGTTTCGGAGAAGTCTGGAAGACTTATATGAAGTGATTGAGTGAAGCGAGTAGAAAGAAAACAATTTATAAGATAACAACAATGTAAAGAAAAACACCTTTGAAAAACTTAAGACCTCTAATCAATGGAAATGACTGTCCATGATTCCTGAATACCAATGATAAAGTATGCCACCAACCTCCTGACAGAGAGGTAAAGGATTCAAGGTGCAGAATGAGAAATGCATTTTTGAACATGACCAACGTGGGAATTTATTTTGCTTGACTATGTATATTTATTACAAGGGGTTTTCTTTTTCTGTTCTTTTCAATTCAATGAGTAGGAAAGGAGGGCAGGTGAAAGGGACTCATGGGAAATCAATGACAAAGCAGGGCAGCTTTGAAAGTTACTTATGGAACTGATTATATACTTAAAGGAAAAGCAAGCTATACACAGAAGTACATAATTTCTTTTACAATCTCTTCCCCTTCTACTGATGTACAGGGGATCACCTTTTATTTGTTGTTCATTAATTTCGGAATAAAAAATTTAAAACGACTGGAAAAAAAGCTGGAATATTATGGTCACATTGGGTACTTCAAATCTAAGCAACAGAGTGGGACCACATGAACTAAATGTGAGTGGGTATTTCTTTTTAAAATTTCAGCATTAAGACACTTATAAAATATTTTCTTTTCTGAATAAAGTCAAATTTAGGCCTAGTTCCAGATTCTGTTATCTAAAAATACTGAATGAAAATCTCATGACTGTAGCTATTCTAAATCACAAAGATTTTTTTAAAAAGCATTTCTAGAAAGTATAAAAGAGATCTTGTGAAATTAGAATGAAGAAGATGCAGTGAAGCTCCCAGTCCTTATTTATTCAGTTTACCCTGGTTTTTGACTTTTTCATGCTTGCTTCTTAATTACAATTTTTATTAATTTATTTTGGTTTTTACATCACTTACATATTCTAGCATACCCCTATTCCCTTCCTAGAGAGTAATCTCTTTAAGGAAAGAATAAAGACGTTTAAAAGTTGAGCAAAATTAGCCAACACACTGAAAAAAATGTGACATATATAGTATTCCACACCCACAGTCCCCCACCTTCTGTGATTCTTCAAGATTTTGGAATTAAACTTTAAAATGGATAATCTCTAAGTTACTTCAAATGAAAAAAGAAAATGAAGCACTTGAAAGTCCCTCAAGTTCGTGTGAACTTAAAAACCTCATTAGCACATGAGCTGTGATTTAAGGAAAGTCACTTAAAATTTCAGTTACCCCAGGAACTCTCTAAAACTATAAATTGCAGAACAATTGTTGACAGGCTTTAGAAGGTTCCCCCCCACCCAAATGAAATCTGATATTTGGATGAGCATGTAAAAGGAATATCTATTTTTTAAAAGGACATTATGTAAGCCAGGTATACTAATTAATAAGCATGATTTCTGGGATGGTTCCCATCCAATTTTGTTCTGGCACATTTACTCTAACTTAATTTCAATATTGTCAAATTTCCAAGTCCCTGAGTAAATAATTCAGTTCTTATGATAATTACATATAACAGGTATTCAAAGTAGTACTGTATAAATAAACGCATGAAGAATTTACTACAAAAGCTCTTTCCACTGTGCATATTCAGAGAAACACATAAGCTGTTTATTATTTTATGGACATGGAGATTCAGTGAGGCAAAGGGAAAATTGGATCTCTAATTCTGTAACCTTTTCTCCTTCCTAAATCCAAATAAAAATCTACCCTTTTTTCCAAAATGAGATTTTTAGTTTCCCACATTTCCTAAGTCATATGTAGTGGTTCTTATCTTTTTGTAATTAAATGTTTTGTTTTAAACTTAATGTAGAACATCAATACAGCCTACTAAACTTTAGTGACTATTTACACTGAAATTCCTTTCAACGTATAGAGCATCATACTGACATTTTTCAATCACTCTTGCTAGTTCCCCTTCAAGATTTTTTGTCCATTTACTGTCATTCACTTTTATATAGTTAGGTATAAGCTGTATCCCATTCTCCTGGTTCTGCTTTTTTTTTCTTCCACTTTGCATTATCTCACCAGGGTCTTTCCAGCTCATTTTATATTCTTTATTCTTTTTATTCTTAATGATATTAGACAATTCTGTTGCAATAATGTACTAGAATTTTTTTTAAACTATTCACCTTGCACAGTAGAGAGAACATAGAGGATCTTGGGTTCAAATCCTTCTTCAATCCTTACAATTTCTAGACTTTAATTTCTTCATTGGTAAAATGAAGGTGTTTGATGATTCTGCCTAGATTTTTATGTTGATTGAGGGCATTTTTGCAATGATATATGATGCTAATATGAAAATCCCTGAAGGGGCACCTGTTTTGATTTTGATAACACTGTCTGGGTAAGTGAATTTGTAATTTGAACTAAGTAATTTTGGAAATTGTCTCTCTTCAGTCTTGTATTTGACATTCCAGCTGATTTAAACACAGGCATCCAACACCATTATCTCTGATGCAATCCTCCAGATTCATTTCAAATCAAATTTGGGGAAAGCAACCTGCAATAATGCCTGGACCAGCTTTATGACAAAAGAATAATAGGACAGAATTGCATAGATCTGGTAAAGATATTTTGACTTTTTAGATTTTATTTTACTCTTTGATAAATGATTATGGAAAAGGTCCAGGATGGGAGGAACTAGAAGCATAAGACCTATATCAGGTTCATTTAACCAGTAATCCAAAGAGATCAAGCCAGGGGATCATAAATTTGAAATTCGGCTTTGTGTGGCTTTATAATAGGCACATATTTGGCACAGGACCTTTAGGAATCATGTGGAATGGATACTCACCTTTAAAACAATCCTCTCCAAGCTCCTACTCAAGTCAAGTCAACAAGCATTTATTAACCTCCAACTATATATCAGACACTGTACTAAGTAGATGCCAGGGGTACAAAGAAAGGCAAAAATAGTCTCTGTCCTCAAGGAGCTTACATCTCAATGCGGGGTTATAACGTAAACAATTACATACAAGCAAGGTATATGCATATAAATTAGAAGTAATTTCAGAGGGTAGGTACCAGCATTAAGGGGGAGTTGGTAAAGACTTCCTCCAGAAGGCAGGATTTTAGCTGAGCCTTGAAGGAAGCCAGGGTAGCCAGGAAAAGGGAGTGAGGAGGCAGAGAATTCCAGACATGGGGGAAAGCGTGGAGTTAGGTGACGAAGTGTCTTATATGAAGAACAGCGAGAAGCTCAATGTCACTGGATCAAAGAATACTAAAGGAGAGTGAGAAGATTGGAAAGGAAGGAAAGGATGAGATTATGAAGAAGTTTGAAAACCAGAGGTTTTTATCTTTGACCCTGTAGTCGATAGGGAGCCACAGGAGTTTACTGGGTAGAAGGGAGGAGGGTGTGTGTGACATGGTTAGACCTGAGCTTCTACTAAGATCACTTTGATAGCTGAGGGAAGATTGGACCAGAATGGGGAGAGACTTGGGGTAAAGAGATCAACTGGAAAGCCATTGCAACAGTCCAAGTATATAGTGATGAAGGAATTAGAGCGCTGCTGAACCAGAGCTGATATAAGAAGCTGGAAAGGAGGAAAAAGATCTTGCAATAAGCTGGATTTACAAATGCACGAAACATACAGCAGCAGATCTACCTTGTCCATCAGCACTACTCAGAGAGCTCTGCAATGGAAGCAAAGAGATTTTGATTTTTAGTCCTGGTTCTACGGTCCAAGGTAGAAAGATGGGTTCCAGAACAGTAGGGAGGATTGCTTGGCAGAATAAAGGAGGGATTTCATAGAATATTAGTTAGAAGGGACCTTAAAGATCATCTAGTTCAGTTCTGCCCCCCCACCCAGTTTTATACATGAAAAAAAATGGTGTCATCCAATTCAGGGTCCCATCCTGAATTTACACTAGGTATCTCTCTAGAAGTTCACTTTGCCTTTCATTCTGCTGCTTGCTCTAAGTGAGAAATTGAATTCAAGCATTTATTTATTAAGTGTCTTTTATGTTCCAAGGAACCGTCTAGGTCTGAGGTTCTAACCAGGGGTGTGTGAATTTGGTTTGTTTAAAAGATGTTCTGAGCACTGTATTTTAATATAACTGGTTTTCTTTGCATTCCTGTCTTGTGCATTTAAGACCATTATTCTAAGAAGAAGTCCATAGGCTTTCAATATATGTGTGTATATATATATATATATATATATATATATATATATATATATATATATATATATATATATA
>CM053770.1:138304887-138324453 GCA_028658325.1 Potorous gilbertii
ACTGTCCACAAAAAGGCCCTCCTCTTGTTGCTTGTAGTACCAATAGTGGGCCTAGAATCTGTATGAAATCTAAGCCACCTGGTCTCTGACCACTGCTCATCTTTCTCCCCACAGTGACTATCTCACTTTGATGTCCAAGGAAGTAGGGAAAATCTTATACATAAAGTCCTAATATGAGGGCAGGGATCTGTCTTCTTTCAATGTATCCCCAACACTTAGTCCGGGAGCCATCTCCAGTCATCCTGATCTGTATCTTGCCACTGGATGGCAGATGGCTCTGGAGGAGGGAGTGAGGCTGGTGACTCACTACTTAAATACAGTTCACTTGCAAGTCACCTCCCTGATTTCATGGTTGAAAGAAAAACCATGGGCAATTAGCTCAGGGCCTGGCACATAATAAATGCTCAATGAATGCTCATCGAATAGTTTATTCCTATGATGAATATCTGATTCTCACCTATGCCAAATGGGTCTTGATCCTCAGATAGCTTTCATTCTCTTATCCTACCGACTAGTTTGCTATAGTATCTCTAGGCTTAGGTACATTAGACTTTTTACTTTAGCGTTAAAGACAGCTAGGTGGCATAGTGGATAGAATGCTGGGCCAGGAGTCTGGAAGACTCTGAGTTCAAATCTCAGATGTTTGCTAGCTGTGTGACCCTGGGCAAGTTATTTAACCCTGTTTGCCTCAGTTTCCTCATTTGTAAAATGAACTGAAGAAAGAAATGGCAAAACACTCCAGCAACTTTGCTACAAAAAAAAAAACCAACCCACAAATGGGACCACAAAGAGTTGGACACAACTGAACAATATTAGTGTTGGTGCTTTAGATCAATGCTTCTTAAACTTCCATTCATGACCCCTTTTCACCCAAGAAATTTTTACTCGACCTCAGGTAGATAGGAATATAAAACAGGTACACAAATCAAACATTTACCGATAATAAATCATTAAGAAATTTATTTTAAAACAATTCTTTGGTATACATATAATTTTACCACATTAAAAATAATAGTCTCAAATCTAAGCAGAGGTGTTTCTGGCATTGTTTTTTGGTGTTGCGTGGTATGATGGCATCCACAGTGCAAAGTGTGCATATTGCATGTTCACAACCAAGGATGTAGTGAAGTCACTGATTGCAACACAGGCAAGTGCTGTCAAAAAACACTTTAGATTCATTATTTCCTTGATTTTGAAGTTTTTTGGTCATTTTGTGTTCAGAAACCTTCTACTCTTACCAAATTTTTCATATCCTCCACATTCAGCCACACAACCCCATATGGGATCTTGATCCACATTTTAAGATATGCTACTTTAGATTTCCTAATAATCCAGATGTGGGGCAGCGTGGAGGAGCAAGGTGAGGTAATTTTTTCCTTTAAGAAACAAGTTTCCTTGAAAAGTACAAGCATTCAAATATATCAAAGGAACAAAAGAAAACCAAGCAAAATTAGAAAAAGGAGAGTGATTGCAAATGGCTATATGTTATATGTGCACTTATTGACATATATATCTGATTTATACATAAACTTTTATAGGTGCCCCAATCAAAAAAAGGGAAGATTTTAATTTTAATCCACTCTAGCTATCTTGATTTAGTGATTAATTTTTATCCTTTTCTATGTCTTTAACATAGATATTTCACTGTTATTATTTAACATGCGTGTAGCTACAGATGGAGTCAGGGAGATTGGTAAACAAGTTTCTGTACCAACTGAGACCACTCACACACTCTGATTTCAGTTGGTCTTTAATTACAGAGTGGTAATCAGCATGCATAGTTTTCATTTTATTCTGTTTTCTTCATGCTACATAACTCCCTGTGTTTTCTCACATTTCTCTGAATTTTCCATATTTGTAATTTTTCATGTGTAACAATATTCCATTATATTAATATGCCACAAAAATTTGTTCAGCTATTCACCAATTTTCTACTCCATGACAGATGAGGAAACTGAGGCAAACAGTGAACTGCCTTATTTGTTTAGGCGTCCCTTAAACAAGTATCATAGGATCTTAGGATAAACCACCTAAAACTGCAAGGAGCCTCAGAGGCCATCTAATCCAATATCATTTTATAGAGAAGGAAAAGAGCTGTAGGGTGGTTGAATGACTAGCAATTTATAGTTATGTCATAAATTTATGCACAAGATTCAGTCCAGAAGAAATTGTTGTTATACAAGCAGTACATTGTGATAATTCATGGAAATTACTGGAAAAACTGTATAAGAGAGAAGAAAAAAGGAAAGAGAAAGCAGAAATGAGGGATCGTAAATCTGTCTAGGTTAACTTTACCTTTAATTATCTTTTAGCAAGAGCAATGGGTCAGTAAAACTACATTACCTCTGGAAATCCATCTCCCTTATCAGACTGACCTTGCATACGAAGGAAAACTTCTGATACATTGCCCATTTTACTGCTTTGCTCCTCAGGCAAGTGAGGGAAATCCTCCCTACTCCTTATTACACAGACTCTTGCAATATGTTGAAATAAAACTTCACTTTTTTCTAGGATGAGGTTTTGTTTTGTTTTTTTGCTATCATTCCACTTTAAGTTATAGGTAATCAAACCCAAGGAAATCTATGCAAGTCCATTCTCTCAGCACCGGCCTGGTTCATCCCCACTCCCAAAGACTACTGCAGTAAAGTGACTTTCCTAAAATGCAGTTCCAACGCTATCATTGTCCTGCCACAAATTTCCAGTGGCTCCCTACACATCTAGTATAATAGGCAGTCTCCTCCACTTGGTATTTAAATGCTCACAATCAGGCTCCAGCTTACCTTTCTGATTTGATTACATACTACTCGCCTTCATAAACACTATTGTACAGCTAAGTTGGCCCACTTTGTCCTCAAGTGAGACTCTCCATCACCTTCTCTGTACTTTCCAACAGATGTCCCCCATGCCTGGAATACACTTCCTCCTCCCCTCTGTCAGTCAGGGTCCCTTGTTGTTTAGTCGTTCAGTTGTGTCCAGACTCTGTGACTCCTGTGGACCATAGCATGTCAATATTGTCCATGGGTTCTTCTGGGCAAAGATACCCATGCTACTTCCTTCTCTGGTGGACGAAGGCAAACAGAGGTTAAGTGACTTGCCCAGGGTCACACAGCCAGTACGTGTCTGAGGTCAAATTTGAACTTAGGTCTTCCTGACTTCAGGCCCAGTGTTCTATCCACTGAGCCCTGAAAGTCCAGCTCAAGGGTAACTTCTTATATGGAACCTTTCCTGTTTTCTCAAACTGGTAGATCCATCTGTCCCAGTTATTTTCATATACTTTGTAACCTCTCTGAGAGTAAGGAGTTTGATTTTTGCCCTTGTATGCCCAGCTAACTCAGGGCCCAGCATATATTAGTAGGTTCTTAAGGTAAGAGGAATTTCCACTGCATTTTACAGTGTGGAGGGGGTGGTGGTCAGAGTAGCATGGTCAACCTTATACTTTAGGAAGATCACTTTGAAAGCTGAATGGAGAATGAACGGAAGTCAGGGGAGACTTGAGACATGGAGACCATCTACCAGACTATTGCAATAATCTAGGCATTAAACACTCTACCAAGATGGCAGCTATACAAATAAAGAGAAAGAGGATTAGATACTGTTTTTATCCATGAATTTACAGAAATCTACATGAATCCTTAGCATCTTTTTTTAGCATTCATTTTTATTTTTGAGTTCCAAATTCTCTCCTTCCTTCCAACCTCCCCGCACTGAGAAGGCAAACAATATGATAACCATTACACATGTGAAGTCTTGTAAAACATTTTCATATTAACCATGTTGCCAAAAAAAACTTAAACCAACCCACACACCTCACAATCTTTTGATGGTATTATCCTCCAACATTTAGGCTTTAAAAGTCCACTAAGATCTTTTAATTTAAAATTTTATAAATACTAAGTAGAACTAAATTCAGTCAGGCAGGAGCTTCTGACTCAAATTTTAATCAGGATGGTTTCTCATTGAAACTCTGCTTTTCTCCTTGAGTCCACATTTATCAGAGGCTACTTATGCTTTCTCTGAAGGATTAGCTATCACCATACACCATCCTGGTGCAGGCCCTCATCTGCTTGACTATTTTGCAAGGACCTGCTGGTTGGTCTCCCTGACTCAGGTCTCCTCCTCACTCCAGTCATGCTACACTCAGATGTCAAATTGATGTTTCTTAAACACAGGTCTCCCCCCAACTCCAATCAAGAAACTTCATTGTTTCTCTATCACCTCCAGGACCAAACGTAACATTCTCTGGCATTTAAATCCCTTCCTAAGCTGGTTCCTTCCTATTTCCTTACACCTTTCAGGGATACTCTGGAGCTTGCTTGAACTGGCTCATAAGAGTTGATTGTTAAATATTCAGTGTACACACTTGGAAATAGGATATGCTTACCAATCAAGGATTTATTATTTTGTTGATTATATATATATGAGAAAATGATAGAAAAAATATTAATGCAACTTAAAAATGTGTCCAACATTTTCAGAGAGTTAGTTGTTAAAAATTTAGAGAATATCTCTGACCTTACTCCCACATACCCAGTGACACTGGCCTGCTTGCCTTTCTTTGCCCACCACACTCAGTCAACTTCATTAATTTTCACTGGTTGTTCTCCATCCCTAGAATTCTCTTCCCGCTCATCTCTACCTTCTGGCTTTCCTGGTTTCCTTCAAGTCTAGCTCAAGAAAGTCCCATCTTGTTGAAGGAGCCTTTCCCAGTCTTCCTTAATATAAGTTCCTTCCCTCTGGGATTATCTCTAATTTATCCTATAAATATTTTTCTTGTATATGATTTTCGGGATGTTTGCCCCAGTAGACTGTGAGTTTCTTGACAGCAGGGACTGTTGTTGTTGTTTTTAATCTTTCTTTATATCCCAGAACTTGTGTAGCATCTAGTACGTAGTAGGTCCTTAATAAATGCTTGTTGGTTGACTGACTGACTACCAGTTCCCTTGTATTTTAAATCTTATAAAAAACAAAAAACAAGATTATGTATTATAAAGCATTACCTGTGAGTATACATTTTAAGCAGACATATACAAACAGACAAAACATTTCATATGTGGTTTGTGACATACATATTTACAGGTTTAGAACTGGGCATACCAACAAGCACTGATCTGCTAGCTTTCTTGGAGCCATGCCAGACATACTGTACTTCTTTACTCTCTCCTCAATGCACTTAGTAGATCGGCGACAGAAGAAGGGTGATCATTTATGAATTCTTGTACCTACTCTATGCCTTAAGCATCTGTAATCATATTTTTAGTTCAACCAACTTTGCTAGAGTTTGTGACTTCTCCTCAGATATTACTACTTCTTAGATACAGATTGGACTCCTACAAATAATTCTCCTGCAATTAGGTTGAGATCTTTACCAACTGCAATGTAAACCATCCCACCCCACCAATTCTAATTCTGTTCCCTATTAAGTTAGCCAAGTTTCCACCATTTCAATTTGTTCCCTTCTCCCCAGGAAATATTTATTGCCCTCTACAAGGGGGGCAGGTGTTGAACTAGTTGGCAAAATAAAATAAAATGAAAACAGGTGCAAGGGTTTCTCCAATCTGCAATTTATACACTGTGCTCCTAGCCACCATTTTCCCTGAGAAAGACATCTTTAACTAAGGCAATTGAGTCTGTTCCTAATTACCTGTCCCTCTCCCACTTCTGTGATACCAACTGTGCTATGGTTGGGATTTCAAGGAACAGAGATATTTCCATACCTACTATATGCTAACTATAGGGTTATACTGAGTAAAGTACGAACCATGCATACAAAATCATTCAAGAATACAAAGTACAGTTAACAAACAGGATAAACTAGAGATCTTAATGACCTCTAGAGTATCACTGAAACTAGATGGAATGAGACCCACAACTGGTATTTTGTGCTGGACAGGTATAACCTATTCAAAATATACAAAACAGATAAAGGGGCGGAGCAAAGTAGCCCTGGATATTAAGGCCATATTCCCACGTGAGGAAATCCAGGAATCAGAGTGGAAAAGCACGACAGGGAGCATCTGAATAACGATCAATGGAGGCAGAAACAGAAACATGTTTATCAGCACATACTAAAGACCACTAGGTAGAGGAGATCTGATGAGGAGCTCAGGAAGTATTACAAGCCTCACACAGAGATGTGGTACTACGGTGATAGAGCGCTCCAATTATCTGGGCATCAACTAGAGTTTTCTCTCTACCAAAAGTGAAGTACTAAACAGTTCCTTGGCTTGACGTATTGATTCCATATTTCAAAAGCTTGTGAAATTCTATTCTCAATCTGATTCTCAGATAGGACCTACAGGTGGTACGTTTGCTACAAAAGTCATGAAAATTGGGAAATGTTTCATGTATCATAAGTTCTAAGAGCTTAGACTTCAAAATTTGAAATAAAGATAGCTAGGGTTTCATGGATTAAAATTCTAAGGAAGTCAAATTTCTCTGATAAGGGTTTGGTATCTGAGATACGCAAACAACTGGGGAAGGGAAGGATGGAAGATATGGGTGTAGGACCAAAAGCCATTCCCCAATAGATAAATAGTTAAAAGACAGATAGTATTTAAAAGAAGAATTGCAAACTGTTAATGACCAAATAAAAAGAATGCTCCAAATCACTAATAATAAGAGAAATGAAAATCAAAACAACCCTGAGATTTCACCTTATACTATACAAATTAGCAAAAATGAGAATAGTCACTACTGCAAGGGTTATGGAATTATGAGGAATAAGCATAGTTAGAAGGGTAGAAGGGAAAAAGAATTTGTCAGTGGGAAGTAGGTGGTACTGTGGACAAAATGCTGGATCTGGAGTCAGGGAAGACCTGAATTCAAATCTGGCCTCAGACTAATTAATAGCTGTGTGAACCTAAGCAAGTCACTTCACCCTGTTTGCCTGAGTTTCCTCAACTGTAAAATGAATTAGAGAAGGAAATGGCAAACCACTCCAGGATCTTTGCCAAGAAAACCCTAAATGGGGTCACAAAGAGTAAGCTATAACTAGAATGACTGAACAACAATAAAGAGCTTATTATATCCCAGGTACTATGCTTGTTAAGAATAGATTCCCTTCTTAACAGCTGTGAAATGTTTTCTTTTTGGAGGGGATTATTATTTTCAGTGTGGGCATTCTAATCCTTGGATATGGCATTATCTTCCATTTTCTAGAGTTTAAAAGCAGATTTTGAAGAAGATGGTAAAAAAAAAGGACAAAGGAAATCAAAGAACAGAAGAAGCAAAAGAAAGAAAAAGAGATGAAAAAGACTATATTTTAAAACTTGATAAAAGTCTGACAAAAAATCTGTAAAGAAATGTCACAAATTTGTAATGCATTTTCTTGGATAGATAAGACTTCAAAACGTATAAAAGTGGCTGTCAAAAGAAGAAACAATGAACAACAATTTGAAAATGTGATCAGAACCAGTAATAACTAGAGGACTTTACATTAAAACTCTAAGATACCACTATCCTTCCATCAGATGGGCACCAAAAGTAAAAGGTGACAAAATTTCGTGTTGGCAGGGATGGAGGAAAACAGACAAAAGAAGCTGTGGGTCGATTTGACTGTTCTGGAAAACACAGTATTGTCCAATAAATGTTACAATAAAATATCCATACTTTTTGACCCAGTAATTGCACTTCTAGCTTTTACTTGTAGTAATTACACTAAGAAAGTTGGTGACAGGAAAATAAGACCCATTTTTACAAATATTTATAGCAGCACTACTTGTAAGAGCAAAAGATTGGAAGTAAAGTGGCCAGTAACTGGAGGGTGGCTAACTAAAATTGTGAAATATAATTGTAATAGAATGCTTATTCAATAAGGAATGACAAATGTGAAGAATTCAAAGAAATACGGGAAGACTAGGAATTTATACTGAATGAAAAAAGCAGAACCAGGTCAATGATTACAACTACAGAAAGGACAATATCAAACAGTAACAACATTCATGATAAAGAAAATGCACAGAATTGATGATAACTTTTAAAGTTATTGTATGTAGCCTTTGTTTCTTTTACCAATTAATAAGTGATATAAGCTTACAGTTTGCATGTGCAGTCATTAGGCAACCATGTTTTAAATACTTTTAATTTTTAAGGTTTTCGTTGGGGGGGCAGTTTTATTTTTGTTTTGCTTTACATATATTTAGTTTTTGTTTGGGAGTTGATTATTTTATATGGATTTTTGGTTCTTACAATTTTGCTTGTATTTATTTTTTTATCATTTTTATATTTGAACATGTATATCTATTGCTGCAAGTTTAAATAAAAATTCAGTAAAAATTTTAAAAATCATCTGGTACAATGCCTTCATTTTACAGATGAGAAACATCTATAAAGTGTATTTGTTTGTGCCACTTACAGGAAGATGGAGAATTTTATAACTGGAAGAGGCCTCAGAGATCTAACCTCCTCATTTTGGTACTAATCATGATATGGTTTTTATGTATCATTTTATATTTGTATGTATATACTATGAAAGCTTAGGCACTAAAGCACTAAGATTTAAAAAACTTCTTATACATAGAAAGCATAGGGCCTGACACAAAAGTCCTGATAACTATTCACATTCTATAAACCAGTCTAAAACTGTTCTGGAGGGACAGCACACCAAATCTGTTCGTGTTGGTTGGGGTTTTGACTGTTGTAGAATTTAATCTACTGTTTCTTTCTATTTTTTTGCAAGAGGACTTTTTTTTAGATCCTGTTTTCTTAGTGGATTTGAATACAGAAATTCATCCTGCCTATGGCAGAAAGCAATGACAGCTCAAACTTGTTGGAGAAGAGGAATTTACTTCCAACTTTGTAATATACGTCATTTAAATCAACCTAGCATTTTACACGTACAGTAGAGAGCACAAAGTATAAGAGCTCAGTTTTGCCCTTAAGGAAACTACACAAAGGATAGGGAATCACAGATAACACCTAAAACAACCAACAAGACATTATCTATGGTAATTAAAAACTGAATTATGTGGTTTGGCCTGTAAGGGCTATGGAATCTCAGATAAGAGAACAGATCATCATCAAGGGCTAGGGCATGTTTCCCCCACAGTTGGGGAACAGGCTTGTCCGACATGGTACAATATCACATATTTCTTAGGGTCAGTTTCAATGAACACTATAGTTAATCAATTAAGTTTAGGACTGCAAGATTGGTTTCCCCATGCCTAAAAGACATTCCTTACTCACCACACCTCTGGGAATCCTTCCCTCAAAATTCAGCTCAAATGCCACCTTCTAAATGAAACCTTTCCAAATTCCCGCAACTGCTAGTAGTACACTTTTCCTAAAATGATCTTGTATTCATTTTGTATATATTTTATTTATATTCAGTTGCATACTCGTTATCTCCCTCTGCCTCTCCTTTTCCTCCTTTCCCTTCCACTCCATTAGAACCTGTTTCACATTTTGTCTCCCCACAATAGGCCATAGAAGGCTACTCAATATCTGACTAACGAATTAACTCAGTTACCAGCTAGATAACTTAAAGGGAAGAATGAAAGCAGTGGAGAGGAGGGTGGGTGCAAGGGGTCTGATGAAAGAGAACTGGCCTGAACTGTCAGAGGTGAGATTTACCTGCTGTATATAGTTGTACAACTACATTGCTGAAAATTGTATCTGGGAGAGATTTCTAAACAATGGTGCTTTATAAATAATTGTACTTTAAATATTAAAAAAAAAAGAATAAAATCCATCAAAAAACATTGATCTTAAATGAATCTCTCTCCAACACAACCAGCAGCTTCAAGGGCTGCTCTTAAAAAGAAAAACAGCTTGAAGGTGAAAGATACTGCGTTTGCAGTAACATCTTGGTCACACTTTGGCAATCCAAAAATGATGATGATGGTGATACTAATACCTTAACATTTACATAGCAACTTACAGATACTGTCTTTTTGTCCTCACAACAACCCTGTCAGCTACTGTTATCACCGTTTTTTACAGATGAGGAAACTGAGGCAGACTGAGGTCCAGGGTAACATATCTCGTAAGTATGTGAGGCTGCATTTGAATTCAGATCTTCCTGATTCCAGGTCTAGCCCTCATATCCACTGAGACATCAAGATGATCTACCTTAAAGAAGCTGCCTAAGAGACTTCAGGCACACATATGACTGGAAGAACAGGTTGGCCTGTTGTGAAGCAAGAGTGAAGGAACAGTCCAACAGATGGACAGTCCAAGGATTGTATTAATGGCCACAAAGACCTAGAGAAAAGTCTGTTGTCATTGGCTAGCCCTCCTACAGAGGATTTGTAGAGGAACCCAGACAAGAATAAGAGAATGGAAAGACATGGAAATGGGCTATAATCTGCAAAAAAAAAAGACTTCCCACATCAGGGAGATTAAAATCCCTCAAGTCCCAAAGAAGACTGTGCAATTGCAATCACTTCAAGATTTATTTGATCCTCACAGCAACCTTGTAAGATAGGTACTAAAGATATCTGTATGCCTATTTTACAGATGAAGAAACTGAGGCTGTGAGAGGTGAAGTGGTTTTTTCATGTTCACATAGCTGTTAAGTGTGGGAGAGGAAATTCAAAGCTAGGTTTTTCCTAATTCCAAATCTATCCCTCCAATCACTAGCAGCCACTTTTCACTTTAAACCACATCAATCTACTTATCTTTCTTCAGAGTCTGAGACCTAGAAAAATATGGCAATTTGACTGTGCCAAGTGAGGAGCTAATGAAATGAGTTGAAGGGAAACCAATACTAATCCTGTCACAGGTAAAGGACAAATCTGTCTATTTAAGGTGTGAAGGATGAGAGAGGAGGTGGAGATGATACATACATGCAATCTAATAGCCATTAAAATCTTGTAATCACAATGATTTTATTGCCAGAAACAAAAGAATGATTTTCTTCCCCTGAAGGTTAACATTTTTGCCATTTTTACTTTAAATCCTCAAATTCCAAGACCTTGAATTCTTCTGTCGATCTGCAAACTTTCACTTTATCTCATGTACTCCTCACAGCGGTTCTGCCAAGTTGCTCGGCCATGAGCGCCGTTTGTAAGTGGCAGGGCTAGGCCTCAAACACAGGCCTTCTGAACATCTTGCTAGTCCCTTCTTCCCATACCTACCAAGGACACCAGAAATTTTATTTCAATTCTGGCTTTAGGCCATGAAGAGGGATGCCTACAGGCTCCTTTCAATGCCTTTTCAGGGTTGCCCACACCACTGTCATTGTGAGTTAATCCCACTCACTAAAGAGAAATCGTGAATAGCTCAAAGAATGAATCATTTAGAACATCTTAGCTGCTGCTGTGGCTGCCTAAAATAGAGCTTTGTTTCCAATATGAAGGTTTTCAGGGTTAAATGGGACGAACCAAAAGTGGCAAGAAGAACCAACTTACAAAATATTTAAAAAAAGAAAAATACCTTAAAAACAGGAGGACAGAACAAGTGGGAAGCAATAAGTGATCTAAGCTACCAAACAAAGGAGCAGGAAACAGAACAATTTCCTGAAAGTGACTTAATTAGACACATAGGAAAGTCACAATTCACAATTGTGAGGGGGTGGACATAAGTAATCTTCACTGATCCGTCTTCAACTTAAAAATATATATTTTATTGATACTTTTCTAAAAACATTACAATCATTTCCTGATATACTCCATTCCCAAATGAACCTGCTTAAGAAAATGTCAAGCAAAATTGTGCGAAGTTAACACATCTGACATCACATGCAACATTTTACAACCATAGCCTGTTTTGAGGAGAGATGTCCACCCTCCATTTTCATAAATTCAGTTAGTAATTCAACAAACTTTTACTAAGCAATAACTTAGCACTCATATAGTGCTTTAGGATTACATTTATTAATTTATTTATTAGTGCACTTAATCTCTGTAGGTGCTATTTTATTCTCATTTTACAGATAAGGAAATTGAGAAAGAGAAGTTAAGTGACTTGCCTAAGATCACACAAGAAGTGTGTGGAAGAATTTGTCTGAGGAAGTCTTTGAAAACTCAGGTCTTCCTGATTCTCAGTCCCAGACTCCGTCCAAGGTTCAAGTTAGCTGCCATACTAAGGGCTAGAGATACAAAGGCAAAAACATGGCCCTTAAGGATTGGGAAAGACAACATGTAAATAATTAGTTAACTATATGGAGAAGATAGAGGGAAATCTGAGAGGAGAAAGTCCTAGCAACTGGGGAGACAGAGAAGAGTCTGCAGAAGGTGGAACCTGAGCTGATTCTCAAGGAAGCCAGGAAATCCAAGAGGCAGGTAAGAGGGTAGAGAATTATAGGCAAAGGCACAGAGAAAGATGATGGGATGTCACGTTTGAGGAACTGCAAGGAGGTCAGTATAGCTGGATTACAGAATAAGTACATGGAGAAGAGCACAGTATAAGGAGACTGGAAAAACAGGAAAAGACTAGGTTATGATGGACTTTAAATACCAAGCAGAGAAGTTTACATTGGTCCTGGAGGTAAAATGAAGCCACTGGGGCTCAGTGAATGGGGGCAGGGAAGGGTGAACAAAGGCAGACATGTACTGTAAAAAAATGGCAGCTGAGTGGAAACTGATTGGAATGGGGAGAGACCTGCAACAGAAAACCAGATAGAAAGTTAGTGCAATATTTCAGAGAACATGGACTGGAATTGTAGCTGAGCACAGAGAAGGGACATATCCAAGAGATATTGTGAAGGTAGAAATGATAAGATCTGACAAAAGGCTAGATATGTGAAGTGAATGTGAGTACAGGGAGAAGAGAATGATAATACCTCTCAATAGTAGTAGAAAAAGCACTGGCCCTGGAGTCAAGAGGACCTGGGTTCAAATTTGTCCTCACTTACTGGCTGTGTGACCCTGGGCAAGTCACTTAACCCTGACTGCCTTCCCAGAAAAAATTTTTATAGGGAAGTTGGGAAGAGGAGAGGCTTTGGGGAAAAGTATAATGAGCTGTTTTCTACAGGGCATACAGTTTGAGATGTCCAAGAGGCAGCTGGTGATGATTACTTAGGGCTAGAGATACAGAGATACAGGAACTACCTATAACAGGGACAATTAAACCCATAGGATCTGATTAGATCCCCAAGTAAGATGGTAATGGGGTAAAAAGAGGATTCAGGGTATAGCCTTAGGGGACACTCAAGGTGAGCAGGTGTGACCTGAACAATCAGCAAAGGTGAAAAGCAGTAAGGCAGATAGGAAGAGAACCAGGAGAGAGATGCATCACAAACACTTGTGAGGAGGTGGCATCTAAGTCAAGAGGTGATCAACAACAGTAACATGCTAGAGAATGAGTACAGACAAAAGGCCAAAATTTTGGAGAAGACAATTTAACTAACAATGAGATGAGAAAACAGATTACAGTGGTTTAGAGGAGAAAGAAGTAGACACCTAAGCTGAGTAGCCTCCACATTTACTGAGAAGGGGAAGAGACAGACAGGAGATAGCTAGTGGGATAATAGTATCAAATGAGGGTCCAACCTCTTTGTGGATGACTTGTTCCTCATCTTACCCCCTGGCTGCCTAGGGTCTCTCAGGTAAGCTGGCTCTTTCTAAGCACAGTGTCCTGGGATCTGAATCTTTTTATCTCCCTTCTAGTACCCCCTGTTCCATCAGAACTTTCTCAACACAACTCAAACTGGAAAGGATCTAGTAACCTCATTTTATATTTTGGGGGTTAATGAAAAATAACGGCTTAAAATGTTAACCACTCCAAAAGTATTTACATTTTAACAGGGGACCATAAATTAACCCAAAGGGAATTCATTGATCAACTTAGATTTTTAAAGCACATCTGCAGAAAATAGAAACAAGAACAGGTGACTAAGGATAAATACAGAAATGTATAAGAAGACAAAAATTACTTTCTAAAGGCTGTGTCAAGGCACGAAGAAAATAAGAGTTAGGACCACTGCAGGGTTGGATGAGACAGTGAAAGTCGGTGAGAGAAAGAGGCAAATATTAAATCTAATACTAAATACTAAATTGTTTCCTTTTCTTTTCCTGTCAAGACCAAGAAGATAGAACAAACATGGCAAACAGGGTGTTAAATCCAAAATAAGGGGATCACAAAATTATCCAGTTGCTCTCCATGAATTCCAATGAACAGGAATGGAATAACTTCACCTCAGGGTACTGAAAATAAAACCAAAACCAGAACAGGTGGATGTGACTGCTAAGCCTTAGTTGTTTGAAAAATCATGGTGATGAACATAAAGGTGTCCCAAGACTACAGATGGGCAAACACAATTCCAATTTCCAAAATAATCAAGGGGAAGAGGGCAGTTTTCACATTATATGCTGGTGAATGTGACTTGGATAGCTGGCAAACTTCTAGAACATTATCTAAAGGATAAATATGGTGATCTAAAAGTCAGCACAGTTTCATCAGGAACAAGTCATGCCATATTCATTTCACTTCCTTTATTGATAAGATTACTAGATTGGTAGACTGGGGAATGCTGTAGACATAGTATGACTAGATCAAAGCAAAGCATCTGAGAAAACTCTTCCATGTTGTCTTTGTGGACAAGACGGAGAGATATGGGTTAGTTAATTGTTATCTAGTAGTACAGTTAGGTGGATTCAGGACTAATTGATCTGACCTAAAGTCAATGTCATCTTAGCACTGTGTTCATTATACAGGAGAGCCCTGCTGTCTTCTGTCCTGGTCTGCACACATTTGAAGTACTGTGTTCAAATTTGTGTGCCACATTTTAGGAAGGATGCTGACAAACTGATCAGTGTCCAGAGAATTGGACAACTAGGGTGGACTGAAGACCATCCATTTAAGAATCAGCTAAAACAATCAAGACTTAGGGGAAATATGGTAATTTTCTTCAAGAACTGCTAAGTAGAAAAGAGATTATAGTTGTTTTGGTTGGACTTTAACAGAATTAGGAATAATGAATTGAAAAACTTCAGAGAGGCCAGTTGGTTTGATGAAAGGAACAACTTCCTAATAATTAGGTTGCCAGAAGAGTTTAATTATTCCCTCTCCAAAAATCTCTAAATAAAGTGAATGACTGTCTAGGATACTGTGGAGAAAATTCCTATTTAGGAACAAGTTTAACTAGATTATTTTGGGGTCACTCCAACACTTAGTTCCTGTGATTCTGAGTCTCTAATGATGGAAATACAGGCATCAGCAGCAGGTTTATGGAAGAGATATTTTTGGGTTGGGGGTGGAGACTTTTTCACTATGCCCTCAAATCAGAGGCAGACACCTGTTTCAGTAGGCTAGCTCTGCCTAAGGTTATTTCTCCTCTGGAAGTCCTGTAATACATGGCAGATTCTCTTCTCTTCAGGATGGTGTCAGGGTGATTTGGTCTGAAGGTAGGTTGGATTGGGGATGGTCTTTCAAAGTTCCTTCCAGAATTATCCAGAGAAGATTGGAAGTTTTCTTCCATTATGTGGAAAGTAAGAACACAAAGTCCTAAGTTCAAGTTGTCGCTTATTAGTTATATGACCCTGGGCAAGTCGCAACTTGAGTCTGACTTGCCTTATCTGCAAAATAAGAGGGTAAGACTATGAATTTCTCAGTACCCATCAGGGTTATTTTTGCTATTTCCATTTCCAGGTGGTCACACCAAACCTTAAAGGTGGTGGCATTATTTGTTTAGTGAATTAATAGTGATGCTGAAAATGGAACAACTCAGTGTCACCTCTGCCTTTGGGGAGATGTAGATGGTTTTACTTATTGCAGGCCTGACTAAATTTTGCCTTGTTCAAGGTCAAACACCTAAAAATAAGAAGTTCCTGAGTGAAAAATGTTTTGCCATTTCCCAAAAGCCCCAGGAGCAGGTACAGATTGTGGTAATTTTAAAAAATGTCCTCAGAAAAGCCTGAAAGGAAACATAAAAATACTTCCTCCTCCAGTGGAGTGTGTGGGAAAAGGAACTTCAAGTGATCTTCCTTGTCATACCACTCACTTTGGCACTTGGCATATCCTGACTCACTGTCTCAAACTGTTCTCGTGTACCAAGTGGATGGCAAATTCCTGCATGGAGGGGAGCACTTTATGCTTCTTCCCCCTCCTCACTCACTAACCCAACCAATCATCCCAGGGTTGTGCTGGCTAGTAACTAACTTATCATTGACAAAGCATTTTCAAATTCACTACATACTCAGAACAGTTTGATGAGATAGGCAGGACAGATATCTCCATAGAAGGAAAGTTTGTGACATGCCTGAGGCCACACAACAATGCCCAAAGTTCTTACAAGGCAGGTGTTGAAAAAGCTTAGGTTTGAATGAATGAAGGAGGTTATATATCTTTGGGGGAGGAGGTTCTCTTCTAGGTACACATAAAAGCCTGCTCCAAGATTGTTGGATTGAGGGGGAGAGGGGAAAGAGGTGAACTAGCTTAAAAAGACATAGCCAGTATGGTTAAAAGTTACATAAGGAAGAGTAACAAGGGACTTCATACATTTAGCTTATTTTGATAAGAACTTGAAAATTATTTGGTTTCTTTGCTATGAGGTAGAGATCTGCCCATGTGTAACTTCCAATTGTTCTTCCCAGTTCTCTCTGGAACCAGACATTCTTCAAATATCTGAAGATAGTTATGTACCTTTCTTCTCTCAAGTTTTTTCATTTCCAGGCTAACCAGCTTCCCATGCTTCAAATGAGTCTCCTGTTACATGCTTTTAAGTCCCATCTCTTTCTTGGTCACCCTAGGGCTGTTCACCAATGTCACTCTTAAAACGTAACACCTGGAACAGAACCAAAACTCCACCTTTGTAACACCAATATTCTTCCAATGGTCACATGGGGCAGGCAATCAATGGTGGTCAGAAGAGATACAAGGACACTCTCAGTCTCTCTCAAGAACTTTGGATTTGACTGTGCGACACGGGAGACACCGGCACAAGACTGCTCAGCCCACATGAGAAAGGGTATTGTGCTCTATGAGCAAAGCAGAATGGAGATAGCACAAAGTAAATGTAGGATGCTCAAATTTGGAGTATCCACCCAAAAATTCATATGGACTATCTGTGCCCAACCTGTAGTAGAGCATTCCGAACCTGTACTGGTCTGATCGGCCACATTTGGACACAATGAAATTTCACTTTATCATGGTGATGTCATTTTGGTCCTCTCCAAAAACAAAGGACACCAACCAACCAATTCTTCCAATGATACTCTAGGGCTGCCAACCATACAATGTTAGAGATCTAGAGAATTCTGATTTATAATGGCCATAAAAGGACCTCAAAAATGCATTGGAAAGGTCATTGTGGAGAAATGTGGACAAGATTCACACAAGGATGGGTGGAGGATGGGAAAGGGTTTAAGGGTTTCATCTATAACCCACATCAAGGAGCTCATCAAAGAAATTTCCTTTAGAAGCTTTACAGGATAAATTCACTGATTTTAATTACTGTGACCTCCTTTTCCCCTCTCTTCTCCAAGGGCTACACTATGCACTATCAACATTTAACAGTCAAGATGGCAGAGTACAAGCCAGGACTCAGGGGTCCCAGCTGAACTCTTCCAACATTCCTCTCCAAATAACTTTAAAATATGCTTCAAATCAAATTTTGGAGTGATAGAGTCAACAAAAGATCAGAGGCAGCCATCTTCCTTGCCTAAGACACCTCAAAATGTCTGCAGGAGAGGTCTGTTACACCAAGGTAGGTGCAGGCCCCAAGCATGGCAGGAGTACCAGTGGACCTTGGAAATGGCTATGACAACAGTAGCAGCAGCAATAGCTTCTTAAGCTCTTAGCCCAGAGATGGTAAGGGTGTTGGACAATTGGTCAGAAAGAGATCATAGGGGACCTTTTATGGGTACTAGGTGTAGTTAGCACTGATCAGTAACTCTACAGCCCATACCCAGTTCTGGTTTACAATTCTACTGTGGAAAGGAAAACTTGTGATCAGTCAAAAGGGACCAGGGGTCCTGGTAACAGCCTCAGGGCCAAGAGAAGTACTAGTACTTTCGGCTGCAAGAGAGCAGGAACCCTTCCTGGGTAAAGAGAAGAAAGCATACAAAGAGAGCATTGATTACACCTCAACGCGGATCACACCACACTGGAAGTACCAAAAACTTGCAGAACCCAAGAACTAGCTCTGAAAACAACAGGACAAAAAAGCCTATCTTGGCACACAACACCTGACCCCAGCTGAGCAAAGTCCAATTTTAGCATAAAATTCAAAGTGAAAAAAAGAGTCTGGGAAAATGAGCAAGCAACAAAAAAGGAACTTGCAGGGGACAACCAAGCCATAAAATTAGAAGACATCAATGTGAAAACACTTACAAATAAAGTCTCAAAGAAAAATGCTAATTGAACGCAAGACCAGATAGGATTACTGGAAGAGTTAAAGAAAGAAGTTAAGAGTGGTAGAGGAAAAGCTGGGAAAAGAAATGAGAGTGATGCAGGAAAATTATGATGAGATTAACAGCTTGGTAAAAGAGGCATGAAAAAATATTGAAGAAAATAACACCTTAAAAAACAGAATTGGCAAAATTGGTAAAAGCTTACACAAACTCACACAAAGTGAAGTAAATGAGCAGAACAGAACGTTGTACACCGTAACAGTAATATTGTATGATGGAGAACTGGGAATGACTTAGCTATAGTCAGCAATACAATAATCTAAGACAATCCTAAAAGACTAATAATGAAGCATATAATCTGCCTCCAGAGAATGAACTGATATTATTGTTTGAATAGACTTAAGTAGGCTATTTTCCACTTTCTCTCATTCCTTTTGAGTCTACTTGTACAAAGTGAGTAATATGGAAATGTTTTACATGAATGTACATGTATAACCTATGCTTTATTGCTTATCATCTCAGGGAAGGGGAAGGGTAGAATTTGGAATTTGAAACTTTTTTAAAAAAAGGTTAAAAAATTGTTTTAATATATAATTGAGGATGAGGGAGTGGCACACTGGAATATTGTACTGACCCCTAGAGACAGGAGAACCTGAATTCATATCCAGCCTCAGACATGTGACACTCACTAGTTGTGTGATCCTGGAAAAGTCACATAACTCCAATAGCTTTGATAAAGTAAAAAAAAAAAATATAACTGGAGAAAGAATATATTAAAAAATATCCCCAGCACTAAAAAAATAAAATGGAAGGGATCAGGGGTAGCGGGGGATGGTGAGCAATGCTTGAACTTTACTCTCGCCAGAATTGGTTCAAATGGAGAACACCCCCCGCCCCCCTCCAATTCCCAATAGGGAAACAGGTGGGAAAAAGGATAAGAATTATTGGGGGGACTCCCCCACCCTGGCCACACCGCACTGAGAGGAGCCAGCGGAGCCCAGCAGGCGTCAGGGACCTGAATCTCCGACGGCCGCGAAGGTCCCTCCACCCACAGACGCACAGGTCAGTGACAGAAACGGGCTGAGAGGGGAGCGGGGTATCTCCGGGACTCGGACCCTCTTGGGAGGCTGCGGCCGCGGCAGAGGCAGAGGCCGCTGGGCCAGAGGTCTGCAGAGCAGGCAGGAGCTCCACCCCAGCTCCATTACAAAAGATCTCTGCATAAACCCCCTGAGGGAACTGAGCCTGAGAGGCGGCCCTGCCCCCACCTGAGAACCAGTAGATAAGTTCCCATTGAAGAGCAGTCAGGCCTGCCGCCAAAAGCCCTGAGGCTGGGGAG
>CM053770.1:138324953-138482418 GCA_028658325.1 Potorous gilbertii
GCTCACTGAAGAAAATAGTTCTCTCAAAATTAGAATGGAACAGATGGAGGCCAGTGACTTTCTGAGAAACCAAGAAATTACAAAACAAAACCAAAAGAATGAAAAAATGGAAGATAATGTGAAATATCTCATTGGAAAAAATACTGAAGAAAAGAACACTTTAAAAAACAGAACTGGCCATGATCAAAAAGAGCCTAGACATCATATTTTAAGAAATTAAAAAGGAAACTTATCCTAATACATCAGAACCAGAAGATAAAACATAAATTGAAAGAATATACCAATTAGCTCCTGAAAGAGATCTCAAAATGACAACTTCCACAAATATTACAGCAGAGCTCTCAGGTCAAGGAGAAAATACTGCAAGCAATCAGAAAGAAACAATTCAAATATCATGAAGTTGTAGTAAAGATCACACAAAATTTAGCAGCTTCCATGTTAAAGGAGTGGAGGGCTTGGAATACAATATTCCAGAAGGCAAAGAAGTTCAGATTATAACCAAGAGTAACTTATTCAGCAAAACTAAAACTTTTCAGGGGAAAAATGGGGGTTTAATAAAATACAGGACTTTCAAACACTCCTAACGAAAAAGATCAAGAGCTGAACAGAAAATGTGACAAACAGAAGACTCAAGAGTAGCATAAAAAGGGTGAACAAGAAAGAGAAATCATAAGGAACTTATTAAGGCTAAACTGTTTACATTCCTATATAGGAAGATGAGATATGTAACTCCTAAGAATTTTATCATTATTAGGGCAGTTAGGAGGAGTCTAAATCGATAGAGGACATAAGTATGTCTATTATGTAGGAGTAACCTAAAAAAGGGGGAGAAATAAGAAAGGAAGAGGAAGAATGGGGAACATCATCTCACAAAAAAGAGTACAAGGAAGAGCTTTTACAGTGGAGGCGATGAGGGGAGATTCTCATCAGAATTGGTTCAAAGAGGGGATGAAACAAAGGGTAGGAGGAGTAATACATAGGAGGGTGGGTTAAGGGAGGCAGTAGTCAAAAGCAAAACAGTCTTCTGAGAAGGAACAGGGGTGGGGAGGGGTAGGGGAAGAGAGAGGGAGATAGACAGAGAGAGACACACAAAGAGACAGAGAAAGAGACACAGAGAGAAGATAAATAGAAGAAAATAGGATGGAGGAAAATACGCAATTAGAAATCAACTGTGAATGTGAATGGGATGAACTGACCCATAAAATGGAAGCAGAGAGCAATGCATCAGAAACATGAACCTAACAATGTTTACAATAAACACCTGAAACAGTGACAGACACAGAGTTAAAAAAAGGGACTGGAGCAGAATCTATCATGCTTCAGTTGAGGTAAAAAAAAGACAGAGGTGACTAAGTGATGCCCCAGATAACAGACTCAATTAGTAGCAAGTATGGTACCTGAAGCACTTTTAACATAACTGAACTTTACAGAAACTATATCTTAGGATAGCTTTTAAGAATATGTCACTTCTACAACATATTGATGCAGTGCAGTAAAACTGTGAAGTTTAAATAAATCTCTAAAATGCTACCCCTGAGGTTTTTGTGTGATTTTAATCCACAATTCTAACCTGCAACACAATGACAAATTAATGTCAGATCACAATTAAGAAAATATTTGGGTCTCAGATATGAAAGTAAAATTTAGCTGAAGGAATTAAATAGTAGGAAAGGAGAGGAAGAGTGATAAAGCAAATAGGATATATGTAATCACTAGAACTCAAGATATATATAACATGAAACACACATATTACTATAATGCTATAAAATTCAATTAAAAGACATTACAATTGTTTCAATTTCACATCAAGATTCTTTCTTCAATAGAAACTGTAGCCACATTTTTTCCTAATGACTTTTTTTAAAGAAAGAAAAAAGATTTTCTTTTCCTCCAATTTCCACATTTTTCTTGTTAAGAGTTTAAATCTCTAGCCTTATTCCAAAAATTAAAGGCAAGAACCTGGTTGTTTCTCATGATAGGAATACTTTCCCTCTACTCTGCTTACTGAGCTCCCTAGTTTCCTTAAGTCCCAACTAAACTCCCATCTTTTACCAAAGGCCTTTCCCAAGTCCTCTTACTTCCATGTCTTTTCTCTGTTAATTATTTCCTACTTATCCTGTATACCGCTTGCTTTGCATATAGCTGTATGCATACTGTCTTCCCCATGAGATTGTAAAGCACCTTGTGGACAGGGACTTCTTGTACCTCCAGAGCTTAGCATAGTACCTGGCACACAGAAGGCAACAATTAAATGTTTACTGACTGACCGACTGAAGAATCATCTAAAAAAATCTGTAGTTTGAGGGAAAAGGTAATGTCAAGGAATATATTCTTATAGAAAAACTCGCAAACTGAATGAAAGGATTTCCTGTTTTCCCTGATATCTAAAACCAAAGTTCCCTTTTTCAGGAAGACATACCTTTCTCTGTAGCATCACCAACAATAATCTTGCCACCTCGCTTACTTGTCTTTTCAACAGACAATGCTGTGCTCAGTCCCTGTTCATGTTTTCCAAGTCCCTGTCCTTCTCGGAAGCCGTACTTCTGCATGATTTTATGAGCTACAGTACCACTAGCAAAAGGAACAAACAAAAGTATGATACAAATCAATTTTCTTGTTCTTAAAATCAAATGGACCCTAAAAGGACTGTATAAGTTCTGGCATGTTATAAAAATCAATTTTAGGTAATAGAACATTTAAAGTTACTTTGGAATTCAGGGGACAATATAAGTTGGAATATAGTACTAGATAACAATATAAGCTGGAAAGGGTTTGAGTAAATTAATGGATAATAGGCATATACAGGATAAAAGTATTATGAAAAGTTAAAATCAATCAAGTTTCACATACTAAAGTGAAGAAATTCCAAATTACAGAGAAAATAGTACAAGATCTACTAGGCCAATGGGACAAGAAAAAATTCTCTCACTCTAGAATCCTGATGATTCTAGGTAAAAGACATCTAACTCAAAATGTATAAAGTCTATTTACAAATTATACTTAAAAAATTAATTATCAGGCATGATATTTATGATGAATATGACACTCAACACAGAAATTATGAAAACTTAAATGTGTAAGTTTTTAGAGAAGATGATGATGTACTGTTGGAATGTCCTCCAAATTCACTAAGAGATCAACCTGAAGACAGTGTAGAACAAAAATAATTTAACTACACATGAAAGCACATGCTAATATTCAGGCAATGGCTATATGTGTCAGAGTTTGAAATGTTCCTTTAGACCTACATTTCAGATCAAAAATTTAGAGCTGTAAATGATGTTAGGGGTCAACTATTCCAACCTCATTTTACAGATTAGTAAACTGAAAAAAATAGCAATTGAGAGTTGTACAAGGTCACATAGGTAGTAAGTGGCAGGGTTATGATTCAAATCAAGCATCCTGGACTTAAAATCCAGTGGTCTTCCACTATTCCACACTGCTTCCACTTAACAACATTGCTCAAATTCTTATGAATTTATCTTTTCAAATGAATTCAACTGAAATAATTACCCCATATTAGCAAGGAAAGAATTACTGGGTCCTGTTGGAGATCGTGGTCTCTCTTGTTCATCATACACAGGAGGAGGAATAGCAGCTTTGGAAGACTGTGAACGAGGTCTCGACTCCTCTTCAAATGGAAAGTCTCTGGGTACTGTTTGGACAGAATTAAACAAGCTTACAAAGAGAAAATTTTGACAAAGAACTTATATCTTTATAAAATTATTTTTATTGCATTAACTACTTCAAATACTTATGTTTCAGTCAGCTTAATGAAGATTTGTGAAGAAATAAAATCTTTTACAAAAAAAGACTCCTTGGACTACTTGTCTCTCTTCTTGCCTTTAACCCTTGCAGATGAAATTATGAAAACTGCTACAGGGGCAGAGGAGAATGTGATGGTTAAATATTATTCAGTAGTCCCATACTGCTACATACAGTCCCACCTGACGTAAAAGTGGCATGCTGGCAGGGACAGGAACACCTATTTTTTCCTTTTCAATGCCAGATAAGCAATTGTCAATCCTGTGAGATTTCTAGTACAAATCATAGGAACTATACCAGCGATTAGGAGCTGTGGAGTCATCACTTTAAAGTCTAAAGTCTCAAATGTGCCAGGTTGGCCATGGGAAGAAGATTTCAACCCAGTGACATAAGGCTAAAGGTGTTTGTGATAGTTCAAAGTGGAACACATAAACACTTTTTCTCTAGAAATATGGTACTTAGGTTCTATAACACTATACATCAGTGGCATTATAGGTTAAATTATCTTTAGGGGACTGGCCTAAGAAATATAAACTATATTATGGTTAATATCTAAGTGAGAAAATATATTCTAAGTTAAAACCAACAAATTAAAAATGACCTTTTAGAACCTAATCTTTTTGTAAATGAGGGACAATAATGTAAATATATTCAAATAATATAAATAATGTAAAATATTTTACATTTGCAAAAATAGTGCTTTCTGGTTTTCTATGATTTTTCATTTTAAGTGAATGGTGTTTCAATTATATTAATTATAGGTTAAATAGTCTTGGCCTAGGAACCTACTCACCATTTGTAATATTGTTTCTTTGGAAAAAGCCATTCCTATTTAAATAGGTCACATATAAAATAAAAGTTTTTAACATAAAATATAACTAAGGAAAACCTGGCTATAGGAGAGAAAATAGGACAATAACCCAGTGATCACGACTTCTAGTTTTATAGTAATACACTGGTTCACACTATTTATGCACTCAACTATATCTGGTGTATGCTATTTAATAATTATGAATATAACAGGGAGAATAATGCTTACCTTCTTTTCCTCCTCCTAATAATAATTTCAGTGCCTTAAAGGTTACAAAACCCTTTACACATATTATTTCAACTGATTCTCTCATAGTAAAGTTGTAGGAAGTAACATACATAAAAAGAAAATTACAAATTTATACAACACACTGAAATCTGAAATCATCTACCCTTTGCAGGAGATCATAACATATTAGAAAATATGGAGAATCACTGGTTTTAAAGGTTATTAAGCAGAGTGGTTATATTAAAATTCTACTTTTTTGTGAGCTAGCTTAAGTAGCCTGGATGACTCCTCAAATTCTTTCCAGCTCATTACAATTTTGTTAATGGAAGAAGTGGAAAGTAATAGAGATCTGCCAGGGAGCTTAACAGATCTACAAAAACAATGCCTTGAAATGAATAGTAAGGAAATTAAAAATCAAGTCAGTTTCTGCCATCTAGTGGAAAGTGATCTATACTACAATTTTCTATGACAGTCACTAGAAAAGTGGCAGGTAAAGAACTCAGATTTTTTTCAATTCACCCAGCAATACCTCCTTAATCCGCAAAGGATACAATTTTTAATCTTTAAGTAAATATGCCAACTCCAAAAAAATAAGCTCAAATCAAATCACCAAAATAAAATGGATGAACGAAAACACAGTATTCAGAACTTGGCTGGCACACGCTGGGAAACAGAGAAGACTTATAAACCACATAGTAGATTGTGCTGGATTACAAAGCAGCAAGAAAACAGAAATGAAACCTTTTCTGCCCCAAAGGATGAAGGATAGGAAGGTCTGACCCTGGCCCTGCAGTTGTAAATCTGGGAAATGTCTTATTTGTTTATCTTAACAAAGGGCTTACACAGTTAAATTGCATCTAGAACAGAGGGAAACAAATCAATTACTTCCGCCTTAACTTCAGGAAACCCAGTTGACTTAAGCTAAGAATTTTAATCATTGAGTCATAGTTAACATAGTCATTTTAAGACATGAATGAAATCAAGAAATAGATCAACATACATTCTTTGTCTTTTTCCACGAGAGAAGTTGGTGGTGCAATGGCAGCACCTCCCATACCTGCAAATGAACATAAAATTGATTAAAGGAACGGGAAAAATAAAACCATAGGTTTCAAATTACTAATAAGAGAAATACATATTAAAACTCTGAGATTTTACCTTGGACCTGAAAAACTGGCAAAGTTGGATGGGAACAGTTAGTGATGGAGAGGTTGAGAAAAGACTAGTACATTAGTATACTGATTGGTAGAGCTGTGCAGTGGTCAAACCATTAGAGAAAACAATTGGTAATTAAACTAGAAAAGTAAATTTTACATACCCTTTTACCTTGTCAAAGGCTATAGATAAAAAGGTCTCATATATAATTATGGCAATACTTTGTATAGTACAAAAGAATGGAGTGGATACACAATGGTGAGTGCCTGAACAAATTTGTTACATTAACAGACTATTACACAGGAAATGAAGACACTGAAGATTTATGAAGGCTTGTATGATAGCAAGAGAAATAAGCAGAACTCTAAAGATAAAACATTACTCCTTTTCTTGGTAGAGAGGTGGGGAGGGCTACATCATTAGACCTAGTCAAAGTGTTGATTTATCTTACTTAACTAGTTTTTTGTTACAAGGGAGATTTATGGAATTGAGTTGGAAGTTGGGAGGTGACCACGAAGAAAAAATTTTAGAAATCAGATTCCTGAAGATTTAAATCTGTATTATGGCTATCATCAAAATGGAAAAAATACTATCACCCAAACTTTATCAATATGCAAGTTAGAGAACATAACTGACAAACCCCTAATACGTACAAGGTATTGGGGATACTAAGACACAGAATGAAACAGTCCCTGCCTCAAGGCAATATTCTTCTACTGGGGGAAACTACATGTACACAAATAAGTAAATACAAAGTAACTGTGACTGAATGAGGGAGGGCTAACAACCAGGAGGAGAATTAGGAATGATACATGTAAGAGATGGCATTGGAGCTCCATTCTGAAGGAAGCTAGTGAAGAATGCTTGAGGAGGGGTTAAGTGAAATCGGTCTGGAAAAACAGATTGAAGCCAAATTGAAGGGTTTTAAATGTCACAGGAATATTTATTCTACAGGATGACACTGAAGTTTTGGGGGCAGTAAGTGATATGTATGTTCAGATCTGATTTTTTCCTTCATCATTCAACTGAAACTGCCCTCCTCAGTTACCAATGATCTCTTGGTTGTCAAATCTAATAGCCTCTCCTTAATCTTCAACTTTCTTGACCTCTGCTGCCTTTGACACTACGTATCATCTCTCCTAGATATACTTTTCTAATAGCTTATAACACTGTTCTCTCTTGTTTCTCCTCCTATCTAAATGACCGCTCTTTCCAGTCTTTCTCTGGTGGTTATTCATCCCTGTCACCACCACTAATCATGAGGGGCCCCCCCAAGGCTCCGTCCTGGGACCTCTTTTCTTTTCTCTTCATATTTTCTCACCCAGTGATCTCAGCCTTTAGGGGTTCAGTCAGCATCTCCAACCAGATCTATATATCCAGTCCTGGTCTTTCTCCTGAACTCCAGTCCTCCATCACTTGATTACTGGACATTCCAAACTTCTATAGATATCTTCAAATTCCACAGCTATCTCAAATACATCTCATTATCTTTCCCCCAAACCCAACTCTTTATAGAACTTCCCTATTCCATCATCCTTCCTTTGACCCAAGCTCATAACCTTACATCCTCTGGTCCTTACCCTCACTCATCCTACATATCTAATTTATGCTAAATCTTGTCATATCTATCTTTACATTTCTCATCTGCATCCTCTTCTCTCCATTCAAATATCCACTAACCTACTATAGGTCCTCATCAACACTTGCCTCATCTATTTAAATAACCTTCTAATTGGGATCCTTGTTTCAAGTTTCTCTGCACCCTATTCTCCACTTGGTTGCCAGTGATGCTCCTAAAGTAAAGGTCTGATCATGTCACTCTCCTACTCAATGATTTCAGTAGTTCCATGTCTTCTAGAGTCAAATATACAGTCCTCTGTCATCTAATGCCTCCCTCCCCCCCAAGCTAGAACCTTCTTACTTGCCCCTTCTTATAGTTTACTACCCTCCACACATTTTTTGATATACTTAAACTGTGCACTCCCTGGAAATAAGGATTATTGTTTGCTTTCCTTGGTATTTGTAGAGTTTAGTACAGAGCCTGGCACAGAGTAGGTGCTTAATAAATGCCAGCTGACATTAAATACCTGCCAAATTGAAGATTTATGGAAAGATAGAGAAAAGGCAACTGCATAGATGCATTTCACACAGTGAAAGAAAAGGTAATCTGAACAAACAACGAAGAACACCAATATAAGGCAAGTTGAGGGGAGGGGGAAGGAGGATGGAGAGAAGCACAGCACTTTCTTGTTCCTTACTTCTTTTCCTCCTTTCTCGCTCATAATCTTCATCTTCATCAGAATCTGGATCTGGTCGTCTTGAAAAGCCACTAGCTTCGTGCCTATCTTTACGCCTCCTAAAAATACAGGAAACAAAATATTCACAAAGCATTACTAACTGTGTCTTCAAGTAGAAGCTTTACAAACACTTGGGAGATGTTGTGGAGGGACTCATGTTTCAAGCAGATTGGACTAAATTACCTTCAAAGTCCCTTCAAAGTTCTATATTTGAAATTTAGAGAAGTGTTGCTATACAATTCACCTTGACTTGTTCTTACCCAACAAATGTTTATAGATCCTTTTCCTATCAAAAGATCACAAAATGTTAGAAAATATATTGTAATGTAGATGTTATATGATACAACATCATTGTTTTCAGACTAAATTTCTGTTTGTAGAAGGGATATAAGGACAATAAAGCAGTATCAATGTAGAATCCAAATGGCATCAATTTAGCATATAGAATGTGAACACAATTTAACTAACAAAAAGATCAATATAGCTTTGTCTTTTTCAATTTGTGAACTATCTTAGTACAGGTAAAAGACATTTCACTAGCAACAGCAAGAGTACTAAGTCCAGGACTTCTGAACCTATGGTAAAGAGTAAAATAGAAACTCCCTACTTGTTGCTAATGAAATGATGAACTTTAGTTCCTAAATATCTAACTTTAATGGCCATTACTGGAATGGCCATTCCATTGAATTAGCATATCACTATATACATGTGTTAAGTACTGAAAATGAATCATGAGTAGGCTCCACAATTAGAGAATATGTATAAAGGGACATGAATACAATTTGGGAAACTACTATTCTTCTGTAGATACCAAGTAACTTCCAAGTATATAATGCTCAAATTCATTCTATAACAAGATTCTTCAGATATATCATACTTAAAAACTTTACAATGAACTGGAAACCAATCAGATATAAGATTGTTTATTTGGGAAGACATGTTTTGTGCTCTAAAAATCTTACAAATTTTCAGAATATAATCCATTTTTAAGTTTTGGACTGCCTATACTGGATTTCTGTGTTTCTACACAAAGTACTTAAAAAAGTTGTTTTTTGCATTTGAGTTATGCATGACCACAAGCTGCAGAAAACATTAATGCATGTTCTGATTAACATTTGTGTCACACGTCATTCTAGTACTAATGTAAAATCAATGACAGGGTATTTGGGAAAAACTGAGAACATACACTATTGTTTCATCCTTCACTATATGCAGAATGATGATTTAACACTGAATCAATTCAGTTCACACACTGAGAATTCTCTTCTGTCAAATTTTGAAATTATAAATAGTTTCACTTTGACCTTCATGCTAACAATTTCTGTGTGCAACTAGTCATTCTGTCATAGTAATAGTAAGTGAACAGTTTTTCAAACAACCAAAGGAGAGGCAGTTTGAAAAAAATCTCTTCTAAGTCAAGTTAGTATCAATATGATTTTATAAATATCCATTATAATGAAAAGAGCATGAGTAATATCTATTTTTTATGATAATCAGTATGGATGTCCCCAAAGCCTCTGAGACACTTTTTATTACTTTAATAAAGGTTCACAGGTTTTTCTCAAGAGCCTGACAGAAATTAGGCTACGAGTGAACAAGTCTTTAAATAAAAATGAAAACCGGCAAGATCACATTTCTTCAAACCATTAAAGTTCCTTGCTATAAGTAGTTACAACATCTAGTGTGGCAAGAACTCGTAAGACTATCATAGCAGAAAAAAGCTTCAAATATGCCAAGTTGTAATAAATGAAGATTCACATCTGTGATCAATCATCTTCCTATTTATTGATGTTCTCTTTTGGAATCTGTTACTGATAATTTAGATCATGTTAAAATTGTTAGTCTAATTTGCTTTCTACAAAATCCATATACATGAAGAAACTAAGAACCATTTGATGATGATGACAATGACAAAGACTCCCTAGAAATTATGCCCAATTCTATCTGCCTCACTATTTGAACTAAACAACTTCACTGTTGAAGAAATTATGATTAGAAAATATATGTCTTGAGATGTGATTGCTCTGATAAAGGGAAAACAGATCTGGAAATTAAAGTTCATGGTTACATGCTAACATTCCAATTAAAAAATACAAGAACTAGGTTATTTAAAAATCCAAAGTAGACTCTTACTTTTCTCTTTCTTCAATCTCTTTTTGCCTTTCCAGCTCTCGCTGTCTTTGGCGTTCCTCCCTTTGGCGTTTTACTACTTTCTCATAATCATTAGGAAACATGGGATCATATTCATCAGCTAAAGGAATCAAAACTTCTCCTGCAGAAAATCCACTAGGCACAGGATCCTAAAGAAGAGTCAAGATTCCAAAGTAAGCTACCAGAATCATATTACATAACTGTCACCATTCATAATGTTGTATTAACATAGCATTTTCTTGGTAACCCACCAGAAAAAAAGGGAAAAAGGAAAGAAATACTTTAAACCTCACAAACTTCTTGTTAGAGGAGGTAGCATGATGAAAAGTAAATTGGACTTGCATTCAAAAACCTGGGATTGCATCCTCACTCTGCCATTAAATCATGTTACTTCACTCCACCTCACAAGTCACTTCATCTCTCTAGGTCCATTTACTCATTTGTAAAATGACAGTTTTACTAGATGATTCCTGAATCCCCCTTGAGTTCAAAAATTCTGTATTTCTAACTCATAAATTACTCAATCACTGCCTAGGTAACACATAAATAACTTTACAATAACAACATGAAGAAATTAATTTTATGTGAAGGAAACAATTCTACTTTTTAAATACAAAAATCCTACATCCTTTCTGAAGAAAAGGTTACAAGTCTCATACAGATGGAAGTGATTCCCACCACATCTAAAGCCAATTGTGTCCTCTAATTTTTGAGGTCTAGTGATCAAATTTGGTATGTGGGAGCTTGTATCATCTTTTCCACATATTTAGAAACTGAAACAATTACTTAAGGTGAAGTTTATTCATCCAATTCTACAGAAGATGGAAATGAAACAGCAAGAAGCAAGGCTAAGTAGACAATAAATAAAACATGATTCTTTAAGGTTGAGACTATACTTCATAGTATGATTTCTAGAAACTCTTTCTAAATTACCTTTTCCTTCCATTACAAACTTCTAGACCTGTATCCTAGGGATAATTCCTATGATTTCCCACCAAAAAGGATCCCAAGTGATTTTTACTGATAATTACTCTTACGATATTTTTCATTAAAAGTAGAATGGAAGTTAGGGTCCTCAAAAGCTTAATTCACTTACTGTAACCCTGCAAAACAAGATGATTTCGATACCAAAAGTTAAGTTTGTTTTCGTTTGCTACTTGTGATAGACACTTTGTGGGAGAGAAAGTTAAAATATATAGGGTTATTTCAAAAGATATATATTGTACTTAAAGTTATCATGATGTAAGGTGATGTGAATTTAATCACACACCTAAATCTAATTCATATTTTTCATCAGACGACTTTCAAGTTAACATTTTTTACATCACTTGGCAAATTCATCAGTTTTCTTATCATCTAAGACTCTCTGCTTATAAAGTAACCATGGGAAACATAAAAGTAACCAGGGAATCAACTAGAAAATCTGTTAACATAAAAAATGTAAAGCTCCTAAATGCATTTAAGTGAATTTAAAAGATTTAAAAACATAAATTATATACCTCTATATACATGCATATACATGTATATACACACATACATGTACATATATACACACATACACATGTGTGTATTACTATCTTTTCAGCTATTATTATGGTAGGAAAGAAATTGATGATCAAACAATTTACATACTATTATCATCAAAGGTAACCTGGCTACATGTAGATGACCTAAAAGTGCTAGTGTGAAGGTCAATGTTAAAATATTTTTTTGTCAATTAAAAATCTGACAGAAAATAATTCTCAATATTTGAAATGAGTTGATTCAGTGTTAACTCTGTACCCTAAGGTACACTCAAGAAAAGCAATAAGGACTAATGGTGTTTTAACTGAAACAAAAAACAAAAAAGTAAATACCACAGCTCATAAAATATCAACTACTGAACATTAGTAACTGTATTAGTACAACAGCAGTTAGCTATGCTGATGGTTCAGAAAGATTTTGAATATGAAAGAGCTTTCCAGGAGACCTTGTAGGTATCACAAATCTACTTTTACATGCCTTTGGTTTGTTACATGAAAAATATGAATAATGATGATTGTTTTAAAGAATGTTAATGATGTCAATGATAACTTTAAGAAAAATTAATGATGATTTCAAGGACTTAGTAAAAAAAAATAGTAAAAGTCAGACTACGAAGAAGTAAAATACAAAATTATATTGAAATAAGAAAAAAATTCCATAAGCAAGTAAAGTGTGGGCTATTTGGTATTTCTCCCTATAAGCTGGTCTTACCTTTAAGCCTGCTGCTACATGAGGTGGGGTATCTACAATCTGCCGGTCATCTGAAGAACTCCCTCGTTTCAGATCAATCACTGGAGCAAGAACTGTACTTTGTTTTGTCCTCTGGCTCTAAAATCAAAAGACAAATATTGTGAAAAAATGTAGTGAAATTTCAAATTCAAGTTCTTACCAATGAAAACAATTAGTTTTTGTTTCTGCAACAGCAATCTTTTTGTACCTCAGAAAACCAATCTCAAAATATTAACAATTTATCAGCAATATCTTGATTTAATAGGATTTTTATTATCACAAAAAACCCCCAGCAATAATCTATCTGAACTCAAAGGTTTAGTCTGACCTAATAATTAAAAAGCAGGCCTAGGAGGAGCCAGGCATTGGTAAGTTCAAGTTTTAGTTCCATTAGGGGTAATGATCAACCTTCTTCTTGCCTCTGATCTTTGTCCTTTACTTTTTTCACCCATGAATAAAATGGAAATTGCATATTTCTCTTTGGAAGCTCATCACATTTTGGCATCTTTCCAACTCACAAATTGTAGTAATTTTCATTCAACTGGGCCCTCAAAGTCTTTAAATTATGCAAAGAGCATTAGAAACATGGTGATCTTATGGAAAGAACACTGGAATGGGAATCAGTAGATCTAGTCTTGAGGGCAGGATCTAAAAATGAGGTAAATCACTATATGTCTAAGCCTCAGATTCCACATTTGTAAAATGAAAAGATTTTTATTAAATACCTCAAAGGACTTTTGTGATGAAAGAACTTTCCTAAACTGCAAAATACTGTGACCTAATCAACAGAAAGTAAGATAAATGCATTATTCCAACCCAATATACTAAAACTCTCATTCTATAACTGTATAACAAATAAAATCTTTTAAAATATGGGCGAGAACAATAGTATCAAACTCAAATAGAAAATGATCCCAGCGGGCAAAATATTGACTTAGAAAACTACAAATTAACATCATATATGCTGTATTGTATTTTTATTTGTTTTCTTAAACATTTCTCAATTACATTTTCATCTAGTTCAGGTGCACTTCGGAGTTTTGTGGCTGGAAGCTTGACACCTCTGATCAAGAGGTTATATACCTTGGTTATATACAACAATGATTTTTCTTTAACTTTTTCCATGATGTCTTTCTCCTTCTTCTGAGTATATTACCAAACATTGTTTTTTCATCTGTAACTTCTACTGAACTTAAGTGCTGGTTCATTATGCAGGAAGTTAAATTTTCATGTAGTATCAAAAATGTTTCAATTACTAAATTTTAATAAGAATATAATCACTCTGCAAAGCAAAGTAAAATGACTACCAAGTAAAATTTACTTTAAAAGTAAAGTTACTTCATGAAACTGATCTGAAAGGATACTACTATAAGGATATAAAGGAGATTCATAGAATCAGAGCTTAAAGTAATCTTAGACTTCACACGATCTAATGCCTTACTCACTGAATAAATTCCCTTTACAAAATTCCTGATCAGAATCCAGTGACACTGAATTAATTGGGTTGTGAAACTGCCCATTCCATTTCCAAATATTTTATAACTGCTAGGGAATTCTGCCAAATTTTCGGCCCAAATCTGCCTATCTGAAACTTCTACCAATTGTCACTTAATTAAGACACTTCAAATCTTAAAAGTTATGCTCCCTCATGTGTTCTCCAGGCTAAACACTATAAGTCCTTCAAACACTGCTCATTAAGAAAAATTTAGTATAGGAATTTTAGAGTAGGAAGAGGCAGAGAAAAATCATAAGACTACAGAGTTTTGAAAATCAGAAAAAAATATGAACTCTTAATTCAATGACCTACATTATAAAACAGTTAAAAGGAAATCCAAGTAGATTTGGTTGAACCATTTTTTTTCTGAAATGAATTTTTAAGCAGATATAGTTGATGGGTTAGGTTAAAAACAAAACCATCTCCAGTCACTATCAAATTACATAAAAATAAGCAACCACCAAGTTGAATATTTTGCTTGTGAAAAAAAATAACAAGGGATTTTAAACAGAATATTAGTTCACATTGGCAAAAGGATTTAAATATTCTTTAAAATTTAACTTACTTTACCTTTTTTAAATTAACATTCTTCCCCTCCTACTGTCCTCAAAAACCAAAACCTTTGTTTGAAAATATATATGAATATGTGTGTACATATATATGTATATGTAGCCAAGCAAAACATGTTCCCACATCAGCCACATCACAAAACACATGCCTCATTCTACATCATAAGTATATGAGTTCTCTTTCCAAGAGATGAGTAGCCCACTACATCACTGGTACCCTGGAATTCTGACTGGTCACTATATTGATTAGCATTCTTAAGTCTTCCATGGCTGTTTATCGTTAGAGTTGTTATTATAGAAATTCCTTTTCCATTTACCCTTAGTTTACTCTGTGTCGGTCTACATAAATCTTCCCAGGTCTTTTGGAAACCATCAAATTAATTTCATCTTTTAACGAAGAAATAACATCCCATTATATTCATGTACCGTAATTTGTTCAGTCACTCCTCAACTGACTGGCACCCCCTTCGTTTCCAGTTCTTTGCTCTTACAAAAAGAGCTGCTACAAGCATTTTTATACACATGGATCCTTTTTCCCTTTCTTTAAATTCTTTGGGGTATAAGCCTAGGTGTTCCTGGATCAAAAGCAATGGATTTTGGGGACAGAGTTGAAAATGACTTTCCAGAGAGACTAGATCAAATCACAGCTCTACCAACAAAGCAAAAATGTGCCTGTTTTTCAGGCCCATTATATGCTCCAACATTTATCATTTTTCTCTTTTGACAATTTGTTATGTGAGAAGTGAAACCTCAGAGCTGCTTTAATCTGCAGTTTTCTTATTATTAGTGATTTGGGTGCATTTTTCAAAATGCTATTGATGATTTGGACTTCTTCCCTTGAAAACCACCTGTTCGTATCTTTTGACATTTATCAACTGAGAAACAGCTCTTCTTCTTACAAATCTGAATCTGTTCCTTATATATCTTGGAAATGAGAATCAATGTATCAGAGAAACATGCTACCGTGGACACCCAAGTCTCCCTGCACCAAGAGTGACATACCCTTCAGCATATTAATATCATTAAATATTTCTTTTACTCAATTCTGTCAAAAGAAAGCATTTAATGTGTGTTGATGATGATCACATAGTAAAGGGATAAGAAAAATTATAGCCCTAACGTAACAAATCTTGAACAATGGGGAGCATATCTCAATGTAAAATGCAGAGCAATGGCACTAGTATCAAATCAATCAACAAGCATATGTTAAACATCTTCTATCTGACAATGAATGAGGATGTAAAGTCAAAACTGAAAAAGTTCCTGCTCTCAAGGAGCTTACAGTCAAAGGGAAAACAACACGAATATTTAGGACATATACAAACTGAATTCAGAGTAACCTTGGAGAAAGCACTGGCAGCTGGGAGCCATGGAGAGGTGATGAACTGAGTTGTGAAGGAAACAAGGGCTTCCAAGAAACAGGGGTAAGAGGGAAAAAGTATTCCAGGTCACCCTTATATCAGAAATAAAGTCATTTACTTTCTTCATGGTTCAAAGAAACAGTTTCTACTGAAGGAATCCTGGTGACAATGCTAGATGTTGTCTTTCCATCACCTCATATCATCACATATTTTAAAATCACAGAGGGGTTGAGGAAGTAAATTAGTTCTGGACTTGACTACAACTCCACTTTACTCCTAGACTCACCCCTAAAAATACATAACTCACTAAGCTACCCACGAGCCAAATCACAAAGGAAGAAAACAAATGCTATAGCCAAACCACTTGTGATGCTGACAGGTAACCAGCACTATACTGTAGATGTCTGACTCGTTTCCAGTTATTACCTTTACCTTTGCTTGGGTTAAAGCTGCCTTCTTGACTTGCAGCTGAGACTGGAGCAGTTTGAAATTTTTGGACCAGCCTTCTGTTTTTGAATCACTGGTCTCCACTCCCAGGTCATCATACAAGGACATCTTTTCTTCTTTTTAAAGCTAAAGGACAAGAGGAGGAAACAGAAGTTAAAAGACAGCATATATATGAATATTAGGAAGAGAGTGGTTTCAATAATCAACAAACTAGCATCCATGGTTCCAATGCTAATATATCTTAGAATCAATTAACATAGAATTCTGAAGCTAGAAGTGACATCTGAGATGTAGCCCAAACTCCTTTACCTTACAGACTAGGAAACAGTGACTCAGTGAGATCAAGTGATTTGTCCAAGATCAGCCTAGGAAGCCAAGAAAGCCCAAAGCTCAGGTTACGCCAATTCTAGTTCTGTGCTTTCTCCTACACCATATGGCCTCTGTTGTATGTCATTTTTGTAAATCCCTTTAGACAATTCCATATTTATTGTTCATGGAAAATTTGTGATAAGTGATTCATGAGTGAATTTTTCTTGTCCCAGAGCATACAGGTATAAAGCTAAATTCTGAATTCAACTGTCATTAAACATCTAAACACTTGTGTCTCAAATTTTATTTTTACTACAACGTTAAAAATCAAAGACAAACCCCTCTTTTAGTCTCTTGTCACAAAGGCTGTACATCAATGCTTCCATAAATAGCTTTCAGGGAATCATAAAAGCCCTCTGGATTGTTACTAACGGCATAAAACTGAATTTCATCTGCCTTCTTACTAAGCCAGCCTGCATCTAAGCTTTGTTTGTACTTTGCTTTTGATGGAATTAAATGCTGCCTTCTTAGAGGTGGATGAACTATTCTGCTGGTAAATCCTGTGGAGTTCTCATTTTTCATTTAGCAGCTTCTGAATTTCCCCATCATTTTCATCAAACCAGTCTTGGTGTCTGAGTGTTCTGACCCAGATGAGCAAATTCAGTGTTGTACACCAAATCTCTGAATCCCACTTCTTTTCTGTTCCACTGTTCCCAACCGTGTGTTGGCTCAACTTGCCCTCCAAGTCAGCAACAAACTGTTCACACTCAGAGGAGAGCTCTCATTTGTTGACATTAATTCTTCTGGTAGTCATTTTGCCTTGGGGGCGGCACTTTTGATGAATGAGAATATTTAGCCTGGAAAGGATAAGTCTATGATCAGTCCAGCACTCCGCACCACACACTGCCTATGGTGCATCACAACTACTCAGTACTGATGGAACCACATTGATTAGTGATAAGGACATGATCCTAGAGAGATGGGCTGAACACTTCCATAGTATTCTCAACATACCATCATCAAACAATGCTGAGGCCACTGACCAGAGGCTGAAGTCAATTCCTCCTTAGCTGAACTTCCAACTGAAGAAGAGGTTTTGAGGGCCATTAGGTTCCTTTCATGTGGCAAAGCACCTGGTGCTGATTCTTTTGTAGCTGAGATTTACAAGGCAGGGGCACCATTGCTCATACAAAAGCTGACAAATTTTCCAGGTTATATGGCAAGAGGAGGTTATCCCTCAGGAGTTCAAGGATGCCTCCATTGTCCGTAAGGGTAAAGGGAATAGAATGCCCTGCAACAATCACAGGGGGATCTTCTCTCTTAGTCACTGTGGTCTCGCTAGAGTTCTCCTTAATAGGCTCATCCTTCACCTGGAAGATGGTCATATACCTGAGAGACAGTGTGACTTCACAGAGGGTCAAGGAACAGTCAATATGGTGTTTGTGGCCCAACAACCCCAGGAGAAATGCCAGGAGCAGAACAGAGGTCTGTACATAATGTCTGTAGATCTGATCAAGGCCTTTGACACTGTTAGTCATGAGGGCTTATAGAAAATTATTTCAAACTTTGGATGCCTGGAGAAGTTCATCAGCACCGTACATCAATTTCATGATGGCGTGTCTGCCCAGGTTCTGGATAATGGACAATGTTCTCATGCCTTCCCAGTCACCAGTGGAGTGAAACAGGGCTGTGTATTTACTCCAATGCCTTTTTTTAGCATGTTTTCAGCCTGTTGACAAATGCTTTCAATAAGGATGAACATGGAATCAAGATCAACTACCATACTGATGACAAGTCCTTCAATCTGAAAAGGCTACAAGCCAAGACCAAAGTGGAAGGAGTATTGATGTATGATTTTCTGTTTGCAGATGATTGTGCACTCAATGCAGCCTCTGAAGCTGAGATGCAACAAAGTATGGATCAATTCTCTGCTGTCTGTGCTAATTTTGGCCTAAAAATTAACACCAAGAAAATACAGGTGCCCCATCAGCCCCATCACACCATCCATATGTGGAACCATCGGTTACAACAAATGGAGAAGTTTTGAATGCTGTGGATAAGTTCACTGATGTATTTTCCAGGGATGTACACATTGACATATGACATGAGGTTGATGTATGCATTGCCAGAGTTAGCTCAGGGTTTGGGAGGTTCCAAAAAAAAGTTTGGGAGAGAAGAGGTAATAGACTGACTACCAAACTTAAGGTCTACAGAACCATTGTGCTGACCTCATTGTAATATGCTTATGAAACATGGACAGTCTACAGCACCATGCCAGAAAACGGAATAGTTTCCATTTGAACTGTCTTAGGAAGATTCTGAGGATCACCTGGCAGGATAAGGTACCTGACACTGAAGTCCTCACTCGAGCTGAACTGCCAAGTATTCAAACTATGCTTCAGAGAGCAGAACACCGATGGGCTGGCCACATTGTTCAAATGCAAAATGTATGCTTGCCAAAAGGACTATTTTATGGAGAACTCGCATGGGGCAGGTGATCACATGGTGGCTAGAAGAAGCAATACAAGCACACTCTTCAAGGTCTTTCTCAAGAACTTTGGATTTGACTGTGCAACACGGGAGACACTGGCACAGGACCACTCAGCATGGTGTACCAACATTAAAAAGGGTGCTGTGCTCTTTGAGTAAAACAGAACTGAGACAGCACAAAGTAAATGCAGGCTGCGCAAATCTGGGAAATCCCCCCCCAAAATTCACACAGATTATCTCTGCCCAACCTGTGGTAGAGCATTCCGAGCTTGTATTGGTCTGATTAACCACAGTTGGACACTATGAAATTTCACTTTATCATGGTGATGTCATTTTGGTCCTCTTCTAGAATGAAGGACAACAACCAACCAACATTAATGCTTAAACATGAAGTTCAGAGATCCTGTTAACCATTAGAACATAAGTTCCTTGAGAGTAAGGCCTGATTGAATGATTCATTCTTTGTTTTCGAATCCTCAACAGCAAGCACAAAATAAATAAATAAATACTTACTAAATGATTAAATTGTATATGTTAAGGGAGCCCCAACATTAAAAAAAAAATCGTGTTTCAAAGTTTGTTGGAATTTAGGACATTTAAATGTGTTACAGTGGTGGTTAAAATCCAAAGCTCCAACTCATAAACGTGTACAATGTAGCACTAATACCAGCAATCAAAGCACTGTGTCCTAAAGACAAGTGATCATGTGTTACAGAAGAGAAAAAATGAAAATTATCTCTCTTAGATGCAGAATTCGACATAAGAAAAAATCTGAAAATAAACTGAAGTTAAGTTTTTCTTTTGAATGTTCTAATTGTTTTTCTCTACATTATTCCCAATGTCTTACTGTTCCTTTCCCTTAGCCCTCTAAGGCCTACGTGATATCTGTCCATCACTGGGGTATCCTGTTCAGGCCTACTTTGCCCTGGTCCCATTCCTCAAATGTTCCAGTCCCAAATTATCTATTTTCTTTCTTCTCCCTTCTTGTCACTCCCCTTCCGCACAAAAACTCCTCCTATTCCAGTGGTGCAGTTGTTTCATTTAGGTTGAAATAGTCCTCTAATCTTTCCACATATTAGCCCAACCTCTACTAAGGGCCTACTTTAGTGATACTGATTTGCCAAAAGCTATACAACCTTGTAAAGGACCAATGGAAAAAAGGTTTGATTAGGAATTGATAATTTTTATGGATGTTCAAAAGACCTGCCCAAGTATGGAAAGGCTCCTCAAGCCATGGCCATAGCAACTTAGAGCAACCATTTACTACAGATGTTATTAACCCCATGGTTCACAGAATCCTAGGAGGTCCATGAACTTGGGAGGGAAAACAATAACATTTTTATTTTCATTAACCTCTTACTGAAATTTAGCATTTTCTTTACTTGTAAAGGCAGGAAATAAACCACAATAATATTAGTAATATGTATAACTTTGTCATCAATAGAAATGAAGAGAAAATTTCATATCATATTACAACTGAAAATTGACTGAATGCCCAGCCTGACATAGATGTTACCTTGTCAAAGACCATCCTAGAGTCTAATGTTCTTATTATTAAAAGGTAAAATTCAACATTTTAAATGTATTGTTTTACTGCTTAATGTGTAAAAGCACATATATTACTATATCATAAATTTGGGTTTTTAATATTTCAAGAACTATTTAAATATAATTGATTTCCTTAGTAATCCTCTATATTTTATTTTATGCATTTAAAAACATTATTGTGAGAAGTAGACTATAAGCCTCACCATACTGCCAAAAAGGCCCAAGACACAAAAATGGTCAATAACTCTGTCTATTAAGACGTAGAAGTTTGGCAATGTACCTTTGTGAGTCACTGAGTCAGCATCAAAGAACTAGCAGATTCTTGTCTGATGTTAATTTATTGTTCCTATCGTAAGCCTACATTCCTACTATGTTCTTTTTCTTACTCAACACATAACATTTTCCAAAAGCCTCAGCTGATTCTGGCCTTTAGCTTTCCTGATACATTCCTTAAAAAGCACATAATATTTTAGTGTTCATCTCAGATATTTATCTTTCCTTTCGTCTTTTGTACGTTTGACTTATCTAATATCACATGTTCACTCTCTTCCAAAGCTCCTGTTGCTTCTATTTCTTCTGACTGGTCAGAATCAGGTACAGAAAAACAATTCATTTCACAGCTTTTACCTTCTCAAAGGTGAAATTATCAACAAGATATGAAACAATGTTCTAATTTTAGCAAAGACCCCTCTTTCTCTCTTATAATTATATCCTGCCTATTCTGTGATCTGTGCCAGGACTTGGGGTGCAAGGGTATGCAAGCCATCTTTGAGTATGGTAAGCTGTCATGTAGGAGTACTGGACTTATTTCTGGTCCCAGAGGACTGAACTAGGAGCACTGGAAAAGAGTTTTAAAGAACTGAATGGAGGTTGTGAGAAAAGTCTCCACCTCCACCCCCAGCAGCTGGTCTAAGGGCAGAATGGATAGCCTCTGGATATAGTAGGTCATGTATCATTGTGGATCTTCAGGCAGAGATGGGATAACCATTTGTTGGGAACAGAAAAAAGCCATTCAGGTATAGGTTGGTCTTGGTCATTTCTGGGGTTTCATCCATGACTGCGTCTGTGAATTCATCATCCATTTTCTCTACCTGACTGGGCATTCTGAAATATATTCCCATAATGATATCATTTGTTTTTCCTATTAATTTTTTTCTGTTCCCAAATGCTTCTTATCATTTTCACCTCTTAGGTTCAAGGTTTTCTACACAGCTATATATATTCTGGATATGTAATGCTAATCTGTCTAATCTAGTTTTTTTAAGCATAGTTCCTGGCACAGAGTAAGAACTATATTAATAAATGCTCACTAACTTATTTAGAATAATAAGGTTTATCTTTTTCTCTCAAGAATCATAACTGAGTTAGGATTTCTATCCCACCAAGTCTCAATGAGACTTAGGAGAATCCAATTATTTCCTTGTGTTAAGATAACAATCTCACTTTAGCAACTATACTATAGTAACACAACACATAAATCTCTGAGGATATGAGTATCATTTTTATCCCTTTTCTCTCTTTTTGGTGCTTGTATTAACTGAGTAGTTCTAATGCTAGTTTTAGGTTCCATTTTTATTCCATGATAAGAAGTACCTCCCCCCAACCCCATATGGCAAATTTAACAGTTATAAATGCACCTTTTTCTTCTTCTCTATTTTCACTTTCCAGCACTCTCTCTGCATGAGACTGGCAAGTCTCCTGGAGAATATATTCTTACTTATTCTCACCAGATTCACAAAACAGAGAACCTCAGATTTGTAAGAGATCTGAGTTCAACCCACAGGCCTTACAATCACCAGTAACATGGGGTGAGAACCATAGGGTATTAGATAACCAAATGATCTTCATCTTACATAACAGAAATAAACATCTTCAAGCATTTTAGATTAAAACAAACCAACCAGTAATTCTTAAAGCCTAAGAGGAAAAGAATAAAAGGAAAACTTCAGATATCCAGTAACTCTTTTCCATAATCTTCATTCAGTCCATGAACTCTGTACATTCACAAAAGTAAATCAACAAGAAGTTTTGCAGTGTTTTACCTGTGAATTCTATTCTACCAATTTACTTAAAGATGGCTCTATGAACAAGTCAGTGTAATCTATCTCAATACTTTTTCAAACTCCTAGTTTCTTTTTTTTAATATTTAAAAAATGAATTTATTTTCATTTTCAACATTCACTTTCATAAAATTTTGAGTTTTCATTTTTCTCCCCATCTCTCCCCGCCCTCACCCCAAGACAATGTAAAGCTGCTGGATTCTTTGTTTTTCTAGTTCCTCTAAGCTCCTTGGGGCCAGGGTGCTTTTGTCTGGCACTTAAATGCTTATTAATCAACTAAACCTACTAAATCCAAATCATTATTTTGGGTTCTGAAATAACTTAAAAAAAAAAAGGTTAAGACAACACAATTAAATCTTAACTACACTCCTCTAATAGCAGGGAAATAAAACTATAAATGGTCTACTAATATATAAGAAAGCTGTATCTCAGTTTGGAATGCATCCAAAAATCAAATTTTTATCTAAGGACCTTTTTATCATTAAGCAGCTCTTTCTGTATATATTTTAAAGGGAAGATGTCTATTTTCTTGAAGCTAAAAAAAATTCTTATAGAGAAAAAAACCCAATGTCCACATAACATGGGGCTACATGATAAACATGCTATTTCAAATCTGATAATAATTTTTTAAACTGAAGACACATAAGAAATTGTATGCAGTAACAGCAATATTATTTTAAGAACAACTAAACATAATTTATAATAATAAACATAATTGTCTATTATAAATACCCAAATAAACTATAAAGGACATGTGAAGAGAAAGACATTATCTGCATCCAGAGAAAGAACTGATAAATAGAAATGTGTATAGAATAATTATATATATGTATGTGTATACATATACATACATACATACATATTTGTGTCTAATGGTAGCCATCTACCTGGTAGGACTGGGGAGGCGTGGTGGAGGAGAGACATAAGGAAAAAGAAACTGACATAACTTTTCTGTATATTTCGAAGGAATAGCAAGTTGTACGTAGCACATTTACAGTTTCATGTACAATCATCTTTTTACTGTATCATATTATGGAAACGTTTGTTTCATTCCATAAATTAAAACTTAAATTAAAAAAAAACCAAAGAGAAATTTTTTGCACCTCCTGGCACCCCTACATTTGTTGAATTTTAAAACAAAAAAAATGTTTTAAGCAATGCACTGCTCTAACATTTTCAGTTCACTTTAACTCAGTGACACCATCACTACCAAAATAACAAGATGAGATGGCTAGCACATTTAATAAAGATTTTTTTAAAAGTTCAGCAAACCAAACAGCATACAGACTATATCTGACAATAATCCACATTCATAGTCTACTTCCTCTACAATGACATGAGGGAGGAGCATTTCCTTAAATAACTCTTCTACAAGACCAACCTTGAGCATTATCATTTCACAGGATTCATTTTCATTGTTCTTTCCTTTCCACTGTAATACTTGTGTGTACAGTTTTCCTGGTTCTACTTACTTTTCCCAATTTGTATCTTCCTAAGTGTCTCTGAATAACTGACATTTGTTAATAATAATAACAGCTAGCATTTGTGTAACATTTTAATGTTTATAAGCACTTTGTATGTTGTGTATCTCTTGGTCTTCACAACAACCCTGCAAGGCAGGTACTACCTTATCCCCATTTTACTAGGAAGTATAGTAAATTACTATGGAAGCCAAAAGAGGTTAGGTAACCTGGCCAGGGTTACACAGCTAGTAAGCCTCCAAAATGGAATCTGACCTCAGATTTTCCTGACTCCAAGTCTAGCACTCTATGAACTCGGACACCAAAGTGCTTATGTTAACAAGTGTTACTGTCTTTGACTTCCTTGGGGCCTAAAAATACTGCTATGTGCAGGTAAAAAGATGTAGACATTTTGCCACTATTTTTAAAGCATAATTTCAAATAGCTCTCCAGAATGACTGACCTAATTAATGGCATCACTGAGAGTTTATTAGTCTGTCTTTGGAAAGTGACAACTGTTAGAAAATCATGAATATCTTTGCAGCCCCCGCACACACACCTCCTCCTTTACCCAGTCTTCTCTTCTGCATCTCCCCTTCCTTCAACTAATCCCCACAGGGCACTGCACTGGAGAGACCCCCTTTCAGGCTGATGCTGATTCTTCCTGAGATTTGGGCACAGAGTTACAAATCCATCTCACTGAACTATCATTTCTGAGATTTCTGTCACATGCTTTGATGAATATGTATATGTGTGTGTTTGTGTGTGTATGTGTGTGTGTGTGTGTGTGTGTGTGTGTGTGTGTATATATATATATATATATATGTATGTATGTACATAATATGGCATTTCCCTCACCTACTAACCCAACAACTGTTTTAAAGAAAAAATTAAGTCTGGAATGACATGTTCTGGAAGAAACCACACTGACTTTTTGAGATTACTTCTCCCTTATTGAGAAATCATCTATCCTCCTTAACATGTTCTACAATTGTGTCAGGAATCAAATTCAAACTCATGAGCTTATAACTTGCAGAGTCCGTTCCCTTCCTCCTTTGGACAATCAGAATGTCCTATGAGCCCCTTACTAAAGGCACCTCAAACTTAACATGTCCAAATTCATTTTTCCCTCCCAAACTCAATCCTATTCCAAAGACATGACCACCTTTCCAGTCATCTGAGTTCAAAACCTTGGTGTCACCATCACCTCTCCATTCCTATTCACCTCATATGTCTAGTCAGTTATCCACTGTTTTCTACTGCTAAAATATTTTCCCCCTTTTCAGCACTCACACAGACATCACCCAGTTTAGACCCTCATCACCTATTGCCTCAATTATTCTATCAGCCTCTAGATTACTCTTGACTCTAAAACATCCTTCACTCTGCTGATCAAAAGAGATATTTGTAAATCACTTGGCACATAGCAAGGTGCTTAATACATGTCTCTTCCCTTCTCTCCTACAAAGCCTAGGTCCAACAATCTCTGCTGAGTCCACTACAAATTAGTTAAGTAATTTCAACTGGAATCCCACTGAAGCAAGGCAATTCTTTTATCTCCCTAGTTGAGTCACCCCATCCCAATCACAAAAGGAGCTTTCCCAAACATTTTCATCATTCTGCAGGCCCTACCTTGTGGGCTGAAAATATAATGTTTCACTGAACCTTCTTCCTTTCTTAGTGCAGGGCCTAAGGTTCTCCTCCCTAGGAATCATCTTAGACTCTTCAGCCTCATTTCCCTCCACCTCTCTCCGTAGCCAACCTGTTGTCAAGCCCTGTCCAGCATCTCTGGAATAGGCCTCCTCTGCTCCTGACACTGACATCCTCATGTCCTCACAGTCCTCCTGGACTGCTGCAATAGCCTTCAGTTAGGTTCCTGGACTCACATCTTTCCTCACATTCCAATCAGCTGTCAAATTGATCTGCCTGGCTAGGTTATCTCCCTATTCACCTCAATTCAGTGGCTCCCTACTACTACCAGGATAAAACATAAAATCCTTTGTTTGTGGTTTTTAAAGCCCTTCAAAACCTTGCCCCTTCCTACCTTTCCTGTCTTCTTATATCTTACTAGCCACTTTGAGCCTGCCCTCCCCCCAAATAACCTACAGGGAAGTGACACTGGCTTCCATGCTGGTTCTCAAACAATACCCTCTGTGTTTCTGTAGTCCTAACTCACAGTACTGTCCCTGAAATAGCAGGCTTCTTAAATCCTGCAGAGAACTCCCTCCTGGAACTTTAAGATATCACCCCAGAGTGGCTGCTAAGCAAGAACATCAGTTCATTCTTTCAGTACTCTAATAGCAATTGTTTGGAGTCCTGTAACTCGAAATCCTCAAGGTGAGCTAACTATTCTGTAACTTTTTTCCTATTTATCTTTGCTTGGTCATCTCCCTATTGGCCATTTTTGTGCTTTCCTTTCCAATCCAAAGATCATTTTCCTTAGTAGAGAAAACAAGAAAAATAAAGAGTACTGTAACTCTCCTTTCTGTGGGTAGCCATCATTTCATTTACTGAGCACCAGGCACTTTTTTAAACCTCTTTTCCCCCCAAATCTTATAAGCTCCACCAACCCTCCCATAGTTCTCTGCACATACAGTAAGTCTCTCCTTTCCCTCTCATCAGAAGCATTTCTTGGGGTTTTCACAATTCATTCTTTATGGCTCCTAAGCAGGCTTTCCAGGTAAAATTTGAGTCTGTGGGACCCTATCCATGCTTTCTCAGAAAACTCTGCAATCGACTCTCCCCAAAACAAGCCCAACTAAGCCCAGTTTTCCTGGCCTAATCTATCATAAACGCTAAAATGGGGTAGTCACTTTGTCCAAGATTCCCTTCATTTTCACCCCAGCAACTAATTCCTTTCACTAGTGCCTTCACTTTTTGAAACATGAAATGATGGCTTTAAGCTAACCCTACCAATTCTACAACAGGCCTCTTCATCAGGCTGTGAGCCGTTTCTGAAAAGAAGGGTCTGGAAGGGGAAAAGGGGAGAAGATGGGATAGAAAGGAGGGGTCTGCCCAGTGAAAGGGACCAAGGTCGGGAGCTGCAACAAGTGGGACTTGAGGGAGATAGCAGAAAGGAAGGAGGGAGCGGAGCAGGTGGAGGGCAGGAAAGGGGTAGGAGGGGGAGAAAGAAGGGACAGAGGGAGTAAGAGGGAGCGAGAAGAGGGCGGCAGGGAGGAGGAGGGGTGGGATAAAGAGCGAGGGAGGGGCTGGGGGCAGGAAGAGGGGGTTGCAGAAAGAAACTAAAAGCAGCAGACTCCTCGCTCTTGGAAGGAAAGGGGGGGAAGCGGGCAGGGGGTGAAAGCAGGAAGGGGTCGGGGTAGGAGGCCCCGAGCGGAGCGCTCGTTACTCTTGGAAGGAAGGGGATCAGGGAGGGCCGGGAGCAGGGCCCAGCAAAGACCAGGAGGGAGACCGCAGGTGTCTGGGCCCAGGCGGCCGGCCAGTCTCCCTCGGCCCCTCCGCAGCGCGGCCTAGAGCGGGCCCGGGGCCGGGGGCCGGCGTTCTCGCTCGGACCAGGCCTGCATGGGCCTCGGGGAAGAGGGGAGGGGGCCGGTCGGGGAGGCCGTGCGCGGGGCGGGAGGCTGGAGGGGGTTACTCACCCGGGGGGCCCGGCGGACTTTCCCCATGGGCCGGAGCGGCGGCGGCGGCGGCAGCGGGCAGGAGGTGGCCGGGGCAGCCGAGCCGAAGTGCGCAAGCTCGGCAGCTCCACCAACCGCGTAAGGGCAGAGCGGCCCCGGAAACCAGGCGGGAGGATTTTTTTAACGAGAACGGCGTAAGCGTCAGGAGACGCCACGGCCTGCGCCAAATGCGTAGAGGAAGCCGCGGCTCGCGGTCGGTTGCAGGGAGAGAGGGTCAGGGGTAGGCGGGAGGAGCAGGCGTCTGCTTGTGGGGCGACATCTACCGGTGGGAGGCCAGGAGCACGTCTCACTCTCGCCTCTTTCCCATCCTCCCACTGGCTCCTGAGCTTTGGGGAAGGACCCTCGGGCGAGCGCTGCCCCCAGTTGCGCAGGCGCGCGTTCATCCCAGATGTAAAACTTGACAGCCCTTGGCCCCTTTCCTGCTACCCTCCCTCTGGCCTCGTTCCTTGTTTCTCTGATGGCTTTAGACTGAAGTCGCCCAACACCCCCATTTCCCAGATGAGGAGACTCGCCTAGGATCCCAACACCTAGTAAGTGTCTGAGGCAGGATTCGAACTTTGGTCCTTATGGCTCATTTGAGGAGGATGGTGCTGACTTCCAGCCTGTAAGGCCATTCACTGGTCATGCCCACGCCTTTTCTGTTTCTACAAACAACGGCTTTCTTTGGGACCGCAGCTTCTGGTCTCAGGTTTTCCTTTCATTTTTGAGGTTGCTGCGATAGCCATTTCATAGTTTTCCTTCAATTTGGCTGCCTTCTTTTCTTGAGGTGGCTTATTATCTGCAGCAAAATTAGGCCACATTTCAGTTTCTTTTTTCAGATGTGCAGCAGGACGGAAGAACTGTGCTGCGGGATCAACCTCCAGGCAGCAGGGGGCGCCGTGTGAGCGGAGAGCGGAGAGGAGACGGTCTAGCTCCACGAGTGGGGGCGGAGCCTCGGCTCCTCCAGCCTCCATCTCCCCCTTCTAAGGGGCCGGGCCCCCCCCGACCTGTCATTCTCCTGGCTGTCCTGCCATTAACTCCTGTTTCCCCGTGTAGTTTTCATTTATGGTTTCTTGAAATAAAGCCCTGGAAAACCAGGCTAGGATAAAGCCCGTTGGGGATCAGATGGAGCCAGCTGACCACGCCTTAAACCCAAATCCCTCTGGCTCTCGCTGATTGGCCAATCACAGGTCCCCGCCCACGCCTCTAGGTTATTATTTGGGCTCTGATGGCTCAGAGCGATGGCCAAGGGTTATGTCATGGTCTTCCCCTCCCTGGTTGATTCTTTTGGGAAGGCAAACAAAAAAGTCTTCGGTCTCAATTCTTACCTCGCCTTTCATTCCTGATCCGGCATGGCCTCAGACCAAGTGAGACCTGCGAGGACCCAGAAAGGCCAAGGTCTCCCCTTGTGTCCTGGGCCAGCCCAGCCTGTGTCCTGCCAACAGTACCGCACTTCAGTCCAAGTCACGCCCCGCTCTGATATCCCTGGTCCCCTTCAAGAACCTAGGACAAGCAACAACTCACTCACGCCTTTCAGTAACAATACCAGTTTGAGTTGGCTTATAAGTTCACAGAATTCTTGTGAGACAGGGAGCATAAATATGAGTCTCCATTGTATAGGTGAGGAACCCGAGCCCAAAGAGGTGACTAGTAAATGTTCCCTGAGTTCTACACTTTATAGGTAATCTAGACTCTGGAAAACTTTAGAGGCTAGCAAGTCAATCGATCAACTGTGGGTCAGGCACTGTTTTAAAGGCTGGGGATTACCAAGCAAGGCGAAAACAATCCCTCTGCTCCACAAGCTCATAGTCCGTGTAACTAACTAGGCAGATAAAACAGATGGGAGACAATCTGAGAGCAGAAGGTACTAGGAACTGGAAAGACGAGCAAGGACCAGCCTTCTGGAATAAATGGGATTTGGAAGTCTTGGAAGAGGCCTGGAAAGCTGAGAGTCAAGCAAAGCAAGAAAGTGTTTCAGACTAGTGAAAAGTCATCAGGAGGAGTGTCCTGTTCCAGGAACAAGTAGGATGGAGTGGAAGAGGGGATGGAGGGGAATAAAGTTTAAAAAGAATAGAAAAGCAGGAAGGGGTCAGCTTAGGAAAAAGCTTTAATTACTAGACAGGAGGGCTTTGCATTTGATCTAGGGGGCAATAGAAAGCCACTGGAATTTTTTGAGTTGAAAAAAATCATCTTGGCAACTAAGTGGAAGATGGATTGACAAGATCACAGACTCCAGTTAAACATCCAGTTAGAAAACATCCTGTTAAGAGATGTTCAAAAGACAAATGGTGTCTGTTCAAAAGAAACCAAGTGTCCAGTCCTAGTTTTTCTCAGGAGGAGGGAAAGGGGAACTCTTGACAAATGGTCTCAAATTTTTCAGTGACAGTAAAAGATAAGATAGTCAGCTTGGAGGGTGCGGTTAAGGCTGGGGCAGAGAGAGTACCATGGAAGACTGGAGGAAAGATGAGAAGGTTTGGAACAGATGCTTTGACAGTGAGATAGTAACGTGGTAAGGAGTATAAAAATGGCTTTGCTGTTTTGAAAAGGAACTATTATCCCCAAAATTCAGCCCCTAGCCATACAGTCTGTTGGGGAAAACAGAAAAGGATTCCCCTGCTTGCTCCCTCTCCACCTCCCTCAATTTTTCCCAAAGAATGTAAGTTCCATAAGGGCTGAAAGTTTTGTTTTTATGCTTACTAAATTTTTGCAGTTGAACATACCTGAGTTAGGTAATAGGGATACATGGACAAAAAAACCCAAAAACCGAAACAGCTCGTGCCTTTCAACACTGGGGGATGGGGTAGGAGCACAAAAGAGTACACCACAAATAAATGAATATACTTGAAGTAACTTCAAGGTGGAGAAAATACTAAAAACTGGAAGAATCAGGAAAGGCCTCTTCTTGTAAAATGTAGCTTTTGAGTGGAGTCTGAAGGAAGAGGAGGGGCAAACTTGAGGGGGTGGGATGGGGTGGTGGTGGGGGAAGTCTTTGCAAAGGCACAGAAGCAGCAGTCGGAATGTCCTATTACACAGAATCTGTGAAGGGGAATAAGATGGAATCAGCCTAGAAAGACAGATTTGAGACAGATCTTGAAGGGCCTTCTGCTGGACAGAGGTGTTTGTTTTCTTATCCTCCTAGGGACAATAGGGAACCACTTAATCTTCTTCAGTCCAAACTGAGTAGGTCTGGGATTTAAGAATATCATTTTCACAGCTAAGTGGAGGATGGATTGGATAAGTAAGAAACAGAACGCCAATAAACCAGTGAAGAGGCTATTTATTGTCATATAGCCAAGGCCAGAGGTGATGAGGCTTGAACTTGGGTGGTTGTTGTACGAACAGAGATAGTAGTAGAATGCAGAGATATATATCAACAGGAAATCACACCTGCACAAAACTTAGGTGAAAACTAGATTTATTACAAAAGGAATGTGGAAATGAATGTGGAGCAAAAAGTTCACAATTATTACAGAAGTTTACGTTTTTATTATTGCAGGACAAAGGGAGGAGGGGATGCCAGAAGAGTGAGACCTGGGAAAGGGACCCATGCAGCAAGGGATGGGGGGAGCAGGGCAAGGCAAAAGCCACAGTCATTTCCCTTGGGAATTGCTAGACTATGAAAGATAGGAGGGTTTGCTTATCTGCCAAGGACCCTGGCTGCACAAACATTGTCCTAGCCTAGCACAGACTGGCTGGCACCTGTTTTGCCTCCCAAGGACACACAGGGAGTCCAGGTTGGGGGTGCAATGACAAATTATGTCAGCTTCATCCTTGACACATTCAGGGCTTCCTGCATGCTCTGGGTTCATTGTTTCTGGAAAATATGGCAACTCAAAAAGGCAAGTTCAGGGGACCCCTTAACATCCCTTAACACATGGTAGAGGTAGACTCAGTAAGACCGTTCCATGAATTGGAGATGGGGAGGGAGAGTGAGAGAGTAGTTGTGAACCTGGGTGACTGGCCTCCCTTGGTGTCCTTTAAATAACTAACTTGCTGCATCTCTGGACTCTGGGCATTTTCATTGGCTATCTCCCATGTCTGGGATTCTCTACCTACTGCCTTCTTCAGCTTCCTTCAAGTCCTTGCTAAAATCCCACCTTCTGGAAGAAGTCTTTCATTATCTTCTATAATCTGTTATCAATTTATCTTGTTCATATCTTGCTTGTACCTGGTTGTTTGCATGTTTTCTTTTCCACTAGACTGTAAGAACCTGAAAAGGAGGAACTGTCTTTTGCCTTACTTTGTATCCCCAATGCTTAGTAAAGTACCTAGAATATAGTAAGTACTTAATAAATGTTTACTGACCCACTGATTGTAGTGCCTTTAATAGAAATTAGGAGAGGGATTGGTTGGGAAAAGGTTAATGGTTTCTGTTTTGGACATGTTGGGTTTGGGATGACTATGAGATATATATAAGTTGATGTCTAGCAGGCATTTGGTAATTCCAGCCTAGGGGTCAGAAGAGATGAGGGCTATATGTATAGATTTGGAAATCATCAGCAGAGAGAGATGATGGGTAAATCTGTGGTAGCTAATTAGATCATCAAGAGTCTATATATATATATGTATATATATATATATACATATATATATATACATATATATGTATATATATATATATATACATATATATATATATATTAATGCTAGGCACTGAGAATATAAAGAAAGGCCAAAAAAAAAAAAGGTCCCTGCCCTCAAGGAGTGTGCATTCTAATTATCAAAAGAGAGATGGTAGAGAGAGAAAAGAAGGCCTAGGTCAGTGTCCTTACCCAAAGAGGGGGTGGCTTGGATGACAATCCTTCAAATGATACTTAAAAGGATCATCCAGACAGGTAAAAGGAGAACCAGGAGAGAGCAGTGTTATTAAAACCCAGGGAAGAGAGAGTGTTTCAGAGAGGATGGTGAAGAATGACATATACACACATATTTATGCATATATTCATTTATATTTAGCATCTTAATATCAAATCATTAACAAAATTAATATAAAAATTAATTATAAAAAATATTAACCTTAAATTTATTTTATACTAAATATCAAAATAATATAAATATAATAAAGATAAGTCTAGATATATTAAAATTACTATATTATATCCATATTTTGTATATTTTTAGAGAGAGAGAAAGAATAAAGGAGGGAGGTCAAAGAGGATGAGTGCATATAAGAGAGATTTTGTGGTTAGGAGATCATTGATGACCTTGGAGAGGGTAACTTCAATCTAGTGCTAAGGTCAGAAGCCCAGTTGCAGTGAGTTAGGAAGTGAGTTAGAAGTGAGGAAGCAGAGTCAACAAGTGCAGACACATTTTCCAAGGAATTTTTCTATAAAAGGGAGGAGAGCTGGTAACCATAATGGAAGGAGATGGTAGTATCAAGTGAGGAGTGCTTTGAAGTCAGGAATCTCTTGACTCCTCTTCCAGTGACATACTCTGCTTCTCTCGATACTGTGGCCAGAACTAACCTTACCAGGATGCAAAGGGATTGGTTGCTGCCACCTACCTTGTAAAATTAGAAAGGTATAGGTTCCCCCTGTTCTCTCTACTCTACCACATTCCATGTAAATTCCACTATTAGAAACTTCAGGTAACGGCATCTGCTATTATTCACACTTGGTGAAAGATATATTAAATTTTTTGCAGTCATCCAAACTTAGAGTAAATTATTTCTATTGCCTTTCTAAATGACACCCAGAGATCAGCAGATTTTGAGTGAGTGGGCCAGAGGGGCCACTGTAGCATTGACTGCTGAGGCTGCTTAGAGGAGATAGAAGGGAGAAAGGAGATACAAGAAGGGATGGGAGATTTTTTTATGGGAGGTGGGGAGAGAAAGGGAGAGGAAAAGCTTGAAGAAAGGAGTGAAATATAGAAAGAGGAAGTGATAGGTCTTTGAATACAAACAATTTCCTATTTTTGTCCAACTTGAAGAAAGTTCCTGGTTCTCTTTTTTCTTCTTGAAGAGCCCCAGAATAGATGACAGAGTCAGAGTCCCTCTCTTTTTTTTAAAGGTTCAATGAGCCATCTGTTCTTCCTTCTTTGCAGCCAATGAGAAGCTTCTTAATCTCAAAGTGAAAGGCCTTAAACTCTGAGTCACACATGGCCAGAAGGAGCAGGCCTCATCATCCCCAAAATACCAACCCTCCTTAGCACTGGGTCAAGCACATGTATTTGGCTAGAAGCAGGGAGAGATGCTCTATGTATGCACTATTTAACTTCCTTGTTATACTATAATTTAATCTTTTACTTATTATTTAGGATATTGTTTGGTAATTTCCTCAGTAGAGAATTAAGGCATGACCTGTAGTACAGAACCAAATGTCTTAGGTTGACGCAGGTCAGGTTCCATTTGGGGGTAGCTTCTCACTAATATATATCACTCCAGAAAGCTTTTCCCTGTCTATATAAGAGTTATAGTTGTGGTTAAGTTGGTACAAAAAAAATAAAAGATCTTCAGTACCTTTGCAAGCACTTAGACCAACAATACATCAAATATAGGACAGGCTTTATTTGACCCGACAGGAAATAGCAAAAAGACAGAATACTCACAGCCAAGCCCATAAATAGATGAACAGTTGAACAGTGCAAAACAACCCTCCTCCTCTCTCCAGTGGGCCTCCATTTCCCATAAGGACTAACCCATATTTGGAGAAACCCCAAATAAGTAAATCATGTGGGGCTGCCAGAGTTGACTCCTTTTACTTGGTTAGTCCCAGTTCCCTTAAGCAACTACATAGCTCTTCAGGCTTAAGATATTACATTGGGGTACCCTCTTTAATCACTACTTCCAGGAAATTTCTTTTTCATTTCCTGAAACATGGCATTCAGATTCTTTGTATTTATCGAGAGATAAGTAATTCTCAGCAATTGCCTGCTATTTATGATATTTTTATTTGTTAGGATTACAGATAACCTTTTATGTTTATTTGTTTTAAAATTCTGTTTTGTTATCTATTCTGTCCCTTGTGTATTCATGTTTTCTGGATGGGCCTTTCTATTCCAGAGAGAATTCATTGATTTAAGATTTTCCACTGACTCTTGGAGCTGTCAAGAATCGTTTGCCTTTTTTCTGTTCATTGATTCTGTATCCATTTTAATAGATGCTAGGTTTCCTTTCATTTATCATACAACACTTCTAACCTACTTTGAAGATTTTTACAGTAAATTCATTTCTGCATCTAGGTATTTTGTTGGCACTATTGTTTGGGTCTTTTTGTGCCACACATTTTTTAGCTGCTCTTTTCATTTTCTCTATGAGATCCCTCTGCAGATTTTTTTTCCCCTCTCTTTGGTTGTTGATTTTATTTGGCACATTTGGTGCAATTTTGAGGTGATGAAATACAAGCTGGTCAATTTTTACTACTTACTCAGGCATCTTGTAATAGTCTCTTCTATGTGACTTTTTTCTATCTATTTAGAAGTGAAAGGGCAATGAAGTATAGTGTTGATAGCATGAAGGGATGGTCCTGTTGCCCAGTGAGGCCTTTTTAAGGATTTATGAAATCCAAGAAGCAATAAAGGAACAGGGAAGTGGTTAGAGACTGGAACTGATCAATGGGGCAAAATCCTGCAAGAAAAGGGGATTAGGATCCAAGATGTATGTTAAAAGACCAGAAGAGGGTCCAACTCATCCCCCATCCTATGACACTAGAGCAAAGAAGGAAACAAGAGGTGGAAGCTATAAGAAGGTGGATTTTTGTTATTCTTTCTTAGAGTTAAATTTTTCAGGACCCATGGCCATAACAATCTTTGTTTCTCAGACTCATGGCATGTAAACATCTCTACCACACTTGCACAGCATTATATCATGATAAATGATATAAATATTTATGCTTAAATTGTAAATATCCACTGTGACTGTGCAATGAGATATAATGGTGTTGATAATGTAAATTTGTGAGGCTATTGCTGGCAAGATGCCTGCTTTGTCAGTTGCCCTATAAAGCAAGTGAGCACTGGTCAATGAGTGGGGAATCCTTAGGGTTGAATGCACAAACTGGAATGCTGTGCATACCTTGATTGATCCCCATCAAGACTTGGGGAAAATTTGTGTTTGCCTCAACTGGCCCCCATTGAGGTTTGAGGGGATTTAAGGGATAACACAAGTTGTGCCTGTCTCCATTGACCCCATGCAGACATTAGGGTAGTGGCTCCCCCTTCATGCTGGCCCCTGTGAGAAGGGTGATTAGGCAATGCTGTAGGAGTCAGTCTTCCCGTTATCAGCACCCTCTTGTGAGAAGACCAAACTAGAATAAAGATTACTGACCCCTCCAGAGGTGTATTCATATCCTTCTTGTCTGACCAGATCAAGAGTGAACCTGTGGTTGCAGACCTCCCATGTGTTACCTGTTTTACAGAAGTGCACAGATCTTTTTAGGTGTTGGAGTATATAGAATTTATAATCCATGGCCTTAATCTCTGCTAAAATAGGAGTTGAGGTCATCTGCCAAGAGAGGTGAGCGGTACAACAAAGGTCTATGGAGAAAAGAGGAAGTTTAACAGATGCTTTGGGGAAAGTGGTAGGTATTCAAACAGAGAGGAGCAAAAAACCATTCTAGCTGATCAATGACAATTTCAAATTTCAAGTGTATCTGCTGGCTGTTCAGATGGCAGTTATAATTCATTGTTTACTAGCAAGAGTTTTCCTTCAGTCTTTGTCCTCTATTTAGGAAGAACATTAATGGTGTACTTTTTCCAGATGAATATAGTGTTACTATATTTTTTTTAAAAAATCACCTGTCCATAATTTTTAAAAACATAGTTTAATTTTTACCTTTCCATTACTGATCTCATATGTGTAAGTACAAACAAATAAATGCAAGTGAATCAGAAAAGAGCTAAGAAATGTATAAAAGGGAAGTCTAAGTCAGGCCTGCACCCTGATTAACATTCAGCATGATAGGATCAGGGGTTCTACAAGAGGATGCCAATCCAAGTAACTCTTTTCTTTTAAATATTAAAAATGCAATCATGTATCAAAAATATCTATTTACATGTGGCAATATTGGGGTATGAAAATAGGCTTAATTTTCTTTCTTCTGTTTCAAAAGTCCCTAATTTTTCTTTAGTCTAGGGGTAGGTAGACCATATTGCCAAACCAACATTTGGAGACAAAAATATGTCTGTAGAGTATGTCAAACCCCAAAGTGTTCTGTGGCCAAATTAGTTTAGTAAACACTGGCCTAAAATAAAGATTGAATAAGTCACTTGCCCCTTACATTGTTTACATCTCTAATTGGCAAAGTGTTCAAAAGCTTATCCTAGGCAAAAGTTTCAACAGGCTTTCTTCCTGAGGCCAAAATTTACTGGGACTCAACCTCCTCTAAGAAATTCCTGCCAAATATTATATCAATATGTGGCCAATTTATTTTTTAATGTGTAGTATATATCTAGACTTTCCTCAGAAAAGGTATTCTTATACCTTTTCTTATAGAATAGTCATTATTTTAATAGTAGTACAGTGAAAGTTTAACTCAGAACTACCAGATAAAAATTTATGCTATGTAAAGGAGTCACAACTGCCTTTCTGGTATTCTAAATTTCCAATAAAAAACAAAGCACTATACATAAAGTGGAGTCTTTAGTGTCTACTTAATGTTTGTTTCCAAAATGGCTTTTCTGGGGGGGGAGTGGGGGAGCAAGAAGTTGTTTCTAGGAACTCTATCTGTTTTCCTTACCAGTGCTAACTTAGCTGGTAAATCTAATCTTCACTTCTGGATGATATTTGTCACCTATGTTGAAAGTTTGTCTCTAGATCGTGACAACAATTGCAACTGAAACACATGCTCTAAAAATTAGTTTTTAAGCATATCTACATGCCTGTATCATATACAAACTGGTGAATACCATAATCATCATCACCAAATCTACATTTTTCCTTGGTTTCCATTACTGTGAATACCACATAATTTTTAGAATTCTTAAGACTTTCCTTTAACTTCTTTTGTTTACCAAAGTGTCTGTTTTAAGGTCACCTTTCTGGTTTACATTTTTTTCTCAATTACTTTTAAGCAAATCAACTATACTACTAAAACACATAATACACTTTAAATGTGATTTGTTCATCCATCCTGTAAAAAAAAAAAAGACATAATTTTCAGATGGCTTAATCTTCTATAATTTTAGATAGATTTTTACAAAAAAATTGGTACATGAATAGTTACACATTTATAGCCTGACTTTGTGCCACATGAGGTCTACTTTATAGTTAATAATGCTTCATAGAACTGTTATTCACAAGTAAATAATGTGAACTATTCTTTTGATCCACCTGAATAACATAATCCCTTCATACAAACATTGGATTTTGACCCCAAACACAGTTTAAGTCCTGTGTGTTATAAGGACAAAGCATCATGTGACCTTAAAGATCACATTTTCTGACCCAACTGTTTTTACTGATGAAGGAACTGATGTTCTGAGAGGCTTGCCTCAGGTCACACAGTCAAGTTAATCACAGAGTCACTACCATAATTCAGACTTCCTGACTTTTTCTACTCTTTCTATTCTAACATACAGCATAGCATAACATAGTATGTTGTTTTCCACCAAAATATAACATGTACATCATTTGTGGTAGGAAAAAATAATAAATTTTAAGTCATATAAATATCCTAGTTTTTTCTAAACAGGAACATATATACCTTTCCAGAAAAACTCCCTACCTGCAGTGATAAAATAGTATTATACTGTGCATCATTCAAGCAAAAGCTTCTGGTTATAGAGCCAGAGGACCTATGAGAAATCTGTTCTGTGCACGACTGGAGGATATAGTACAGGATCAACTACTAAGAGGCAGCTAAGTGGCGAAGTGGATAGAGTTCTGGACTTGGATTCATTTAGACCTGAGTTCAAATCCATCCTCAAATACTTACTTGTTATGTGACCCTCAGACAAGTCACTTAATCTCTCTTAGCCTTGCTTTCCTCATTTATAAGGTAGGGATAAAAATAGCACCTGTTTCTTAGGATAAAATGAGATAATATTTGTAAAGTGCTTTGCAAACCTTAAAGTATTATATAAATGCTAGTTATTATAATTAATACTTACTCCAGAAAACAACTGGCCTTTTCCTCAATTGACTATATAAAAACCTATACTTTGAAGGAGGAAGGTGGGTAGGTAAAGCAGGGATCTCCCTGAAAATCCTACTTCATGTTCTGGCACCATGAGCCTTTCAAGAAGCTACCCATTCTTGACCTATTCAAATCCAGCCATGACACAGCTGGGCTCATTATGTTTGAGGTAAGCATTGGAGCCCTGGATAAACACATTAAGCAAATGGGATCCTTTGCTCTACCTTCAATCTTGCCAATACAACCTAAGTTGTCCTGGGTCAAAACCATCCCTCTTGAGATTTTCTGTGCCTGGAAGGAAAAGGGCTGGCTCTTCCCAGGTTTTCAAGACCCAAAACTAGTAACATATACCAGGATCCTGTAACAGCAAGATGTTTTTCTAATATGTGTTAACTTGTGCCCCTCACAACAATGATTTCTTTTACATTTCAAGATTACTTTTATTTAGTCTATATTATTACTTATAAACTTACTGTACTCCATATTTCTCCTTATAAAAATTGAAATTTAGAACCTATATTAAAGCATAAATCCCACACTGGGTCTACTCGTTAGTCTAGCTAGGTCAAGGCTGTCTCTTCCAGTGGGAGGTTTTGGGGGAAGTTATTTTCCACAACATCCTCCTGAAAGGCTAGAGATGTATCCCAAAACATTTCTTCTTAATTAAATAATTAATATTTAATAATTAATTAATGCTAGTAAACATATTCCATTGTATGAACCTATGATTTCATCTGTGTAGGGATCTCCCTTTTCCAATCAATCAATATTGATTAACTACTTAATTACTTCCAGTAAAGGCACTCTCTTTGTCAAGGCCTATCAGCAATTGCTCTGGGACACAGAGAAATTAAGTGACTTGCTCAGGGCCACACAGCTAGTATGTTTCATAGGTAGGACTTGACTTCATGTCACTTGGATTCCAAGGCCAACTCTATCCACTATGCTACACTGTTTCTATGTTATACATGTTTGTTAAACTTGAATTTCTTATTCATCTTCAACATCTAAAAATGTAACTGTTTTTGTAGTACTCTGAAGAGAAATAGTGACAACTTATCCCCTTGAATATAAGGAAGAACAGTGACCAGTCCTGGGATTGGTGTGAGGCCTGCTTCTTTCTTAGCATGGAAAGCCATAAATAACTATTTTCTGTACAAATATTTTTCAAAAGATGACTTGTTTAGCATACATCCCAAGCAAGTTACTTAATCTTAGTCTTTCAGGCCCTGACTTTCTTTAGAGATGGGATCACTAAGATGCCTTCCAGCTCTAAAATTCATGTATAATAATTCCATGCCCAAAGTTGACAGTAGGAATAGTGAGTAGAGTCTACTGATTTACATATAGAAAGAAATCAATAGCCTGACTTTAAGGCACCTTAAAAAGGCTTTTTAAAAAAAAAACAAATAAAAAAAAAACACCTGTGAATAAAACATCAAATTTCTCAGTACTTTTTGTAAACTTTCATTAAGAAGTAATTTTACTCAGAAGCACAGGAACCTTAAAGATAATCTAGCTTTAAGTCTTTCATTTTAAAAGTGAAGAAAATGAGACCTGGAGAGATAAAGTGATTTGCCTGAAGTCATATAGACAGTAATTAAAGAACTGGATTTAAAATTCAGATTATCTGATTCTAAATTCTGTGTTCTTTGTCCTCTTAGGCTCTGAATCTAACTCAGAGTACCAGATTCAACCTCTATCTCTTAACTTGGTTCCTATGCTAATCTATAAAAAGTGCATACAATCTCTTGAGTAACTATGCTACAAATACTACTGTCCTTTAAATTTTGTGGTACTCACCTTGTCCTTATAGCCTATAAACCCCATAGTCAATTAAGAGTTACACACTCAAGGATTGAAAACATCAAATAATACAAGCTTGCTTTCATCAATGATCCAAAAAGAAAAGAAAAATACATTATATAATTAATTACATGAACTCAAATATCACACAAAGAAATAAACAAAAAATATTATACAAAGAACACAGATACTTAATACAATGCACATGTTGGGAGATGAGGGATAAGAACATCTTAGCATAAAATAGTCAAACCATGGATATAAGGACTTTCATTCTATAAAGGATTAGTAAAAAACTCTGAGGCTCTCCAGTGGTGGAAACACAGTCGCCTTTCACCTATTCCTTCATCAGCAAATTGCAATTCAGTACAAATCAGTAGATCAGTAACTTGAATGAAAGGTAAAAATAGAATGAATACAGTACTGAGAAATATACAGTTGTCTATGAAACACTTTTATACACCTCTCTTTTGCAGAGAAAGACAGGAACTAGAGTGTCCAGTGGATATCACTAAAGTCAGCTGGGTCCCCCAGACCTCCTTCTGCTTCTAAATAATTCATGAAGGCAGCCATGGCAGTGTCATCATTTTCGCACATTGCATCAAAATCCAGCTGTGGGTTGTCACCTAACAAATTTTAAAAGAGACACAGAACAAATAAGGAGGGTTAAATGGAAAAACATGGCAAGAGGTTATACCTAATTCAACAAGGGGAAGAGATTAGATAAAATGGTGGGGCAGCATTGAATACCAAGAAGATATACTCTTACTATATATTCTACAAATAGGAAGGGAGAAGCATGGTAAAGAACATCTGGACATTTGGATGAGGATTAATGGTGGGGAGAAACAGAAGCAAAGTCATGGTAGGAGTAAAGTACAGACCACCAACCCCTAAGGAGGAAATGAATGAGGAGTTCCAGAAGCACATTTTAAGGCTACTGTGAAGGAATAATATAGTAGCAATGAGAGACATTAGCTGTTTGGACAATAGCTGGAGGTCCCTCTCTGTTAAAAGTGGAAAAGCTATTAGATTCTTAACTTCTCTTTTTGCAAATGTAGAAAACTATAAAGGCAATTATTGTTCTGGATCTGATTCTGAAATAGAAATGAAAAGAAACTCAAGAGGATATGACAACTCCCATTGTTCATGAAGGATAAAGAAAGGAAAGTGAAGAACAGACTGCATTCCCAATCTGGGTAAGAGTGGACTTCAAAAAGTTCACTGAAAGGATACTGCAGATTCCATTAGCAAAGACTTTACAAGGGAAATTTGCTCAAAGGGTAAGGTTTGCTCATAAGAATGAAATTCTGATGACACAAACTCAAGTTATTCCAATGAGGAAAAGGGAAAGTTTTATTTATTTGTTTGAAAAATGTTTCTTTTTTATTATGCAGCTGACAACCATCAACAACTGGGATCTTTTCCTTATACAAAAAAGAAAAGAAAAAAGAGGGTTGTGTATCACACTGAGACTGTGTTAAGTTAGTTTTACAAACCTACTTAAGTTTTGAAAGTGAATGTTGTTAGGGCACTTTCAACACTTCTGAATCACCTCTTGTTCTCTTCTGTGTGTTTTTCTATTTCACTGATACTCTTTTCTTTTTTTGTTGATTATCACTATCCCTCCACTCATTCCCCACAACCTTTCTCCCCAAATAAAAATCTTCCCTTGCAACAAATATAATCAAGTAATATAAATTCAATGATTATCACTATTTCATTACTCACTCTCCATAACATTCTCCTCCCCCAAAATAAAAGGCTTCTCTTGTAACAAATAAATATATTCAAACAATACAATTCAAAAATTGACTGTCTGGAAGTGTATGTCTCCTCTTGCATTTCTAGTCAATAATCTCTATGCTGAGAGGTGAGAAGCATACATCATCATCATAACTTATCTAGAGCTATGATATTTCTTTGAAAATAGTTGTCCTTCACAGACATTTTTCTATATAATACTATAGTCATTATATAAATTGTTCTCCTGTTCCTTCTCACCTCACTTGGTATGAGTTGACATAAGCCCACCCAAGTTTCTTTAAATCTCTCTGTTGCGTAATTTCTTATGGTAGAATCATTTTACATTATATTCATATGCCAAAATGTATTCAGTCATTTAATGGATACTTATGTTGCCTCCAGTGTTTTGTTATAATATAAGGCGTTGCTAGAAATATTTTTCTGCTTATGAATCCTTTCCCTCTTTCTTCGATCTCTTTAGAATATATGCCTTGGTGTGGTATCCCTGGATCTAAGGGGATACAAAGTTTAGTGACTTTTGAGGTATAGATCTAAATTGCTTTCCAGAATAGTGGATGAATTCACATCTCCCTAAATAGCATATTAATATGCTTATGTTTCTGTAGATCATTCCCTTTATTTCATCTTTGCCAATCTGATGAGTATGATGGAACCCCAAAGATGTTTTAATTTGCATTTGTCTTATTATTAGTGACTTAGAGGTTTTTTTTCATCTGACTGCTGATAGCTAGCTTTCATTCTTTGAGAATTGATTGTTACTATCCTTTGACCACTTATCTGGTTCTTATTTTTATATATTTGTATCAATTCCCTTTAGAAAACATCCTTTGAACCTTTTTCAGAGAAATTTGTTGCAAAAATTTTCCTAGTTAACTGTTTCCCTTATAATTTTAATTGCACTGATCTTGATGGTTAAAAACCTTTTTGGTTCTATATACTCAAAATTGTCTATTTTATCTCCTGTGGTGTTCTCTATCCCTTGTTTGGTCAATAACTTTTCAGAAGGCAAAGTTTGGTAAAAAGAAGTACTTATATAGAATAACCCAGATTTTAAAAAGATATTCCTGAGATAGAAATTATAACAGGTAACAAGGAATAACAAAAATATGTCACAATAACTTACGAATGGCAGGAAAGTTTAAATCTAGAATAAGCTGAAGCTAGCAAAGAAAGCTTAGGACAGAAAAAGGAGAGCTATTTTTTCTCTTTATTAAGAGCTAGATAATAATTTTAAAAGGGAGAAAGAGAAAAGATAGCAACCCTACTTGATGTAAATGGAACAGGGATGATACATAATAGGAAGAACTACTCAGAGTAAAGATTTTGTTCTGTTGTTGTTTTTTCACCAAGCAGAGTGTCCTCTTGACTAGAAAGTATTAGTTGACAAGGAATTTAAAAAGCAGATAAATGGGGAGGTAGTAAGAGAGTATCTAGTGCAGCTAGGTGGTACAGTGGATAAAGCCACAGGTCCGGGATGGGAAAAATCCGAGTTCAAATCCAGTCTCAGACATTTACCAGCTGTGTGACTCCAAGTCTAGGTTTGCCTCAGTTTTCTCTTCTGCAACATTGAGATCATAATAGCACCTCCATCTCAGGATTGTGGTGAGGACCAAATGAGACGGTAATTGTAAAGCCCTTAGCTCGGTGCCTGGCACATGGTAAGTGCTGTGCAAATGTGTCACCATCACTCTTACTATTACCTAGCTAGTCTTCATTAATTCAAGTCAGCAGGCCGAGGTGCACTGAATCCCAGGACCCTGAGGGAGCTTGTGGGTATGTACGAACCACTCTCAGTGACCCTTAAAAACTTATGGGTGACAGGAGAAGAATCACAGGACAATGGACCAGAAAATATCATCCCAGCATTTAAAAAAGAATGGGTGGAGATATTAGATCCTTCAAACGATGAGCCAATGCCTCCTCCCACTGTGCTGAAGCCTCATTCTACAGATGCTTTGGTTGCCTTCCGTTCCTCAGGGCTTACACATAACTGATCTGTCTTTTTAGCAAATTGTTTTGTTCCCTTACTGACTCAATCAGAAAAGTGTTTCAGGAGATAAAGGCATCAAGACCTAGAACCACTATTTTTAGTTAAACACTTCACTGAAGCCTTGTTTGTATCCTAGCCCTTTTGTGGCTAAGTCAACTGAACTGGAAGAGAGGGGAAATCATTTTCCTCCAGTTTTTGTCAAAATTCTAAAATGCATCATTAAAAGAATAACACAAGCATCAAGAAAGGGAACGGGGATCATAAAGCACCGGCATGGGTTTATCAGGTCATGCCAGACTAACTTAATTTTTTTTTCAATAGGGTTACTAGACTGGTAGATCAAGAAACTTGCTATTGACACAGAATACTTAAATTTGAGACAGTCATCGAATAAGTGAAAACTAGAGATAGCATGGCACATTGGAAACAAAACTGGTCTCAGAGACAGGAAAATCAATATTCAAGTCAGGTCTCTTGGCAGTATACCAGGACCGTTTCCTTAAGTCACTTAATAATTTCACTTTCAGTGCCCCAGGCACTCTAAGACTATGAGTTTCAAAGAGGGTGCCAATCTGCATTAGGAGAGGAAGTTCCTTACCAGGAGCTCCCAACATGGATGTAATTACAGGTCCTGCCTATATACATTTAAGTTCATCTGCTGCTATCTTAAATATATACATCAGACAGATGGCTCTGGAGGAGAAGAGAGACTGGTGACCTTGCACAGCCCTCCCTCACTCAAAACAAAGTCAAGTGCAAGTCATGTCATCTTTTCTCTGATGGCATAGTCTTCTTCGGGATGAAGGACAAACACAAATATATACATATATATGTATGTATTATTCTTAGAAGTTTTAGACCTCTTAAAAATCCTTTGGAACTCTTTGAAAAACAAAAAATGGTTTTCAAATGTTTGTTTGGGATGATTTAGATATAGCCCTATCTGAAACCAAGCAGTGGCTTGGATGAATTCTCATGGGCCCTGATTCGATGTCAGCTTCTTTTTACATAAGGTCTCAGATGTAATAATCAGAATGGAATTATAGTTTTTCAAGATCTAATGAGATAATGTATATAAAGTGCTTTGCAAACCTTAAAGCGCTGTAAAAAATGTCAGCTCTTATCATCATCACTACAGTATTATCAGGCTTTCACTGTCTTGTTCTCATCTCTTTTTGGTGGGGTTTAGAAACACATTGTTCTCATTATTATTCTTTTATATTTAATGTTAAGTGACTATTGAACAGGTAGAAAAAAGATGGCTTTTTGTAAATGAATGATAGTATCAGTATATAAGCTCAATCCCTGTAGACTCACTAAAAACATCTTCTGGGACCACTCCTGTACCAAAAAGGATGACAGCAGTGACATGTACTCCTCTTCTCACATAATTTCTTCTGTTGGGTTCCTATGTTTTGAAAGCTTTTCTTTCCATGTGATTTGGAGATTGTGAGTTGTTAAGTAAAATGTTCTTAAATTTTTATGGATCAATACAATTTGTAATGGCAAAGACCAGATGCTAAATAATTATCATAAGTTCCTTCATTTCTATAAACAAATATGAATTTTTATCATTATGAAGATCTTTTAACTTAATTTTATTATATACAGAAGTTTCAAAAATGATTTTTTTTTATACATAGAATTTTTTTTCCTGTATCCATGCTCTACTGGTCTTGAAAATGGGTATACAAAGTTAAATTGTCTTTCTCTGCATACTTACTGTTAACTGAAAACATACTTGCTCATTAGTTTGCTTGGCAGTTTAATGGCACACATTCACAGACTCACTGATGGAGTTCTTTCTCGCATGCCACTCTCCACTATGTATCATCAATAGTACACTCAACAATTTATTCATTCAGTCGACTCGTTTAAGAGGTTAATCTCAGTTTTCAAGAAAAAGTTCTCCTTCACAAAGGTCTACTGGGCCTAAAGCTTTAGCCACGGATAGGAGGTCTTTGTGGAATGAAAATGATCAGCAGGAGCCAAAGACAACTTACTGAGCAGTGGTTCATTGCTGGAGAAAGAAATAATGCCAAGGCTTTGCCCCGAAGGCTCATGGTTTCCTATTTCAGAAGAACATAACTGAATCAGCTCTTTGTTTGGCACCTAGAAAGACAAGAGGAAAAATGAATGGTAAGCAAGCTTTGCAATTAAATGAAATCAAAACCTTGATGGAAGTATAATTGTGGGTAGGTGGATAAGGAAGCAGAAGGGAAGATTGGGGGTGGTTTGAGATTAATATAGAAAGGAACATGAATATTAAATACATCAAATGACAATTACTTCAGGATTAAGATAGGAAGTAATGAGAGAATCATTTGATTATGAGCCTACTAAGGTGAAATACTGTTTTAGAGAAAGACAGAAGGATTGAAAACTGTTCACAAGGCTTGGGCAGAGAGCACTTTATGTTTTCATCTATCTGCTCTCTCATTACCTCAAAAAGGGGACAGGGAACTGGAAGTTTCTCATCTTCCTTTCCTTTTGAGATCTGATCAGTCATTACCTGAGACCCCACCTCCATCCCTCCTTCTCCTTTATACTTTTCCAAAAGGCATTCTTATGTATTTTCTTGGACATCTTAGTATTTAGTACTGTGTCTGGAACATAGGCACATAAGTTTACTGGTTGATTAATTGATATTGATTTACTAATGACAGAATATAATATGCTCCCTGAAATATTAATTTACTTCTTTCTCCTCCTGCCTTAAAAAAAAACACAAAACTATACTTTTTACTTCTTAAATTCTTTAGCCCATTGATGTTTTCTTTAATTTCTCATTTTCTTTCAGATAATATGCAGGTTTTTTTGAAATAAAATCAAAAAATATATGCTTTTATCCCACATTCATGACCTTACTTGTCACAAGCAAACAAAAAAAAACCCAATTTTTTATTTTTTCATTGCAATTTGAATGTATTTAACTTTCTGTTGTTTGGTCAGTCCATATGTTATAGTTTGCTTACCTCTGGATTTTTTTTTTAAAGAAATAATTTTAATTCCCTTTAACTAAATTTCATTTTTTCTTTTTTGCTTGGGTTCATCTTTACACCTTTTTTTCTGTGCCAACTGACTTTTGCTTCATCACAATCTTATATTTCTTTTGGTTTCTTATAAACTCAGAGCACTATTCTGAGTGTTTGGAGGCTTGGAAACTGAATATCTTGGAATGTAATTTTTTTTCTTGCTGTCTTTGATGTAGTAGCTCTGGAATTTGGTTAGAATAGTTATCGAAGAATTAAACTTCACATTTCTGTGTTCTGTGAATTTTCTCAATCTGTTCCTTGCCATCTCCCTCCAATATTTCTGGGCAATTTTTCTGTATGACCCTTGAAGTATGGTTTTTAGATTTTCCTTTTCCCAATTTCTTGTGGGAATATCTATGATTCTTAGCATAATTGTTTGCATCCTATCATCAAATTTAGTATCTTTGGGTTTGGTTTTCTTTTAGCCATCATGTATTCTTTCAAACTTAGTGTTTGAAAATTTTTGTTCTATTGTTTTTCCCCTACCTTTACATTTTTGCACTCCAAATCTTTTGTTCTCTTCTTTAAAAGAATCTGCATGGAAAATGGACTCTCTATTTGTTCTAATCAACTAGCTTCTGATTAGACATAGATTTTTTTTTCTCAAGAATCTCAACTTCTTTTTTTATTTCTTTGATATCTTCACATACACCCTTGATTGCTCTTCTGAACTATTCTGGAGTTTCTTAAATATTTTCCAATGCCAATTCTGGGACCTTGCAGAACATATCATACCTTTCACCTTCCTCAGGAGATTCTCACATAATTTTCCTTTTTTTGTGGAGTGCTTATGAATTAAGATCACTCTTCTCTTCAAATGTTTGTTCATTTCTATTCCTTGGACAGATTCTTTTCCATGTCTGTTAATCATTGCGCAGCTTTTTTATGGTATCCTTGCTGCAAACACACTTCTTACTGTCCATGCTTTCTCCCTTTTGAAAGCTAAGCATTGTGACTGCCCTCTCTCAGCCTTTACTGCCTCGGTTCTGTTCTCTCAGACCACTAGGGTTGGACAAAATCTATATCCTTTAAAGGATCAGAGTGAACAATTGCTTCAGGGAGACTCTGAGAGGCTATTGGAGTTCAGCTTATTCTCTACCTTTTGGGGACGTATCCTCCTCGCAGCAGGTGCTCAGGGAAGTCTTTACCCTTACTCTTCTCTATTTCTCTCAGTCTTTCTGTAGGCTTCTTCTCTCTCAATTATTTTGCAGACTACTTTTCTCCAAATCTTGCTCTCTACTTGTCTTGTCCTCTACTTTATTAAATAATTGTAAGCAATACTACATTTCTGATGCCTTCCTTCTTCCCCAGTCTTATTCCTCAGATTTCATACTCTTCCACAAATGCCTTTTTTCCTTCTTGAGTCATGAAATCTCAATGGTTCTGTCTTTGGTTGCTGAGACAGACCACTGACCCTCAATATATTTGCTAGCCTAATTAATAAATTGATTACTAATTACTCAGAAATGCTATTTCTCAAGCTTTTCATTCATCTTATGTGAGAAAACTAGGACACTAATGGTGCTTAGTTGATGCAACAGTTGGTGGAGTTGTGAACTGATCCAACCATTCTGGAGAACAATATGGAACAATCCTCAAGGGACTATAAAGCTGTGCATAGTCTTTGATCCAGCAATACCACTGCTAGGTCTGTATCCCTAAGAGATTAAAAAAGGGTGTGGAGTACTTATGTGTACAAAAATATTTAAAGCAACTCTTTATGTGGTGGCTAGGAATTAGAAATGAAGCGGATGTCCATCAAATGGAGAATGACTGAACAATCTGTATTACATGATTATAATTGAATATTATTGTGCTATAAAAAATTACAGGCAGGATGATTTCAGAGAAACCTAAAGAGACTTTCATGAACTGATGAAAAGTAAAGTGAGTGGAACCAGGAGAACATTGTAAACAGTGACAGCAATATTCTTTGATGAAGAACTATGAATGACTTAACTATTCTCAGCAATACAATAATCCAAGACAATCCCAAAGGACTCATGATGAAGCTATCTTCCTTCAGATAAAGAACTATTGTTGTCTGAATATAGACTGAAACATGATTGTTTTTAATTTTATTTTCCTTCATTTCTTCATTCTTTAATTTTCTTTAATTCTTTTCTTTTGCTTGCATTTTCTTGTACAAAATTATAAAAGTGAGAATGTTTTACATGATTGCACATGTATAATCTATATTGGCTTGCTTACCACCTCAAGGAGAAGGAAGGGAGGGAAAGATAGAATTTAGAAGTCAAAACTTAAAAAAAACCAAATGTTAAAAAATTCTTTTAACATGTAATTGGGAAAAAATAAAATACTATTTAAAACAAAACATAAGGACAAGAATCACATAGGATGAGAAGGCATTGTTGGTTTGTGACCTACAATGGAGGAAGGGAGCACAGCCATCAAGAACTTACATATCCACTGGAAAACCAAAGTATGCATACATACTTACATTACTGCAGTTAATTGCTGGAGAGTCTCTGATGTTTGTTGGACTTGAATCAGCAAGAGATGGAGAAGAATGTAACCTTTAAAAAGAAATATATAAAGACATTTGTTCTCACATGACTTTTAAGTGAACTGAAGCCCCAAATACCTGAGAGACCCTTACTTATCTAGAAGGCTTGACTAGGACTATTTGATTTTGAGGGGGGGGTGAGAGAGGAGGAGTAGACCTAGGCTTCTCATCCTAGGGGTCAGGAGTAAGGAAAGATCAGGAGAGACCCTTCAAGATTGTAATTCACTGGCATGTTTTAGGGGGTCATCTGCATACTCACTTCTCTAAGAAACTTGCTTCCTTTTCTTTGATCTATTTTTCCTACAGTTTCACTTCTATTTATTTTTTTTCCCCATTCAGTTGGGTTGGGTTGGGACAGATCCACATGAGAATAAAGGTAGGTAGAAGCATATGGAAGCTTGGAAAAGCTCTGTTTGCTTGTTGAAGTTGCATGATATGTGCATAGGGGTATATGTAAACTCCAGACCCATCTCACAAGGGAAGTCTGTTCCCTTAATTCACAAGCGATTAACTTAAGGGAGTATCTTAGAACTATGCCTAATGATTCCACTAGATATCAGCGTCTCCTTCCAAAAATTACTTTGTATTTACTTAATAAGTGTCCACGTTGTTCTCCTCCCTCACATTCTCAGAAGGTAAACTCCCTAAAGTCAGGGGCTGTTCCATTTTTTAGCCTTTTTATTGCCACTGTCTAACAGAATTCTTGGGCAGCTAAGTTGCACAGCTGGATAGAGCACTGGACTTGAAAGCAGGAAGAAACGCATCTTCCTGAGTTCAAATGTGACCTCAGACACCTACTAGCTGCCCATTAATGGACAAGTCCCTGAATGTCTTTTTGTTTCAGTTTCCTCATCTGTAAAGTTGAGATCATAAAAGCACCTACCTCCCAGGGTTGTTCTGAGGATCAGATAAGGTATTATAAAGTGCTTACCACAGCGCCTGGCAAATATTAAGCACTATATAAATGTTAGCTATATCTAGAAAATAGGCTAGCTTACTTAAATGAGGGCCTGATCTTGGGGCAAGAGAAACTGGTGCTTATGCACAGTTTTTTCTTCAAGGATCTGGGAGCCGAGGCACATGTGAATTACAAATATTTGCAGAAGACCTGGGAGAGAAGAGACTGAGAATGGAATTTCCTAACTCAAGAGATGGTGACAGCAAAGATATCAAGAAGCACATGGCAGAAACATACAAGTGCTTACTCATGTAATCCAAAAGGGTAGTTCTTAGGAAATGTTCATGCCCATCTTCTGAGAGGAGGGATGATTCTAAAATTATAAAGTGGTGAGATCTCTACAACTAGCCTTGTAGTAAGAGAGCGAGATTTCCTGGCAGTATTTGGGACAGCTAGATCGTGCAGTGGATAAGTACCCAGTATGAAGTCATGAAGACTCATTTTCATGAGTCCAAATCTAGCCTCAGACACTTACTAGCTGTGTGACACTGGGCAAGTCATTTAACCCTGTTTGCCTCCCGTAAAATGTACAGGAGAAGAAAATAGCAAACCACTTCATTATTCCTGCCAAAAAAACCCCAAAATGGGGTCACAAAGACTCAAAAATGACTGAAAAAAATGACTGAACAACAACTTGTTTTTTGACTGCCTCATAGGTAACCCCAAGTTTGAGAGTTCTTAAGTTTGAGAGTTTGAGGAATGACCCTTTCATGGAAAGAAAGAAAGAAAGAAAGAAAGAAAGACAGACAGACAATTTCCCAAGTGGTTCTTAGGGCTGAAGGACTAAAGACATGTCATGGGAAGGAAGCAAAGAGGGTTAGAGATCCGGACCTTGCCTTCTCCCACCACCACAGTAAAGGCTGATGAAAGATTGTTCAGTAGCCCTAAAGTACCTTTGCTTTTTGGTGGCATTCTAGAGCACAGATTTTTACTGTGTTGTGAAAAACTGTATATGACTATATACAGTAAAGACTATATATGAGAGAGAGAGAATTTCACTGGAATGTCAGAGGGTTGACTTCTTATGAGCTACCTGAGTAATTTATATGCTTTGGCATCTCTTGAAGGGTTGTAGTGAATCCTTTTTGTCTTCTACATTTTCCGTAGGATAAAATAAAGACTGTCCTCCCCATATACATTGCTCTCCTGAGTACCCATATAACAGATAGGGACTATGATAGTCATTATTTGGGCAAAGCTAGATATGTGTTAAACCATGAACTTATTAGGGCAGCCAGATGGTGCAGTAGATAGAGGTCCTTGAACTAAGGTCATCGCTGTGTGAGTGAAGAGCTAGAGACAGAGTATGAGATGTTGTGGAAATAGAATTAATTGATAAGGCTAGGTAAATGAATGGAAATGAGAAATGAGAGCTAGTAAAGAGCTGAGGATAACCCCAAGGCTGTGAACCTTTGTAACTGGAATGGTAGTAACCGTCTCCTTGCTTCAAGTCTCTCCCTAGTCTAGTCCATCTTCCCACTTAGCTATCAAATTCATTTTCCTAAAACACAGATCTGACCATGTAACCCACTTAAAACCTTACTGAATAAACCCCAGTGGCTCCCTATTACTTCCAAGATCCAACACCAATGTTTCCTTTTGTCATTCAAAGCTCTTCACAATGCAGCTCCTCCCCCCTTTCTAAACCCCACTCCTCTTTCCTCTTCCTTATTCTTCAATCCAGAGATATAGGTGGTTTTGTTGTTTTTCAAACAATATGTTCCACCTCCAGACTGGGCATTTTTCACCAATGGTCCTTCAGGCATAAAATGTTCCTCCTCTTCACCATCTCCAGACTTCCTCCAAGTCCCAGCTAAAATCTCATGTTGTGTGAGAAGTCTTTTCTCTTCCCCTTTAATGCTAGTGCCTTCCCTCTACTCATTAATTTCAATTTATCTTGTGTAGGCATAGTTTTTTGTTTTTTTTTCATGTTTATCTCCCTCATTAGACTGTGAGCTCCTTGAAAGCAACGATGATTTTTTTACTTTTTACTATCCCCGTACCTAGGTCTTAATACAGTGCCTAGCACATGGTAGCTCCTTGATAATTGCTTATTGTCTGACTTAACAATGCCCTGGACACAAAGGAAATAAGAGTTTTTGGGGAAAGAAAATAAGTTCAGTTTTATACCAAATTTGAGATGCTTATGGAATATCCAATTTGTAATGTTCAGTAGTCAATGACTAATGGGAAACTGGATTTTAGATGAGAAAATAGGGCTGTCTATATAGATCATATTTATGTTAATTGAACCCATGGGATCTGATGAGATCATTAGTAAAGAGGATATAGAAAGAAAAGAGAAGAGGGCCTAAGGCAAAACCTTGAGGGGTACCTTCAGTTCAAGGGTAGGATGTAAATGATTATTCTGCGTAAGACACTGAGGAGTGACGGACCAGACAGATACAGAAAGAAAAGCCACAAGAGAAGGTCAATAACATCCATTGTAGCACAGGGATTGAGAAAGAAGGACACACACTGAGAAAAGGCCATTGGAGGTGGTAATTAAGATATCATTTGGTAACTCTGGAGAGAATAGTTTCTGTTGACTCTTGGAAGCCAGATTGCAAGGGGTTGGGAAGTAAGGGAGAGAAAAGGAAATAAAAATAATTAGGGTACAAGAGTTTTCTCTAGGAGTTTGGCTATGAAAGGGAGAAGAGCTGGCATGATAGTTTGAGGGTATGGCAAGGTTAAATAAAAGACTGTTTTGAGGGGTGGGGGAAACCTGAATGTGTTTGTAGGTCACAAGGAAAGAACCAGTAGAAAGTGAAAACATACGAATTATATTTTAGTCATTTTTGTTCTATGCTTTTGAATCTTCTCTTTGACAGAGGATGCCCAAGTTCTTCTTTATCTGTTGTCTCTTAGCATTGTTTCATCTGCCTTGAGTAGGTGTCTTTAATCATCTTGTCATAAATGTGTCAAAACCAAACAAGTCCTGATGCCCTTTCTGCTATCTTTTGCTTTATTCCTCAGTTTCAGTATTTTTTCTCCAGCTGATGATTTATTGTCATGAATGCAACCATATAAAAACATACGTTATGAAAAACACAGTCACAATGTTACTCCAGGGCCCTTCACTCACCCACGGGAGGGAGCTGGGGCTTGGAGGTGGAGGACAGAAGGGTACCCTCAAACCATCAAACTGGCCCCCTTGGTACCCAGGGTGGCGGCTCCCTGGGGTGGGGTGGGCTGGCCAAGGTAGAAAGCCTGGACCCCAGTGAGGTCGGCTGGGGCAGGGGCCCACAGGATTGGCCATGGGGCCACCTCAGTGCATCCAGTAGTCGGTGAAGTTCACACAACTGGCCTTTAAGTCCAGGTCAATGATAAAGTTGAGGCCTCGATTGTTCTTGGCATTGGGCCACATACCAATGGTGCCAAAGGTCTCCTCACTGTGAGATAACCCTCCATGTAGAAGACAGTTTGCTTCCAGTGCGTGTAAGGGGCCTCAGTCTCAGTTCTTTCTGAGCCTTCCCACTCCTGACATTATTCTCACAGGACTGAGTCATTTGAAAACTTTCCTCATCGCAGGTTCTTGCTTCCATCTACTGAACAGGCCTTTTACAAATGCAAGTTAATTGTGACATCCCTGTGCATCCATATTGATCTCTTTTGACATTTTCTTTTCTTCGTCATTGGAACTGTTTCACTTTGTGTCCTCAGAATTTGGTTTTGGGGAGAGTCCCATCCCTCCTGAACTGACTTCCCTGTAGAGTCTATGGAATCTTACCAATCCTTTCTCTAAGCCCTTTGAAATCTGCCTTCTTGAATCTAGGATGAATGTCAAGATACGTCTGGTATTTCCTCTCAATTTTTATCACAAATTCTGCCAAAAACCAAACAGCTGATAATTTCTTGACTGAATATAATGACAATTTCATCCTTCCATGAGGATAGGAGCCAATAAGGAAGATTTCTTCTTGATCTGATTCTCACCAACAAGGATGTTCTGGTTGCTAAGCTGACGATCATGAAAACCTGTGGGAAGGTGACCACTTCACCCATTAAGCCATCTTCCAGCCTCCTTACACAAGGCAGGATTCCCTGCCTCTTTACACCCTTTTTTTTCTTTTTATACTAAAGACTTTATGTTGTTGTTGTTTTTTTTTTACTTGTAAGGAAAACATTCTCCTCAATAACCTAGACAATAGAAGGGTACTCTTAAAACCCCTTTCATTTTGCTTTTCTTCTAGAGAGAGACCAGCCTGCACTTTGAACATGGATGACAGTCACTTAGTTGTGGTAGAAACACAAACATCACACACTTTAGCACCTAAATTCATTTTATCCATCTTACTAGAGTACATAATAGGAGAATATTTATTATCACAAGGATCACAAGAACAGGCAGAAAAACAAGCAACTGTAACATAAAAGCTATCTGTTTTAGTCTACTAATGGCTAAATACTTCTAGCATCAATAACTTGTAAGACTACTGCCCTACTACAATAGAATTTTCAGCAAAGGATTTTAATACTCCCTCTCCCCCCGACACCGCCCCCCCCCCAAAGAAGTAAGCAATATTCCAAATGTTCAATTCCCTGGTTCAGGCTCCAATTCTTCAAAATGATGAAGAGAACATGGAAACTTAAACATTGTTTCATGCCTCGAAGCACGTTAGAAACAATAACAAATTCTCATCACATATGCAAGAAACAGCTGAGGAATTACACTGGAGGGAGAAATAACAGAAGAAAAGAAGCTAAGAATAACAGAAATAGTCAAGGAAAGTGTTTAATTCACAGTCTGCTTTCCAGATAGTTCACACTGAGAAGCATAATGGTTGAATGCTCTCCCCTACTAATTTACATTTTGAATTCCTTACCAATACACATTAGCTTCAGTTTTAAGATCAATACTGCTCCTGCCTCAAACCATCCTACCCGTGGGTATCAGATTATTTTTCCTAAAACATGGCTTTTACCACATCATTTCCCCAAAGAGAAATCTACAGGGGTATGAAGCAATCAAGAATAGTAGAAAGAGTCTTGGTTTTGGCATCAGAAGACCTGGTTTTGGATCATATTGCCTTTTGGGACCTGAGTTTCCTCACTTGTAAAATAAGGGCAATGAACTAACTGATCTCTAAGGTTCCTTCCAGCTTTAACAGTTTATGAATCTAGTAGTTTCCTATAGTTTGTAAAGATAAAGTCCAAATCTGTTAGCTTGGAATTCAAGGCCCACCATATTTTGATTTTACCTTATTTAATCCAGACTCGTCTCTTCCAGTTCATTTTACTGCATTTGGTTGAGCTAACTCACAGTCCCCTCATCTCATGCCCAGGCATTCATTTTGCTAAAAGCCCTGCCCCATCTCCTTTCTAATTATCCAAAACCTCCCTGTCCTGCCAGCTTTACTTTCCTTCATGAAACTTTCTCTGACTACCTTGATTTCTCCCCCTTCTCTGACCTCCTGGAGGAAATTTCTGAGCCAGGGGGAACTCTAGGGATGATCAGATCCAAACCCTGCCATTTACAGATGAGAAAACAAAGATTTGGAGAAGTGAATGTCTTGTCTAAAGTCACACAGATGGTTAATGTCACACAGACTAGACTCTAGGTTTTCTAGTTCTCCTTTCCCTTACACCATGAAGAATAGCCATTCACAGCAAGATGCTGGATGAGGTCTGAACCAAGCAGAGTGAGCGGATGCAAAGGATAGGCCCCTGACACTCTTCTCAAAAGTCAGTAAATAGAAAGGCTGATGAGAAGGGAAAGGACCCTCTAGAAAATTACACAAGAAAATAATAAATAACTGATAAAATTTAAAATGAACGGAGTGCTGAAATATACTACACATGATTAAATGCTCCAAAGTCTAAGTAATGTTACAAAAGTCCTATATCCCCAATGAGACTGAAAGAAGGGATTGTTTTTTCATAAGAATATGGGAAGACTTGTAAGAAACATCAGAAGAGATCTAGTCTACCTCCCTCATTCTACATATAAGGCCTAGAAGGGCAACTTGCTGAGGGTGATACAAGAAGTGCTGTATTGGTTCTGCATTTCTCTAAGTAGCCAACATAATTCTAAGTCTTCAATTGGCAATTAATAAACATTTATTAACATATATAGAAGATAAAAATGACATCAACACATATAGTACTTTAAGATTTGCAGTTTTTAATATACATGTTTCCATTCAATCCTTAGAACAACTCTGTGATATAAGTGATGCAGTAACCATTATTCCAATTTTACGGATGCAGAGACTGAGGATGAGAGAAGCAAAGTGACTTGCCCAGGACCAACACAACTAATAAAGCTTTTCTGACTCCACACATCATTTTCTATCTACCACACCAAGCTTCCTCCAGATCAGAGTAACATGTCAGTCAGGAAGCCTACTACACATGCACATACTTGGATTTTGTATCCATGTAGAATTACCTCTGTAAGTTGAGAACTTCATTTTCAATTGCTGTTCCGATACTACCAGCACCAAGGACTGTTCCTGTAGACATTCCAGGCACACTCATATAAGACTGTCGGGAAGCATCTAAAGCCACAGAAAACACAAAAACATGGGAAATAGTGAAAAGATTTCAGTTACAAGCATATCATCTCTATTATTCTTAGCTTAGATTTTTTCTATTTAGACAGAATTCCCTTAGAATTCTTTAAAATTGTAATTCACCCCAGTTATGATATCACACTTCAATATTTCTTTTTATTAATTATTAAATTATTTTGTTTTCACACCAGTATTTTAAAAGAATAAACAGGAATTGATTATCTAAGGAGTAAATAACAGCAACATCACTTGGTATCTTTTCCTACTTGACAACTGGCACCAGTGAATGGAGAGTGCTGCAGTTATTTCAATACTTTAAAGAACTAAGGAGAATAAAGGACTACTTTGACTTAATTCATGAATGAGTTAATTTATATATGATATATGATCATCATTGTAGCTAACATTTATATAGCATTTGCTATGTGCCAGACAATGTGTTAAGTACTTTAGAAATAATACTTCAATGGATTCCCAAAACAACCAGGAGAAGTAGAGACCATTATTATTTCCATTTTTACAGATGGGGAAACTAAGGCAGAGTTCTTTTTTTTAGGTGATTTGCCCTGGTATCACATAGCTAATAAGTGTCAAAGGTTGGATTTGAACTCAGGTCTTTCTGACTCCAGGCTCAGCACTCTATCTACTACACCACCTAAGGCAAAATATCATATCCAGACAGCCAGCATAAGGTACGCAAGAGTTAACAGCCACACTGCTTGTAATCATCAAGGAGTAAGGCAAAGGTGTGCTGGAGTCATCTTGAATGGACTCAGAGGAGGCAACTATTAAACTTTCAGTGTTAGCATTCACATGCTACACTACAAATTAGAATTTGGTTCATTGTTTTGTTGATTGTCAAGATTTAAGAATGTGATGGCAAAAATTATAGTGATTCAGGTTAAACTTAAAAGTGTGTCATGTGTACGTTATTCCCCCCTGGAGATCTGGTTAAACATTTGTTAGCACACCCCTGAATAAGGGAGCTGGGCATTAAAAACAAGGAAGGGAGATAGCAAATTTGGTCAGAGTGGGGAAATTGAGGTTGTGGGATGCTGAAATCAATAGAAAGGAGCAAAAGTTGAGACAAGAGCAAAACACCCATCCGAAAAGGGAAACAGACCAGCAAAAGTGACCATGTCGGTGCTTGACTGTTTGTTGTGCTCAGTGTTCTTCAGAAAAGCTTCACATCTGCATGTGTGAGGAGTGGTAGCACTAGTTTCTCTTTCTTAAAGGGGGTAATGTGCTTGGATACAGGACTGTCATAAGATCATAGATTCAGAGCTGGAAAGCACCTTGTAGGTCATCTAGCCCAAGCCCTTCATTTTATGAGTGAGAAAATGGGGGACCAGCGAAATAAGCTCACTGTCATAGTTGTCAGACCTGGAAGTCTAAACCAGGGACCTTCACAGAGAACTTTGGAGAGTTCACAAAAAACATTGTCTCCTAACACAACTTCTAGCTGATGTATGATTGCTTTGGCAAGTCATTTACTTCAGTGCCAGAAGGCACATAGGTTGTCCATATTTCCACTGGATATTCCAATTGACCACATGGTCATTTCATTCTAGCATGCCATAAACTTGATTCATTGGGAGCCAAAACTCCAAGAATCTTACTGTCTTTGAATTTTTCCTGCCTGGGTCCCTATCTCCCCATGAATGCAAGATTGCCTTTCCTTGGGCTACCTTTTAGTGATTCCCCTAAGGTCAAGGACTAAAATCTTAGGGATATGACAATATGCCTTCTGTATCTTCTAAAACAAACCAACTTTGTGGTCACAACTGATCCCAAGAGGATCCTGATATATGCATAGAGTAGGTAAGATTAGTGAAAAATAGTGAAAAATATTCCCAATGTGAATATTTCAGGAAAATGCTACCACTATCTTCCTCTTACCAAATTATCTCATACTTAGATATTTATATAGGAACATAATTGTCTCTCTTGATAGACTATAAACTTATTGAGGTCAGGGACTTCTACATCTTTTCTTTGTATCCCCATCCCCTATTAACTTAGTGCCTTCAATTTTTTTCTTCAAACCAGACAGACAAAAGGAAATCCTAGCAAAGAATTTTCTCTGTTAACACAGATGGGCAGAGAATTGCCTGGGTTACTGAGAGGTTTAAGTGACTTGCCCAACGTCACACAGCTAGTATGATGTCAGGGATCTTCCTGATGCTGAAGCTAGCTCTCCAACCATTATACCATATTGCCTCTCCACCTGGCACCCAGAAAGAAACTCTTGCTAAATGCCTGCTAATTGACAGAAGATAGACTCCTTGGGGGTATGGACTATTTTGTTCTTATCTTTAAATTCCAGTCCCCTAGCACAGTACCTAACTTATATTAAGTGCTTAATAAATGTTTGTTAATGGATTGATTGATATAGAAATAGTTTATATTAGTGAATTATCATTCTCCTTTCCCATTACTCCTTGGATAACAGAAATCTTGCCTCCAAGCAGAATAGTGGCTTCTTTCTCTTCCTTAATATGGAGTTTGGGTCCCCATTCTTCAATACATAATATTCCAAATTCTAACTCCAAACTAGTCTTGAAAGCAGACTGTCACAGTGGATCAGGCCCAGAGGATTCAGAGATAAGAAGATCCGAGTACAGGTCCTGCCTCTGAGACACACAGGTTGTGTGATCCTGGACAAGTCCTCTAACAAGTCAGTAAACTATCCATTGCAGAGAAGTTGCTGATCTGCCTCCATAGAAGGGATTTTCTCACTATACCTATGAAATCATAGGCCCAAACCAAACAAACTCAAACTCCCTAATCTTACCTTCTGATGACTGTGAGCTGCAAGTAAGCAGCGATGTTCCTCTGGATTCTCTACATCCCCTAAAATTAAAAAATGCTAAAAATTTAGGGAAATTTTTGATAAACAATATAAAAAATTTATTGATTTGTTAAACAATATAAAATTTGATCTGATACACAATATAAAAATAATTTATTAAGTACCTACCATGTACAAGGCTTTGTTCTAGATCCTAGGGAATTAAATTTATATGCAATTATTTTGTATAACCGTTTTTGTAAGTATTTGGTTAGAGTTAAAAAAACATGTTTTTAAAATTATCTTTTAAAATTAATAAGCATTTGTTTTCCCCCTTTCCCCACTGAAAAAAATCCCTTATAGAAAACACATATTGTGTGTGTATATATATGCATATAAACACACACATACATATATGTTTGACTATTTATATCTATGTCTGTATCTGTATGTTGCTGTTCAGTTGTTTCAACGTGCCTGACTCTTTGACTATTTGGAGTTTTCTTGGCAAAGATAATAGAGTAGTTTGCCAATTTCTTCTCTAGCCCTTTTTATAGATGAGGAAACTGAGGCAAACAGGATTAATTAAGTGACTTGCCCAGGGTCATACAACTGGTAAGTGTCTTCCTGACTCCAGGCCTGGCACTTGATCCACTGGGCCACTTAGCTGCCCCCCATTTTTATATATCTACATCCATATCTTTTCACTCACACATAATGAAGCAAAGTGCATCCTGGGTCATCTTCATCATTCTGATGAATATCTGGTCACTGGATTTAGGTGGCTCTGGAGGAACAGTGAGGCTGGTGACCTGCACAGCCCTCCTCCACTCAAAACAAAGTCAAGTGCAAGTCATGTCATCATTTCTCTGATGGCATGGTCTTCTTCGGCAATGAAAGATGAACACAAAATAAATTGCCATATTGAACCATGTAAGTTTTGAGCTAAGCAGTATATAACGTTTTTGAGTGACTATGTCATCCTATTACTCAATATAACCCTGGATCAACACAGATCATTCCATATAAAGTACATGCCCTGATACTTAATTTCATATTTGCCCTAAACTAAGATATCTTTAAGAAGACAAGAGATATGTAGGTGACAGGAGACTAACAGTAGGTATTAAATTTTTTACTTTTTTTTAACTACTTATTCTAGATAAAGAAAAGGGCCACTATTTTAGAAATCCTATTGCAATTTCAAAGACACATTTATAGAATCAAAAAGTCTATAGGATAAAAAAGTATAAGAAATGAAGTGAGGATATAAGCTTTTTGATAATAAATTACTGTACACAGATTAAAGTAAACCTGAAATAAGGTATTCACATGCTCTGTTAACGGTTGGGAAGTGCTAGAAACAGAAGTCTGGAGAGTGAGACAGAAGTGCCATAAGAATTTTACAAAGTACAAGCAACAACAGTCATAATAATAGCATTTATGTAAAGCTTTAAGATTTGAGAAACATTTCACATATATTATCTCCTCATAGCAATATATTGGTCCTCATAACAACTCAGAGATAGGTGCTATTATTTTTCCTGCTTTAGAGATGAGGAAACTGGGGCAAACAGAGGCTAATGAAGTGGCTTGTCCAAGACCACACAGCTAGTAAGTGTCTGAGGTCAGATTTCAACCACTAGAGTGTAAGTTCTTTGAGGACAGAAGCTGACTTTCTTTTAGCTTTTATACACACACATATACATATGTATGTGTGTATACATGCATATGTATATACATAAATATGCATGTGTATATGTGTGTGTACATGTATATGTGTGTATATATGTGTATATATTATTTATATATGTATAGTACACACACACACACACACACACACACACACACACACACACACGCATATATCCCTTTACTGCAGCAAGACAGCATGGTCAAGGTGACCTAGGGTCAGCAGGTGCCTGCCTGCCAAGCGCATCTTTATGCCCTGCTGGTATAACTGCTCCTTAGGAAAGGCAGCTAGAAAGCTAAGTTTCCCAGGTCCACATACATAACTCATCATAATTCTAGTACCTCCCCTCTGTTAATATTTCCTATGTATTCTGTATATAGCATGCTTTGTATGTATTTGTTCACGTGTTGTCTCCCTCATTAGACTGTAAGCTCCTTGAAGGCAGGAACTGTCTTTTGCCTCTCTTTGTAGCACTCAGCACAGTGCCTGGCACATAGCAGGAGTTAATACATATTTGATGATTGATTGATATCCATGTTGGTGGGATTTCCAGGGATCCTGGCACATAGAATGCCAATGAGAAACTAATCCGTGATGATCAGGCTCAGGGTTGGTGACTTCCCCAGTGCGTGTCTGGGGCAGGAACAAGAGAACCAGGCACTGCTTTGGTGTTCCGCCATAACAAAGTTCTTGAATAGATGGTTTGTCACTTAGACTGGCAAGTGGTTAACTAGGAGCCAGTATGATTTAACTTAGATCAAGACAAACCTAATTTCCTTCTTTGAAGGGATTATTATAGTCTGTTACATCAGGGAAATTCTGTAGACATATTATACCTACATTTCAATAGGATATTTCCTAAACTATCATAATATCTATTTGGCTAAAATGGAGAAGTGTAATAGTCTGGCTGCTGTAATGGTATGGTGAATGTGCAATGATTAAAGAGCTTTCTCCAAAGAATACTCATTAATTGATCAATTGATGTTACTCCAGAGGGAGTCTTGGTCCCATTCTGTCCAAAATTTTTATCAAAGATTTGGATGATGATCAAGAAAACATGTTTATTAAATGACACAGAACTGGACAAAGTTTATAAGTCAAATGATAAAGTCAGGACCACAAAAAATCTGGCTATGTGATGAACTGAAATTAATCAGATGAAAAGTAATTGAAATTAACATAAAGTGTTACACTGAATTAAAAAAAAACCAAATTGAACAAGCAGAGGTTGAGGAGACATAGCAATGACAGTTTATATGAAAAAGATTTAGTGATATTAGTTGACTATAAACTCAAGATGAATTCAGAATGTGTTATGACTGCCAAAAAAGCTAAAACTTGGGCTCATCAATAATTCCCAGTCAAAGGTAAGTAACAGGATTACTGTATTATATATTGGTCAGACCACCTCTAGAGCACTGTTTTTGGTTCTGGGCACCACATTTTAAGAGAAATACTGACAAACTGGAGCACATCCCAAGAGGAGACAATGGATTTGGGAGACAGTGTGAAACAATGGCAGCAAGGAGGGGGATAAAAATATAGGATTTGGAGTTAGGAAGACCTGAGTTTGAATCTGTGTGACCCTGGCTAGGCAAGTCACTTAACCTCTGAGTGCCTCAGTTTCCACATCCATTAAATAGTACCTGCATCACAGGATTATTGCGAGACTCAAATGAGATGATAGGTAAAGCCTTTTACAAACTTTAAAACTATTAATCTAGATATTAATTCTGTCATAGGAGGAAACACTAAAGGAAAGTAGGGCTTTGAATAGATTACAGTACTAAGACAATTATTTTTAAAATTACTTACAGAACTAATGTGTTGATGGATACAATGTATTCCAGTTCTTTGGTCCAAGGGTTTATGAAACTAAACCACTGGCTTTTTAAAGTTATAAATGAGCCATCTTTTGCTTTGAACTTGTAGGAATCAGTAAAGATTTTCTCCTTACTCTGTAGGACTACATAAGACAAGAAAAAAATTCAGAATATTGTTAATATTCTTAAAGTAATAGGTCATTTACTGTTATAAAATTAATTTCATTCATATCTTTTCAAGTTTATGAACTTATAGGTTCTGTGTAAATTAGAAGTCAGCATTATTTGAGAGAAGGGAAAGAAAAAATAGAGTGAGAAGGCAGAGAAAAGAAAAATTCAGGGGAAGATTTTACAGAGAAAAATCCCATTAGTTGCATACCTGCTTTGTGTTTGTTGGTTAGATTACTGTGATCATCTTGATGGAAATATTCATAACAAGAAGTTCCCAAAAGTTCTTGTGGAAGATAGCCTAAAATTGCTGTTGCCCTTTTGAAAAAGAAAAAATAAAATTCAGAGCTGGTGAATACACAACTTCCTAGTATACTGTACATTCCTTCTAAATAATAGCATACATAGGAGGTGTTAAATTCCCTCCCCCCCACCACTGTGCACATGGCCCACAAAACTCCCAAGTGCAGATGAAGTAGAATAAAATGTAACTGAGAAATGTTTAACAAAATAAATAGAAATATAACTCAACACAGATAATGCGAATTTGAGGTTTTCTAAGTCAATACGTGGTGGCTAGGGATCTGTTTTTATTTGTATTTGACATCACTGATTTCTTCTACTTCTACATTACTATTACTGAGGCAGCTAGATGTCATAATGGAACGTTTGGTCTAGAGTCAGGAAAAGCTAAATTCAAATATAGCCTCAAATACTTACTGGCTGTGTGGTCCTGAGCAAGTCACTTTGTCTGCCTCAGTTTCCTCAACTATAAAATGGGAATAATATTATTAGCACGTTCCTCTCAGGTTGTTGCTACGATTAAATGAGGTAATATTTGTAAAGCACTTAGCCTAGTGCCTGGCACAGAGTCAGTGTTTAACAAATACTTGCCTCCTCTCCTTCCCCAACCCCTGATCAGAAGGTATACTAGGATGACATCCGAGTAGTCGGCAAAGACCCTCATGAGTTTGATAGGATGGCAGGATCATAGATCTAGAGTTGCAAGAGACCTCACGGGCCATCTGTCTCAACCCTCTAATTTCATAGGTGAGGAAATTGAGGCCTAAGAAAGCTAAGTGACTTGCCCAAGGTCACACAGGCAGTAAGCATGTTCTTTACATGTACTCTCTGGGCTCTTCAGACTCTCAGATTCCATGCTGGAATGTTGTAGCACAACTGGAAATTTCAAGGTATGAGGCAGATCTTCTTGTGTCCCAACCTAATCAAAGACACCGTGATTATTGCTCCCAGGTCAATGCAGGGGTGACTGCAGGCTGCCTCTCCATCTCATGTCATTGACTGAGACACACTGTAGTGATCGTGCTTGGGGACATATCAACACCCTCATTTTAGGTCTTTCCTTTACAAATTAAATCCATCCAGATGGGCTACTGAACAACCTATAATCCTCATAAGCTTCATCAGCATGTGCAATTCTTATTGTTATTGCGTTGGTTACCGTTGATCCACATAGACGAACTTTCCATTCGTGGCAAAGCGGGTAACAAATTCTGTTGGCTTGACTTTAATTTCCCCACTGCTCTGCGGGACAACATACGGATGTAATCTTCCAATGGCCACAAGGCAGTTAAAGTTACTGCTGGTTTTCTGGCTCTCATTCTCTTCTTCCAGTCCCACTACACTCAGGGGCCAACTCCTCAAATAACCCATGCAGTGAACAGTACAGAACTTCCTGTGATCTAATTTAAAAGAAGGGAAGGCGAAAGGGGAGGAAAGGAGAGGAGAGGAGAGGGGAGGAGAAGGGAGGAGAGGAGAAGGAAAGAAAAGGAAGGGAAAGGAAGGGAAGGAAAGGGGAGAGGAGGGGAGGGGAGGGAAGGGAAGAGAAGGAAGAAAGGAAGGAAGGAGGCAAGGAGGAAGGGACGAAGAATGATACAAGGAAGAAGAGACGGAGGGAGGTAAGGGAAGGACAAGAAGAAAAGAGAGAAGACAGAGAAAAACCAAAAATGAATTGACATCATTAGGAATAAATTCTGAAACTTTTTTCAGTCATAGCAGTAATAATTGTACTTTGAAACTACGAATAAATCAGAAAATGGCAGATGAGCTGACCCTGTTTTGAAAGAATTGTGTCCTTTTCTGCTTTGTTGTCTTGATAACTGGAGCAATTCTGTCTCACTTTTTGGAAATTTAGTTATGCTTTCCACATGAAAAATGGAGGGAGCCTGGCTATATTAGCAATAATATATTAATAATATATTATTATTATTTCAATTTATATTAACCCAATTCTGCTTCCGTAGCTAAATCAATTTTTAAAATGAAGGTCCTTCATATGTATTGCAAAGAGTTTCACAACATACCCCCATCCTATTAACTGCATATTAAATCATTTTTCATTAATTTCTCAGGTTTAGTTTGGGTTTTTTTTTTGGAGGGAGAAAGTTTTCGAATATATTATGGGCATATTCCAAAGACATCACAGAACTAATTAATAGTGACAAGGTATAGTTAAAGTGGAGGAGGAAAGAGATTTCTTTTCAGTGGCCTGACAATACAGCCAGACTTTTAATCCTTTCATTTGACTTTGTCAAATCCTCCAGAGGGAGACCCAGGATTGGGTTAAATATTTTACAGAACTCCTAGATTCACATTAACAAGAATAAAGTTGCCCCAAATTTTTTGTTTTGGAAAATAGTGGTTTTTTTTTAATTAAAAAATGTGACATGTTAACATGTAATAGGTTTGTTGTTATTTTTAAATGAATAAAGATTTTAAAATTTATTAGGTTTAATTTTGAAAATGGTAAAGATAAACAAACATAACCCACCTAAACAAAAAGCTCTTTGGGGTCCTCAATAATTTTTAAGAGTGTAAAGAGTTTCTGAAACCAAAGAAGTTGAGAACCCCTCATGTGGTTTTTGCAGCTTTTTTGTATCCCCTTGAGTATCTAGCATAGTACTTTTCCCATGGCAGACATTTTTAAAATATTTCTTAACTTGAAAATAAGTACAAAAACAGAATGTGTTCACATAGTAGTCAATGACTTTGTCATACATGAAATAAATGAACTGTCAGAGGTGTCAAAGGGAGGAGGTGTAAACTCCTTGGGAACAGCAACTGTTTCTTTTTCCCAAGCAGCTAGTTTGCAGAGTGGATAAAGCACTGGAGTCAGGAAGACCTAGAGTTCAAATCCTACATCAGATACTAGTTGTGTGACCCTAGTAAGGCATGTATGTGACTCAGTTTCTTCATCTGCTAAAAGGGGATCAAAAACAGCACCAACTTTCCAGTGTTGTAAGGATAAAATGATATAATTGTAAAAGCTTTGTGAACCTTAATTAAAGTCCATATAAAGGTTAACTATAGCTATCATTATTTTTATCCTTATAAATTTATATTTTTCTTTATAGTTTTATATTTTCTCTTTATATGTGGGATCAGGAAAGGCTTCTTGTAGGAAGTACCTGAGCTGAGCCTTGAAGGAAGTTAAAAATTCTAAGACATGAAGTGAAGAGGGATCGCATTCCAGGCATGGAGAACAACCTAAAAGCATAAATGTAGTGCCTTATCAGGCAACAATGAGGACATTTTGGCCAACCATGGAAGCATGAGGGATTGTAGTACAAAATTGGTATGGAAGAAAGGCTGGATCCAAGTTATAAAGGGTTCTAAATACTAACCTGAAGATTTTATATTTATCCTAGAAGCAATAGGGAATTACTGAAGATTCTTGAGCAGAGAAGGGACATGGTCAAACTTGTGTTTTTGATAGCTGGACAGAAGGATGGATTAGGGAAGGAAGGACCAGAAGAGGGGTATACAATTAGGAGGCTATTGTTGCAATGGTCCAAGTGAGATGATGGGAACTTGATCTATGGCATGGGGCTACATAAATGGAGAGTAACTAGATGAAAAGATACTGTGGAAGTAGACTTATCTTTTGATTAGATGTGAAGGAGAGTGAGATTGAATATTTAAAGATAACTCCTAGGATGCAAACCTGGTTGGCTAGGTTCTGGAAAGCAATTTGGAACTCTGTCCCCAAAGGTACCAAATTACTCATACTCTTGACCTAGCTATATGACTTCTAGGACTATATATCCCAAAGAAATCAGAAAGAAAAAGGACCTATCTGTACAAAAATATCTATAGCAGCTCTTTTTCATGGTAGTCAAATATTGGAAACCAATGGGCCATCTTTCTATTAGGGAATGACTAAACAAACTTTGATACATGAAAATAATGGATTATAATTGCATCATAAGAAATAATTAAATGAATAATTTCAGAAAAAATAGGGAAGACCTTGATGAATGAAAATGAAATATACAACTTGCCTCCTGCCAGAGGGGCCAGCTGAACTTAAAAAACAGAAACATTTTTGGACATAGCCAACGTAGGACTTTTTCTGCCAGACCATGTCTGTATATGTTTTTTCATGTGCTCAATTGGGAAAGGATGTAATGGGATGAAGAGATTAATAAAATTTTTAACAATTAAATTTAAATGTCTGGATGACTGGAAATATTGTAGTGCCCTTAATAAATACATTTCCAACAAGGATGAATTTAAGGGGGAAAGTAGAGACTTATCTTTTGACATTTTGATTTTCGGAAGCCCATCAGGAAGTTGGAGCTCAAGATAAAGTTTTTGTTGTTGTTCAGTCATTTTGGTTGTGTCCAGTTCTGAGTGATCTCATTTGAGATTTTCTTGGCAAAGAAGTTTGCCATTTCCTTCTCCAGTTCATTTCATAGATGAAGAAACTGAGGCAATCAGACTTGCCCAGAGTCACACAGCTAGTAAGAGTCTGAGACCAGATTTGGAACTTATGAAGGTAAGTCTTCCTGACTCTAGCACTCTATCCACTGCACTACCAAGATAGAGTAGGGTTAGATATATAGATTTGGCAATCATCTAATAGAAATGATACTTGAACCCATGGAAGTTGATAAAAAGATCACTGAGAGATGGTGTGGGTATATGTATGTATATATGTATGTACATGTGCGTATATATGCCCAGAACAAAACCTTGAGAGATAACCACAATTAGGGGGAAAGGATGTGGAGTTTTACATAGCAAAGGAGAAGGAACAATCAGACAGATAGGAGGACAACAGGAAGAGCTGAAGGAGCAGAAAGTTATAGGGTGAGGGAGTGGTCAACTGTGTTCAAGGCAGTAGAAAAACGGAGAAGGAAGGTGATTAAGAAAAGGCCAGATTTAATAACTAAGACATCATTTGTAAGTTCCATGGCATGGTAGAATCAGAAACCCAAGTGTAAGGAGGTGAGGAGTGAGAGGTAAGGAAGTAGAGGCAAGAAACAGACAGCTTTTTTTCTAAGAGTTCAAAAATGAAATGGAAGAGGATTGGAGATGATACCTTAAAAGGGGAGAAGGGTCAAGTGAGGTGTTGTTTTCTTTAAAGATGGCAATGACTTTATCATGCTTATTGGCAAGAGCCAAAGGATAAAGAGCTTAAATCAGAAGAGTGTACCCTGTGCATTGGGAAGGGGTGGAAGCTTCTAGAGGAGAGGAGGGGATGGAGATAAAGGGCATAAGTAGAAGGGTTAGCCTTCGCAAGGAGAAGAGACACATGTTTCTCAGATATTATAGCAAATAAGAAGAGACTGGGAAATGACATAAAAAGAGTTTTGAGATATAAATTGGAGAAAAGAGGTCACATTATAAGTACTGTTAAGAGGGCAACAGGAGCAGGCTAGGAGACTGAATAATGGAAAAGAGATTTTAGAATAGCCATTAAAAGACTGTGATTGTCAATGAGGGAAAAATTAAAAGGTTATTTTGCAGCAGGGAGGGTTCAGTTGAGATTAGATGACATAAATTTGTAGTGGATTAAGTCAGCACTCCAGTATGACTTCTTCCAAAGTCATTCCAAGCTTTCTGACCTGAGCTATTTTGTTCCTCCTTAAGCAACCTGATGCTTTGACCCACTCCTACCCCGACCTGCAGGTCTCACAATATTAAAGCAAAACTTGGTGCAGACACCAGGATGGATATAACACACAATAATTCAGAACTCCTGAATTTAAGAGATCTGCAAGCATCAGCCTCCTCAGGAACTGGGATTACCAGCATGTGCTACCACCGAGTATTATCTTCTCATACTTCTCAAATGTATTATTCCAACACATGGAAACATAGCTTAAGAAGGGGATAAGAAGGTACTGACTCACAAGTTAGTCAATTGATATTCTATTGTACATAGGTTACCCATAATTATTTATATTTTCCCCTGAAAATTGGTCTTGCTATATTTTGCCGTATTGATATGAACCATAAAAACGATCATGACCCATTCTTCTTATTGGATTCAACTTGGTAGCACTAATACACAGTATTAGTGTATGTCCTGTCCAATTATGATAATTTATACTTTATCAAGGAATCAAAAAGGTAAATCTAGTGTAGAATTTGCATATCCCTGTTTGTGTACCAAGGTAGGGAGACAGACAGAAATAACATTGGTGCTAAGAATGTATACAGAGCAAAATACATTTTCCTAATAAGTCAATTTGATGGAAACTGAGAGTCTTGCACTTAATTTATTTAGCATATAGTTCTGGCCAAAATCCAAAAGGTCTCTGAAAGCTCTTAAATTTCCAGACTAAGTTTCATGGATAAGAATAAAAGAAATTCAATATGAAATTGCCCACAAAGAAAATCTGTAAATGGATTACAAGGAAATATAATCAGAAATTTAACAAAAAAAAAATTGGTTTTATTATGAAACACAAAACTTACATTAAAAAAATCAGTGGATTTTTTTGGTAATAGTATATTCTTTAATATATTTTTGAAAGGAACTAAATTTCACTAAAAGACTTGTAATTTGAAGATTTTTAATTAGAGAAGGGAGTACAAGACAGCTATCTTCAAAACACATGAGAGGTTGTCATATGAAAAAGGGATTCAACTTATTTTGCTTGGCTAAAACCAGGACCTTGTAGAAGGTGCAGAGACAGGTTTTAGCTCAAGTAAAGAAAATCTTCATAATACTTAAAGGTATCCAAAGTAATATCAATTCCCTTGGGAGGTAGTAGGTTCCAATTAACAAAAAGCTTTCAAGGAAAGATTACTTGCTGGGGATGTTGTAGAGTTATGGGGTTGTTTTTGGATTATGAGTTGGAGTAGATAGCAAGGTCCATTTCGGTTTGGAGGTACTGTTATAACTCTCACTTCTACTCCTTCCCCAATTTTTCTCTTTTGATCCAAGTGAATAGATTTTCATCAGCTCCTTTAAGATTGTGGGGAATAGGATGAAGAGTTGATTTGATTCTGGAGTGAATTTGATGAGTCTGAATATCCAATCTAGACAATTAAGTTAAATTTATTGTATTCCTCCTCTTCTCAAGAGGCTTATGCTTGATTAATGTTGAGATTACAACTTACGTTGTGTGCTTAGTACCTGTGGATGTTAATTTTATTTTCAAAAACAAAAGCACTTGATATTTCAAAAAGATACCTTTCTTCTTTGAGTTGGGTAAGCATTCCTGTTCTTCTTTGATTGATGGTCTGTAAGACTTTATCCGACAAAAAAAGGACCGCCTTGCACCAGAATACAGATGAGTTGTTCCCACAGGGAAATTTGCTTGGACTTGAAAGCCGGCTTTCACAACACATATGGTGAGAGAATCATCAGAAAAAAAAATGTTCTCGAGTAATAATAAAATTTTTGTTCCCTAACACTTTTTAACCACTCCTTATATTTCTCAGCTTATAGTAAATGAAAAACAATTGCCTTTATGCTTTAATGTAATAGTAGACAAATATTAACAAAATGACTGCAACATAGATCCAAAAAATGGCAGTTAAAAGAGAAATCTAGTCTAATTTCATGTAATCTCATTTTGAATTTTAAAATCTTTCATTTTTTTCTTTGAGTTAAATTTTTTTTGAAGCATAGAAGGAATAATTAGTTGACATCTATAAGTATATTTAAAATGTGAGGGAGGAAAGCTCCCAAGTAAATAGATAACAGTGATCAACTGGAAAAAACCCTAACTTTTTGCCTTTCATTTCATATTTCACCATCATTTATATACCTTGATGATCTATGGTTTCATCAGTGTGGAGCCTCTCTCCACTGATACAGATCATGGTTAATTAAAGTATAAGTCAAATGATGTCTGTCTCTCTTATGACATCATTGGTATTAAGATTTTCCAGTGAGAAATTTCCTCTACCATACTAATGCAGACTGGCAGCTTCTTTACATCTTAGATTGTTAGAGATTCCTGAGAATTGAGAGGTTAAGTGACTTGCCCAGGATTAAATAGCCAGTATGTGTCAGAAGTGGAGCTCAAACTCAGGTCTTTATAACTCTGAGGTCAGCTCTCTGTCTACTATCAATTCTTTTCATATTCTTTTGTTACAAAAACATGAATGTTATATCATCTAAAGTCCATTGAAGTTTACCACTTAAAGCTGGGTGGCTCTGGGCGAGGAAATCATGATGTTTTGGCAAATGAATATAAGAATGACACAGATCAATGATGGTTCCTGAGTAGGACAGTAAAACAGGACTCTGATCCTTAAACCATATCTTTTCATCTTAGAGAGAAAATATTTGAAAGCAAAAGTGTCACTTTGTTATGCAAAATAAAGAACTTTTTGATATGGCTTTCGAAAGATTGTCTATAGATTTAAATAGCAGAGCCCAGCAACGTATGCATATTTGAATAAGTTGGTACTGTGATGTATGAACGCTTGATCTTAACTTTGAAACAACTAATCATAGTCTTTTAAAACAGTGATCATAGTAACACTTACTTTTGGCATCTATCAGCTTCTCTCTTGGTGAAATATCAGAAGAAGAAAGCTGTTCCTTTACTTTGGCAACATCTTTTGGATGTAAGTAGTCAAATAAGCTTTGTCCAGTCAAACTTGCCTAATTATAAGATAGACTGTTCATTTCAAAGCAGTATAATAAATCCTATTCCCACTTTCCCTCCCAGGTACACAAAATGAAGATGGTTACTTTTGTTCAGGTTCATAATAAACCAAGATGTTTTCCTGATACAGTGTAAACTTAAACAATCCATTTTATGTTTGGGGTAAATATTGTTCATTTCTTCTATATCATCTCCCAAATCTTCCCCATTCCCCCGCTCACCCCTCTGCCAAGAACTGATAAATTCAGTTTAGTACCATACATTTCCAAATCCATACACTTGCATTCTAATCACACTAGGATATACCCTAAAGTTATTGAGCCCAGAAAAGTAGGAAATTAAAATGTGGCAGACAAAGATAGAAGTGATTCTATAAAGTAATTTATAATTCTAGTAAAGAACAAAGTAATTCCAGTAAAGAACAAAGAGATGAGTAATGCCAGAAATAAACCAAACTAAATCTACGACCAAAATAACAACCCAGCTGTCCTTTGGGTGTGCCATATGATTCCTTCTTCCATACCTTTTGTTAACACCATTTCTGGAACCAGGAAAGCTCTTATTTCATCATTTCTATTTCTTTAATTCCTATGCATCTTACTTCCAGTTCCTTTTCTGGCCACTTCTACCTACAATGATTTCTCTTATGACTCCTTGTTGTTTGTATACTGTTCTCCCTGCCTGGAACATCCTCTTCCCTCTTCTCCAATTATTTATGTCCTAACTTTCAGTGCCTTGGTGGAAAGACAACTGAATTAAAGAAAGAATTAAAGTTGTAGGCTGATTGAAGGGTAATGGAAATATACGCAGTTTGTGTGAATAGGTTACAACACATTATTAAAGAGGAATTGAGCAGAAGGAGGTAGAATAAAACAGTCACAGAGATGTGAAGACCAAAAATCTCATGGACTTATCATGCAATGAGAGTGAGGGATAACATATAGCTGAACATATAGCTGTTCTCTGTGCTGTATTGAAATCTTCAAAATGTCAAGAGACCGAGAACACCAACAGGTGATGACAGAGAGGTGATGGACTAGAGGTGAAGAATGAGATACGCATTCTTGGACATAGCTAATGTATGAATTTGTTTTGCTTGACTATGTTTATTGGTTATTGGGAAAAATTTGAGGGGAGGAGTAAATGCAAAGGAGGAAAATAATAACACAAAAAACAAAGAATGATAAGAGCATCGGTGAAGCATTTTTTTAAGTGTACAGAACAGAATGGAAGGATGTTCAGAAGGAAATCCTCACAAGCAGGACAATTTTTGAACTAACGTGTGGAAGGCCTTATCTGCTTTAGAAATTTAGCTACATAGAATGGAGATTTGTGATTCATGAATAAGCGTCTTTTTTCTGTTCTCGGTATTCGAAAATGCTCATATTTGTTGATGTTTAGAAAGCTCAGATTAAAAAAAGTTTTAATGAAAAATTAATTTAAAAAATAAAGAAACCTGAAGGAAGGTTCCCTATACTTTGAGTAAATCACTTGTGGACAATTTATCTGAAAACACGAACAAGGATTGTACAGGATGAAAGGTTGTGGATGGATTGTGGATAGATTATAATCTATACTGTAGGAGGAAGTACCCTCATGGAAGACAGCACATATCTACACTAGTATTGAAGTTCAGCTAGATTTTGATTAGTGCAAATAATGAATTGCCTTGAAGTCACTTTATTTGAATTTTGTGCTACATATTTCCATTGAATTGGAACCAATTACCATCTTTCATATAATTATAATTTCAAACAGTGAGAATTCAAATACTTGCAACTACTACAGAGGGTTTGGTATTCCCATTAATCCAACCTACTTGTTTTTCGATACAACAGCTTCTTAGTAAGCAATCTACCCCAAAGGGCATTCATTAGTGCTTGAGAAATGAAGTCACTGCCATTATCACAGTACTTTACTCAAGGACATATTTTGAAACAGTATCATACAAGGTCCTATCAGCAACTTTCTCAAAAGAAATACTGCTTCTGGAATTTTTATATTAATGAATAGAAGTTATTTAGTTACATTATATTTATTCAAATAAGTTAAAAATAAATTGCTGTAAAACTACTAAAAGTCTTTGAAAAGCAATGTGACATACCTGATCATAATTAAGTGTTTTGGAAACTGATTTAGAGACAAACAGAATTTTTCCTCGATCACATCCAACAACAAATAGGAACCCATCTGCAATCTAAAATAATAATATTAATAACAACAACAAATAATATTACAAGTAATTCTTTTTCATATTTTTGAAAGGTTTGATTTTGAAGAAAATATTGTAGCCTGTAAAATAAACTAATTATTCATTTATTTTAATTTACATAATAACAAAAATTCAACAAAATATGAAAGAGAACTACAGTATATAAGATTCTTAAATCTAAGCATAAACTCATGCTTTTGAACTTGAATGCAAGTTCAGACATGGAATACATTGCTCTAGTCTTAAAGGTTATCATATTTATTTCATAACAAGTATCCTTACAACATTTCTAATGTATTAGTGACATGCACTTGGGGATCACATTTTTATTTTAAAAGAGGTCAGAAAAGTTTGCCAGTCTTTGAATTAACACTTGTAACTTGACCCTACTAGTTCAGACCACATAAACAAAGCACCTACTACTACTGTCTATGGACAATGTATTCTACTTGCAGGCTCACACTTTGAGGGATGACTGAACCTCTTGAAAGTTAACCTGAAAATCTAAATTTCAATATTTCCTCTTCCCCCTCACTGAAGCAAATTACCATCACATAAAACATCTTTGAATTTTATTATAAACAGCAAGATAGTGCAGCGGATAAAGCATCAGCTCTAGAATTAGTTCAAATTTGAACTCAGTCACTTACTAGCTCTGTGACCCTAGGCAAGTCACTTTGTTTGCCTCAGTTTCCTCATCTGTAAAATGAGCTGGAGAAGGAAATGGTAAAACACTCCAGCATTTTTGCCAAAAAAAAACCCCAAATGGGGTCACAGAGTCAGACAAGACTAAAACAACTGAACAACAACATTTTATTATAAACTTCCTGCATAGTCAATACTTTTTAATTAAAAAGATATTCAGCATAAATTGGAAAACCTAGTGGAGTTTAGTACACAAGATCAGCATGAGATTAGTACATGACAAGAAAAGTTAGAACTAGTGAAAACAGTACTAAATAATATTGTATTATTTGCTTTAATTTCTATATGTATATTTGAAGGTTCTACATGTATTCTTTATGTATATTTCTACATGCATATTTGTTCTATATGTATTTTTGGAGATTCAGTAGGGAATATGGTTTAATAGCTTTGGTAATAATTTTTTACTATAAAGGGAGTTAGAAAAGTAGGCTAATCTCTCAGCTGTCATAATAACTTGAAACTGATAGCTCAGATCACCTGGGCCAAAACAACTACCAACACATGACCTGACCGGCGATGCCACTATTCTCTAATCATACAAAGGATCAAGTTTTGAAGGATAACTCAAGGGGGTAACTTTTGAGAAAGGTGAACCTAAAGCCCAAGCACAGGAAGTGAAGGTGACAGTGAACATCCCAAATTATTTGCAGATAATCACTTAATCAGAGATTTATATTATGCATAGAGATACAGGTCCTGAAAGAAGAGAAAACAGATGGGTGAATTTTGAAGGAGTGTGCATGGGGACAGGAAAATAATAATTTATAAAATAATGATAGATATATTCTTGTTGTTGTTCAAGCATTTCAGTTGTGTCTGACTCTTCATGACTCCACTTTGGGGTTTTCTTGGCAAAGATTTTAGAGTGGTTTGCCATTCTTTCTTCAGCTCATTTGACAGAGAAGAAAACAGAGGCAAACAAGGTTAAGTGACTTGCCCAGGGTCACACAGCTAATGTCTGAGACCAGATTTGAACTCAGGACAATGAGTTCTGATTCCCAGCCCAGCACTCTATCCACTATACCAAGGGGCTGCCTATGTATGTATGTATATACATATATTTCTTTATTGTTTGCAAAATGTTTACAAACATGAAAAATACTCTGGGTATCAGAGCAGCTGGGAGAGTCCGGGTTTGGGAGGATTCATGAAGCACCATATCCCTTAGGTAGACTACTGGACTAATGATAAAGGAAGAACCCCTACAATTAACTTATCTCACAATTTTGCTTAGTCTAGTCTACACACGCTCCTTCCTTACCTTGTTGACTCTGAAACACATTTACTATGGCCAAATCTGCATGTTTTCTTTTGTTATAATAAAGAAAGCAGGGCTCATTATTCCAAAGTTAAAGACCTTCCCTTCCCCTTCCTCCCCCAGTAAAACAAAAGGAAAGGCAAATAAGGACAAGAATGGAGGAAATATATATCTTACTTACCTTGAGGATTAAATGTCGCAGCTCATCATCCTGTATAAACGTAGGCTTGTAATTATCTCCTGCATAAGAACTGGTAGAGCCTAAAAATAAGAAGCAAACATAAAAATATCCTGAAAACACACTGTAGGATGAAATATACATTGTTTTCCAGAAATCTTTTTAAAACAGTAGATTGTCATGAAGCTCATAGACAACTATCTCTCTCTCTCTCTCTCTCTCTCTCTCTCTACATATATATATATATATATATATATATATATATATATATATATATATATATATATATATATATATATATGATTTAAGTGGAAGCTGAAGAAAGGAATTCTGTTCCTTGAGGCAAACCTGTTTTGTCCCCCTAATCTGAAGTGAAGGAAATATAAATGATATAAATGACTTACTCTGGTACAGTGATTGTATGCAATATGGGACTATATGTGACTTATCTTTTATGATAAGAGTGTACAGTCAAATTCGGGTGGCGCAGTAGTGCAGGGCCTGGAGTCAGGAAGACATCTTATTGAGTTCAAATCTGACCTTAGATGTTTATTCAGATCTTTCCTGACTTCAAGCCTAACTCTATATATTGTACCACCTAGTTGCCATACTGAAGTAGTCATTCTTTTTTCTATTTTGTGAGAATTCTTTATGTGCTTTCAAATGACAAATTAATGGATGGAAGGAACTATGTATTTTTAACTTGTGCAAAACATAATGAATACTTCATATGTAAAAAACTTCTATTTAGTTCAATAGTCAGTGTTTGGCACATAGTAGGTGCTTAATAAATGTTCATTCATTTCCTTGTTCAATATACATACAACAGAATTATGTCTATCAGTATCTCTACTTCGAATATTTGGCTAACTGGGTAAGTAAAGTAGCACAGACTGGATACATTGTTTTTCTGAGTTCAAAATGTCACAAGGGGAAGCAGTACCACAGAGGTGGACACTGTTTCTGGATTGTGGCACTCCAAGTAATAACAAATTACCTCTTACTCAATAACATAACACAGGCCACTTAGCATCATATAGAACTGGGAGGTATCTCAGAGGCTTTCTGGCCCAATCCTCTCATTTTATAGATAAAGAATTGAGATCTAGAAGATAAAATGACTTGATGAAATGGTAATAGGAAGTATCCATCCTAAAGTGTATCTAGCTCTTTGTGACTCCATTTGGGGTTTTCTTGGCAAAGATACTAGAATGGTTTGTTATTTCCTTCTCTATCTCATTTTACAGATGAGGAAGCTGAAGTAAACAGGGTTAAGTGACTTGCCCAAGGTAACTCAGCTAGTAAGTGTCTGAGGCCAGATTTGAACTATCCATTATCCACTGTGCCACCTATTTGCCCCTAACAGATATTGTATATTTGTCCACTCTTTCCAAGACCATTCTAGTTTTCGTTTGAATGAGTAATTCAAAATTCAGGAACAAAGAAAGATCTGATGAAATTTTTTGTAGTTTGGGTAAAAACTATTTTAATTGTACAAAAAACTCTATCATCATAAATTCTAGTGACACCATCAGAAAAATCTCCATGAGAACTAAGAATTGGAATTATCTAAAGATACCACATCAGGGAGCTTTCCAATGAGTTCACTTTTAAAAATAGCAAATAAAAGAGGCTCTCTTCAAGCTGGTACAATGAATGGCAGTAGGTCAGTCCAGTTCTCTATTAATTATTCCAGCAAGGATTAAAAAAAGAAGAGTACCAGAACAAGCAATCATCAATAAATCCAAGGAAAAACTACAGTAAGTACATCTTGCCCACCCAAGTCCACCCAAAGAGACAGCCAGAAGTTCAGTCAGAAAAAGCCAGCTGAAAGGGAGAAGCCAGAGAGCCCAGCAGCCTGAAGTTGCAGAATGGGGCCAGGAAGAGAGAGCTCTGAAGAGACTATACCTATGATACTCTGACCCCAAAACAGGAACCAAGCCTTCTGTACTAAGATTAAAGACTTAATGAATTTTCCCCTTGGACTGGACTGGCCCAGAGCAGATCACCCCTGGTACCACTCTTGAAGGCAGATCAGATCACCTCATGACCTTCTTGTGGAGACTGCCTCTTATAATTATATTATATTATATCATATCATATTATATTATGTTGCCAGTCACTCATTTGATGGAACTGCTTTTGTGGTTCATTAAGAACAGAGGGCTTATTACCCACAGCCCACTTAATACAGATCAATACTAAAGAAAATGTCATCATTTCATCAACAAGTATAACCCGGCAAAAGTAACAGACTCCTTGAAAATCAGATCAGTTCAGGCAGAGATCTGCAGCTCTGTGAGAGAACAATAAATGCTAGAACAAAAGTTGAAATAGAATACAAATAGTTGAAAAATAGAATAGAAATATGAATAGAATAGAAATGGAACAAAAAAATAAAACAAAAGTTGAAACACTAAAAAAAAATCAGAAATGGAAAATGCCTTTGATCAAAAACAAATGAACTTGAAAACAGGTCAAGGAAGGAGAACTTCAGTCATCAAATTAGATGAAAACCTAGTCCAGGGGTGGGGAACCTGTGGCCTCAGATGCAGCCCTTTGAAGCCAAATTTCACAGAACAAATCCTCTTAATAAAAGGTTTTGTTCTATAAAACTTGGACTCAGTCAAAAGGACCCAGAAGGCCTCCAGGTCACAGGTTCTCCACCCCTCACCTAGATCATAAAAAAAAGCATAGAAACCATATTTCAAGAAATCATGAATGAAAACTGCCCAGACCTAAAAGACTTTCAAGGTAAAGTGAAAAGAGAATCCACTAGTCATCTCTGAGAAGAAACCCCAATACGAAAATTCCTAGGAACCTTAGCTAAAATCCAGAGCTTCAAGTACAAGGGTCAACAAATATTTATAGGATAAGGGAAAGAAAGGAGATGGGTAGTGAAATGCCTCCCACAGAATTTATGATATGAAAGGAGTCTTTTGTCTTCTAGCTTCCCTTGCCTTCTGTTATTTTTATGATTTGTTCTTTGACCTACTAATCCTTTGATGGGTTATAATTATTATTTACTCTTAAATTAATTTCAGTCCATTTTTCAAAAGTTTATTATTGAACGTAATTCTCATTGCATTGTGGTTGGTAAATGATGTGTTTGATATTTCTACTTTTATGAATTTGAGGTTTTTATGACCTAAGACATGATCAGCTGAAGGGAAGAGCAGTCTTCTGGAGAAGATATGAAGAAATAACAGAAAATCTCATGAAAGAAAATGACAATTGAGAGCATACTTTGGATATGCTTCAGTTTGTCAGGGTCGTATAAGACCTAACCTTTCTTCTGACATATTGTTTTTACACCATTTTTTAAGTCCTCCTAATAGTACTTGACATTCTTTGAAAAACTTGAGTTCAATTCAATTCAACAAGCATTTATTAAGCACCTACTGTATGCATAGCATTGTCTTTGACTTCATGGAGAGTACAGCTTAAAGGAGAATAAGACATCAACACAGATAGCTCTAACATTTTAAGTGCATTAGAGAGTTACAAAACAAAGTGGTAAGGTCCAAAAGGGAAAACTCATTAATAACCCAGGAATTAGGGTAGGCTTCGTGGAGGAGTTCACATTTGAGTTTGCAGGTCTTGTCAAGGTCATTAAAAGGAACCAGGGATATTTAACTTAAACAAAAGAAGACTTAAGAGAAATGAGTCTGGAGACTTAATTTTTTTTTTAGAGATTGTCATGTGTAAGAAAGATTGACATTATATCTGGGCCCTGAGTGCACTGAATTGAATTGAACTAGGCAGAAGCTAAAGTCAGGCATATTTTGACTCAATATAAAAACTGACTTCTTGGCAATCGTTAAGTTCCATGCAACTGGAGGTCTTTAAGCAGAGACTGAATGGTTGATTGTCAGGAATGTTGAAAGGGGTTTCACATAGAGGGGTTAGGGTAGATTGTATTACATTGCCAACATTAGGATGTCATTATTGATTTGTTACTGAGATAAAAGCTTAAGGAAGACGTTATGGAAACTTTCACTGATGCCAAAAGAGCAAATAATCTATTACACAACTGACTGTGATTAAAAATTGGGTCCCAGAAAATTCCCCCAAAAAGAAGTTTCTCCAGCTAACTCCCACCACTAACCATTCCACTGCCATCACCAGAAACATCAAGACCTTTTCATCTCCCATTTGACCATAAAGTTCCTGCCCTATTGTATCTCTTAGTATACAACACACATACCAAGGTCAGATATTTAGAGAGCTACTTTAATAGGTCTCTCATGGACAGCATAGTGCTATTGAAACTGCACTGGATCTGGAATGAGAAAACTTGGTTTCAAACTGAGTTTTCTTGTACAACTCCCTCTATACCTCAATACTTTCCCAGGATACCATCCTGGGAATACCATCTCCTTCTTGATTGAGACACACTGAGAAAACTGTTCAGTCTGCACTATCCTCTACTTTTTTCCCCCCTTGTCTCATTTCTGATCATGCCTTGCCAGACCTCAACCTTGGATTTCTTGCACTATCCACCACCTTCCTTCTTATTCACATGCTGCTCAATCAAGCTAGAGGAAGCCACAAATCCATGCTGATTTGGACTGTGACAAATTGATGTTATATAAACTCAGCTGGGTCCTCTTGTCAACAAGACATTTACCCTTTACCCATGATGAAAAAATGCTGTCCACCTCCAGAGACAGAAATGATGAATTCTGAGTGCAGATGGAAACACTTTTTTTCCACTTTATTTTTCTTGTTTACATGTGTGTTTTCTTTTGTAATATGGCTAATATGGAAACAGAGGAGGAGAAAGTGAGGCTGGTGACCTTGCACAGCCCTCCCTCACTCAAATTAAAGTCAACCGCAAGTCATGTCATCATTTCCATGATGTCATGGTCCTTTTTGAAAATGAAGGACCAGTACAATGTGGAAATATGTCATGCAGGACTTCACATGTATAATCCACATCATCTTGCTTGCCTTCTCAAGGAGTGGGAGAGAGGCACAGGCAGAAAGGAGGGAGAGAATTTGGAACTCAGATTTTAAAAAATGATGGTTAAAATTTTTTTAATGTATTTGGGAAATAGTTAATGAAATAAATGTTTTTTTTTCAAAAAAGCAAGGCAATCCTTATACTCCTCTCTCATAGTTTCTCTGTCCCACTCACCACCAGTGTCTGCTCCAAGTCTTCTTATTTTTCAAGTATCCCAAGGCACCTACTCCTACCCTCTCAGCTGAAAAAAGTTCACTGAATTCACTGAAAACAATTGAGGCCCTCTGTTAAGAGTTTCCTCTTCTTCTCTCCTACTTATCTCACATCCTTTTGACACTTTCCCGTTTTCATCTTTACTCCAGCCCCTAATAAGCCTTCTCCTTGCCTAAGCAAACCCCAATCCATGCATCTTTGATCCCTTTCCTCCCACTTTCTCTGACTCTCTCTCTAATCTTCAATCTTACCTATCTACTGGCTCCTTCCCTGTTGCCTACAATTAAGGTTCATGTCTCCCCCATCCTCAAAAATCCCTGGCTTGATCCAATCATCTCTGCTAGCTATTGTTCTATAGATCTTTCCTCTTAGCTAGACTTGAGAGAGCTTCCTATAGTTAGGTGCCTCTACTTCATGTCTTCCCACTCTCTTTTCTTTTTTATTTCTTTTTAAATTATTTTATTTGTTTTCAGTGTTGTACAATCCCTTCCATATATCTTATATTTTTCCCTCCTTCCCCCTTCCCTCCTTATTCCTTCTCCAAGATGGCATGCAATTTTATATAGGTTCTACACATACATTCTTATTAAATACATTTTCACCTTAGTCATGTTGCATAGAAGAATTAAAATAAACACCTCCCACTCTCTTCTAAACCCACTCTAATCTGTCTCCCAGTCTCATCATGTAACTAAAGCTGCCCATTCCAAAATTACCAATTATGTCTTCATGGCCAAATCTGATAGTCTTCTCTCCGTCCGTATTCCTCCTGATCTCTCCAGCATTGAACACTGCTGATCACCTTCTCCTAGACAGTCTCTCCTTTCTGAGTTTTCCTGTTGTTTCTTTCTCTTGGGCCTCCTTTTATCTGTCTGCTTGTTCTTTCTCAGTCCCCTTTGCTGAATCTCCTTCAGAGTATGTCCGTTATTTGTATTCCAGGGTTCTACTCTGAGCCCTCTTCTCTTTTTACTCTATGATTTTATCATCTCCCGTGGGTTCAATTTTCATTTCTATAGAGATGATTCCTAGATCTATATAGCCATCCTTATTCTCTCTCTTCTGTTCCATCACCAAGTACATATTGAACAATTCAAACTGGATGTTCCATAAGCATCTGAAATTCAACATATTGCTTTATATTTCTCTTCAAATATTCCCCTTATACTTATGGTGCACTACCAAACCTCCAGTCACTCAGCTTCCTCCTCCAATCTTCGCTCTGATTCACCACCCATATCCAATTAGCTGCAAAATCTTATGGTTCTTCCTTCACAACATTGACTGTTCATGTTCTCTTTGCTTATATAACCACAAGCCTAGTTCTGGTCCCTATCACTTCTCTCCTACACTCGTGTAATAGCCTTTTGTTTGGTCTCCCTGCTTTAATGATCTCCCCACTCCAATCCATCTTTCACACATCTACCAAAGTTATTTCCCTAAAGTGCAACCCTGACCATGTCATTTCCTTGCTTAATAAATTCCAGTAGCTCCTTACTACCTTTAGGATCAAATATAAAGTGCTCTAGTTGGCATTTAAGGTTTTTGAAAGCTGAACACTTCACATTTTACTCTTCTCCATACTCTAGGGTCTAGTAATGCTGATCTACTTCCTCAAATATGGCGCTCCCTCTCTCATTCACCCCTTCAGCTTGTCCCCCATGCTTGGAAGTTCTTACTGTTCAACAATTCATGACCCTCTATGGGATTTTCTTGATGAAGATACTGGAATGGTTTGCCATTTTGTTCTCCAGTGGATTAAAGCAAAGAGGTTTTAAGTGACTTGTCAAGGGTTACACAGCTAGTGAGTGTCTGAGGCCAACTCGTCTTCCTCAATCTAGGCCCATCAATGAACCCTTTAGCTGCCTTTCTTCCTCTTTACATCCTTGCTCCTGGACATCACTGCTTCTTTAAAGACTCAGATCCAATGCCTCTTTCTATAGGAGGCTTTCCTAGTCAGCTCAGCCACTGGAGCCATTTCCTTTATGGTTCTTTCCGACTACTCTTGAAAATGACTTCATTTACATGTCATTTGCCCCATTCGAATGCAAGAGTAACTAGAAACAGCAACACAGCTGAAAAGAGACATCACTAGTTTAGATCAAGAAATTACCACATAACTAAAAATAAAATGCTTCCCCACTCACCTCTCAAGGACTTCAAGTGCTGGACAGCCATTCTCAATACGGTGAGTTTGTCCAGTTTACGGGCCATGGGATTGCACTGGGGGATCATAGCAGAGAGTTCTTCAATTAAATTATTCATTTTATCTCTCCTCCGCTTTTCTGTCTGACTATGAGCTTCTCTGAAAAGAAAAAAGAATTTCATTTCAGTGTAAGATTCAAAAAAGTCTAGTGACTAATGATTGCAAGAATTATCTTCAAGGATCAGTCCGGAAAGTGTATCTGTCTAACTTGTCCTTTCCTCTTGCAATAGCATGTGGACAATAAGATTAGAGAATCATATATTTAGAGCTAGTAGGGTCATTGAGTCTAACTCCCTCATTTTACAAGACAAAACTGAAGCACAGAGAGGTTGAATGACCTGCCCAGGGTCACACAGCTGCTAAGTATCTGAGGTAAAATCTGAAATCAGGTTTTCCAGACTCAAAGTTTAGAGCCCTAGTCACTACTTTAGGGTATGAATATAAACTTCTTGGGATTTCTATTAACTCATGACATTTTTTTTTTACTTTTTTCTTCTTTCTATTCCCATACTTCTCTACACAATGGTTCCCAAATAACTTAGACTTCTCTACTTCATTTGCCAGTGGTTCATATTCAAATGGAAAATTATAGCCTTTAGGTCACTGGTATGGGTGGCTAGACAGTGCTTGCTGTGAACAGAGGGCTGGGTCTGGAGTCAGGAATACCTGAGTTCAAATCCAGCCTCAGACACTTACTCGTTATGTGACCCTGGGCAAGTCATTTAACCTCTGGCTGACTCAGTTTTCTCATCTATAAAACAGGGAAAGTAATAGCACCTGACTTACTATAAGGACCAAACAAAATCATAATTGTAACACTCTAAGCAGAGTGCTTGGCACATAGTGCTACAGAAATGTTAGGAAGAGGATGACGGTGAGGTGATGATAATGATGCTAGAAATGGAAGTTCGAGGTGGGTTCCAGACCTGTGATTTCATCACTATAGATAACCCTTGGTGTGGGCATGCCTGCTACCAATATAGATTAGAGACTCATTGTCTGGGAAAGTGAGTCCAGCGCTGAGAGCTTCCCCAGCCACACAGTGAATGTCCGAGGCAGGGGCTGAGCACAAGTCTTCCTGACTCCCACTCTACCCAACTACATAAGTGATATCAAATACTCTCAGATGCAACACTCTCAAATGCTTCCCAAACTAAATTAAAATGTACTTGGAAAATATTTAACAAAATAAATAAAAATACAATAGAACACAGAAATGTTAACATAAAATCTTCTCAGTTACTATTTAGCCAACAAGGATCTTTACGAACTGTTTAATGTCCCCCAGTTCTATGTGGCTCTAAACCATGTATTGTTGTTCAGTAGTTTTTCAGTTGCGTCTGACTCTCCAACAGACTTGGGATTTTCTTGCAAAAATATTAGGTTTGCCATTTCCTTCTCCAGCTCATTTTTCAGATGAGGAAACTGAGGCAAACAGAGTTAAGTAACTTGTTCAGGATCATGTCTGAGGGAAGATCTGAACTCAGGGAGATGAGTTTTTCTGACTCCAGGCTGGGCACTATTCTCTCTGCCACCACACCACAATGCTTCTTAATATTCAAATTCTAAGCCTTTGTTACCAGATAATTTCTGAATTAAAATATTAATATTGTCCTCATGGCTGTCATTTATTGATTTTTCTCTTTGCTTTCTGATTGTGCATTGACCTTAACACCACAACAGATCCAGAAACTGGACACCAGAAGGTTTATAGAGCAGGACTAAGATAACTGCTTTGAGAAGAAAGCTTGGAATAAACTGCTTCTGTCTGAAGTCTGTTAATCTTGGGAAACAGACAACCAAAAAGATTAATCAACCAGTTTGTGAATCATCAAGGTCATGGCTTCTCCTGCTGCCTGTTTCTGGGCCATTTAGCATTTCTAGACTTTTATTAGCATTTTCATCAGAAAGTGAACAAAACGGAGAGAAAACACAATGGAAATGACTCAGTCTTGCCAGTTAATAGCTATGATACAATTGGCTTAAGGTTTGATAGAAGAAAAGGTCAAAACTATTGCCTGACAAAATGGTTAGGTTTTATATGAGTATTTCATCATCTTCCCAAGGATATTTATGAGCTAGTGACATATCCTGAATCTATTTTCCTCCAAAAATTCCAAATAATAACATAGTTTAAAGAGCTGTTCAAAATAGATTTTTAAAAAATTAGTATTGATTATTTAAGCCAAAATAATATCTAAAGTAATCAAGGAAGGCATCAACTGATAGGAAAACACTGCTGCCCAGTGTCTTTTTTTTCTTTACAAGAATAAAAAGTCCAAGTTAAAGGTCAAGAACTCAATTCATTTCTGACAACTTCCAAGAACATCAACTAAAGACTCTTCATTAGAAACAAATATTACCAAAACATCGACCAACTCACATATTAATGTACCTGAAGGACTTCATTTTCACTTGTTCACCATCTTCCATTCTATAAGAGAATAGGATAAAATATGAAACTCTATGAAAAAGCCTTTCACATTAGTCTTGGAAGAGAAATTCAATACCTAGTATTATGAAATCAAGTCTAATCAACCTGAATCCTCTTACATCCTTGGTTATAGAAGACATGACCCAGCACATAGAGCCCCCAGCATATTATTACATGCTAGAAATAGAAGATCCACCCTTAATAAACACGGCCATAGGATTCTCCAATCCCTTCTCAGGGATAAAGACAATATTTCAGTGGTTTACCATCTACATACAAAATTTAGCCTACTTTCAGCAATCTCTTATCAAGCCTTCCTTTTTGCTTCTTAAGTCACCAGAAATCTTATAAGATCTTATTCTCTACTTAATCTGTAATCTCAACAACAGAAACAAAAACAGAATAGTACCCTAGGAAGGGTACTATTTCTAGAAGTAAAGTGATAAAAATATTATTTGATCAATAAAGTAAAGTTTAATATACATATGAGCTCATGCTGTCATAGTGAGGAGGAAAACTAGAGGGAAAAAGGTTTTCATAGAAGAAGTTAAAAGAGGGTTGTAAATGCTAATTTCACAAATATATTCTGTATTTTTTGTTGTTCAGTCATTCTTCTCAATCTTGTCCAATTATTAGTGACTCTATTTGGAATTTTCTTGGCAAAGATGCTGGAGTGGTTTGACATTTCCCTCTCCAACTCATTTTACAGGTGAGGAAAATGAGGCAAACAGGATTAAATGACTTGCCAAGGTGACAATGCTAGTGTCAGAGGCAGAATTTGAACTCAGATCTTCCTGACCCCAGGTCCTGTGCTCTATCCACCATACCACCTGGCTGCCTTTACATACATACACACATACACACTATATATATATATAATAGGTTACTAATCACTTTCATATACATAGATTGATCACAAAATAATATTTACTCTAATGATACACTGGCCCACAGAATTATCTATGCCTAAAATAAATCACTAGGCAAATAAGAGTTTTAATAAAAAGTAACATGATGATCTCTACTTCTATAGTATCAGTGTGAATTGGTTCACTTACTTACACTCCTGTCCATCAGAAATACAAACATTAGAATACCAGGTAAAATGAAATGAGTTTTAGCATTAAACATTTTATCAGCTCTGTGATTTTTGAGTCAGATTTAATCAATCAGCAAGCATTTATTAAGTGCCTATTCTGTTTTAGGCACTAGAGATACAAAATGAAACAATCCCTACTTGCAAAGAACTTACCAGTGTCTTCTAAGAAATGTGTTTTAAAGAAATGACTGCATATTCTAGAAGTAAAGAGGGGTTAGTACCATACAAAAAAGGTATACACACTCATGAGAACAATTTTCTTTTTCCCCACTGAAATAAGTAACAGTTAGTTTGAAAATAGTTGATAGTTTACCTGCTATGTAGATGATCCATAACAATTTCAACAGCTTCTCTGCAGAAATAAAAAAGGATGAACAAATTAAAACGTATTTTTTTCTCCCCTTTTCTTTACTCTGATTTCACAATTAGGAGTAAAGCAGAAAAAAAAAGAATAGTAGTGATATCTAATGACGCTCTCCAATAGGGCAGCTGGAATCAGGGACATATATTCTTACCCTTCAGTGTATAAAGCTAGATGTTAATTTGCTTAAATTAAACAAACAGACTTTCATCACAGTTGTTCTCTATCAAAGTTCAGGATGAATGTGCCCCCAGAGTATGAAACACAAATACACTGTACTTAAATACTCTCAGTTACTACTTATACCTTTGTTATAGGGTGAACATTTCTCAAACTTTTTGGTCTCAGGACTCAATAAAATTATGGAGGCCTTTTTGTTTATGTGAGTTGTATCTCTTGATATTTATTGTAATTGAAGTTAAAACTGATACATTTTTAAAATATTTATTTCTTAATAATATTATAATTTATTAGGAAATAATAATATTATAATTTATTAGGAAATAATAATTTCCTAATAATAATAAATCACTTATATGTTAACATAATATATTTTTATGAAAATAACTCTTTTCTCAAATAAAAAATAGTAAGAAAACTATTTTTACAGATTTTTGCAAATATCTTTAATGTCTGACTTCAGAGAAGACAGCTGGATTCTCCTGTCTGCTTCTCCATTCAATCTGTTGTGATATGTTGTTTTGGTGGAAGTATATGAAGAAAATCTAGACTCATGCAGTTACATAGTTGAAAAAAGGAAAGGTATTTTAATAGGTAATGTCTTAGTATTATTGTGAAAATATTTTTGACCTTGAGGCTCTCCTGAGACAGTCTCAGGGACACCCAGGGGTCTTCAAACCACATGTGGAGAACAGCTATTTTAGGCCATTGGTGACAGTTTGTTAGTTAAATAGACATTTAGCTTGCTATTATCTATTGTATTTTATTTATGTTTTTATATAACTATATGTTATCATATTACATATTACAGTATTTCTCCTAATATATTGTCTATAGCCATCTTTTTCCCTTAGCACATTATGGTGTATTATACTTACTTGGGTATTTCTCGCTCCTCTCTCACCACCCCCCCAGACTATAAGATGCTTGTGATTAGGGGCTGCGTTGTTTGATAAGGATAATGGTTGCTTTCACTTATCCAGAGCTTTAATGTTTACCAAGTGCTTTACATCCATGAGCTGATTTTATCCTCACAACAAACCCCTTGAAGTACAGTTTACGATCTTCATTTTAAAGAAAAAGGTGACTGAGTAATTATCCCAGGGTGACAAGAGTATCAAATGTCTGAGGAAGCGTTCAGAGGCAGGGTTTATTTTTCACTTTGGAATTCCTAGTGTCTAGGACAGGTGCTCTGCACATAGAAGAGATTCTTTCACATCAGAATATAAACTGTTAAGGGAAGTAATTGTCTTTCTTTTTATTTATATTTGTATCTCCATTGTTTAGGATGGTGTCTGGTACATGGTATGTGCTTAATAAATGTTTTTGACTTGAAACACAAACCAAGGATAATTCATTATTTTTTTATTTGTTCTTTCCTGCTGACATTCAGTCTTCAGCAGTGATCTATTTGCAATAGACTATCAGATGATGATTTTAATAATAAGTCAGTCAATGATCATTTGTTAAACACCTACTATGTGCTGAGTACTGTGCTAAACACTGGGGATACAAAGAAAGACAAAAGATATTCCCTGCTCTCAAGGAACTCACAGTCTAATGCAGAAGCCAATAAGGAAAGAGCTATGTACAAACAAGTTACATATGAGATACATTGATGATAATTAACACACTAGAATTAAGAGAGATTGGGAAAGGCTTCCTGTGGAAGGTGGGATTTGTGGTGGGACTTGAAGTAAGCCAAGGTAGCCAGGAGATGGAGATGAGGAAGGAGAACATTCCAGGCATGGGGGACAGCCAGTAAGAATGCCCAGAATTGGTAATAAAGTGACATGTTTGGAGAACAGCAAGGTTGGGGTCACTAGATCAAAAAGCACATGGTGGGGAGTAAGGTATAAGAAGACTGGAAAGGTAGGAAGAGGCTAGGAAATGAAGGGCTTTGAAAGTCAAATATAGGAATTTAATCAAATATGGGAATTTAATTTAAATTTAGGAATTTAATTAAATTTCATTCTGTAAGTGATAACCATTGGAGTTTATTGAAAGGGAAGGAGGTGATGGAGTGTTGCCTGCACTTTAGCAGCTGAATGGAGAATAAACTGGAGTGGGAAGAGACCTGCAGGCAGAGCCATCAGCAAGCTATTGCAGTAAGCCAGGTATGAAGTGATGAGGGTTTATGGTAGAATGGTGGCAGCATCGGAAGAGAGAAGGGAGAAGTATGAGAGAGATGTCACAAAGGTGAAATTGACAAGCAATGAATTAATTGGATGAGGGTGAAAAACAGAGTCAAGAATGGGAAATCATACTGAAATTTTCTCTTGCATTCTAAAATTTGAACTTTAGTTATCTGTGATTTCAGAGCTATATTAACACTCCATCATGTGTTGACTACAACCTTAAGACATGGATTTGAAGGTTAGAACACTCTTGGAAGACAGTCTCCAGAGTCAAACTCCAAGCAATTCTTGATAAGACATTTCCTGTTGAATTTGTGCTTCTTTTGAAAGGACTCCTACATTCAAATCACACAATGGCTGAAATCACAGGATTTACAGCTGTAAAGATGAGGACCTTAGGCCTCATCTAGTTCAACAGCCTCACCTTACAAAATGAAATTGAGGCATAAAGAGGTTGTGCCTTGCTCAAAGGAAGGAAGAAAATAAGCATTTATTAAGCACCTACTATGTGCCAAGCAATAACAAAAATGTGCCAGACTCTTTACAACTATTAATCCTCATAGCAAGGTAGGTATTATCATTCCCATTTCACAGTTGAAAAAATCGAGGTAGACAGAGCTTAAGTAACTTTCCTACATATGACCACTAAGTGTCTGAGACCAGTTTTTCTTGGCTGTAGGGCCAAAGCTCTATCCTCTTACCTGTCTAGTCACACAAATAAGCAAGAGAGTCAGGACCGATCCAGGTTCTCCCATACCTGACCTAGTACTCTTTCCATTACACCAAATTCGTCTCTTATTCTCTGCGTTTATGAAGATTCTCATGTAGTCTGGGTTGTTTTTGGGGAGTGGGGTGGGAGAGAAGACTCCAGCATTGCTTCATTCAAAAAAATTTATTAAGTATCTACTACAGACAAGGAATTGGGAAAGTTACAGGGATAAATTAGATACAATACTCACCTATAAGGAGTTATTAATCTAGTAGCTGTCATAAGATATGTACACTTTGATGATTTCACAATGAAAGACCGTAGAATTAAGAGGGGGTTGGAAAGATTTCCTGTAGATGGGATTTTAGTTGAGACTTGAAGGAAGTCAGGAAAAGCAGTAGGTGGAGACAAGGAGGGAGCACATTTCAGGAAGTGAGGACAGATGGAGAAAATGCTGGGAGCTGAGAGGTACTGTCTAACCCTTGGAACAGTAAGGAGGCCAGGGTCATTAGATGGAAAAGTTAAGTGGTAGGGGGTTAGATGTAAGAAGACTGGGAAGGAAGAAAGGGGCTAGGTTTACGAAGGGCTTTGGAAGTCAAGCGCAGCATTCTGTGTTTGATTCTAGATGCAATAGGAAGTCACTGGAATTTAGTGTGTGTGTGTGTGTGTGTGTGTGTGTGTGTGTGTGTGACATGGTTAGGCTTGTGCTTTAGGAAAATCATTTTAGTAGCGAAATAGAAGATGGATTGGAGTCAGGCAGACGCACCAGCAGGCTACTGTAATAGTCCAAGGCTTACATGGAGAGGGTCTACACAAGTGTAGTGGCAGAAGAGAAGGAGGGGGCATATGTGAGAGATGTCACAGAGAAAACAGCAGACCTTGGCAACAGATTGAATGGGTGGGGGTGAGAGACAGTGAGGAGTTAAGAATGACTGTTAAGTTGTGAGTCCAAGCAACTAGTAGAATGGCGTTGCCCTCTACCATAGTAGGAAAAGTAGAGAGGAGACTTAGAGGGAAAGATAAAGGAATTCTGTTGTTTCTTGGGCTCACATAGTATTTATTTAACTATTGTTGCCATTTCATTGTGCAAAACATGCAGAATATCTTCTTCATCAGCATATAATTCTGGACAACTTTCACTAATATCAGAGCATAGAGATTGTTTAACTATTTTTTTTCCAGATAACCGTCATTCACTGGTGGTCTACCACATACTCAGCATTCTTGTGTTTCAGGACAACTTTGTATGGAGGTTGGTAACTGATAATTTGCTCATAAAGATCACGGCAGAAATTAACTCCATAGTGCTGCACACAGTCATTCCTATATACTGAAATGCTGATCCACACCGAAACTCAAGGAGTATAAGTTTGTAGTTACTCAGGATGCAATGGAAAAAGCAAGCCATATGGCCGCTAGGTGGCACAGTGGATAGACTGCCCAGACTCATCTTCCTGAGTTCAAATGTGGCTTCTGGAAGTTACTAGTTGTGTGACCCTGGGCAAGTCACTCAACCCTGTTTGCCTCAGTTTCCTCATGTGTAAGATGAGCTGGAGAAGGAAATGGCAAATCACTTCAGTATCTCTGCCAAGAAAACTCCAAATGGGATCTTGGAGAGTTGAGCATGACTGAAAAATGACTGACCAACAAATAGAGGGTCATCATTAACAAAAATGTATTGAAGGAAATCTTTCATGAAAAAATTCTGGCTGAGTCTTATAGGAAGTGTAGCTCTCTCAGGCTAATCTCCTGACTTCCAGCCACATAAAGCAGAGGGGAAGGGTCAGCATTTGATGGGATTAGACAGTGATCTGACTACTTGAATTTAGATAGATATTGTGAATACGGTGAATAGTGCCAGGGAATAGCATTTGGTAGCATGCATTATATCACATTAAGTCACAAAAACAACAAATATAAAGTGGTATAATAAGGCTCACGTGATTAAATTTATATTGCCATTTTAAGTTATAAACAAAAAACCCCAATATATTAATCACTGTAATTATAACACACTGAGGGGCAGCATCACTTTTGGATCTCAATAAACTTATAAAGGACACTCTATAAAAGACTGAAAATAAAATTCACATACTAAACTGGTATTAGTTTCAAGAGAAGCAATGTGATGTAGTGGATGCAGAACCAGAGTCCAGAAAACCTGGGTTCAATATCACCTCTGCATATACTGGCTGTGGGATCTTGGGCAGATCACTTAACCTCTCAATGCCACAGTCACCTCTCTAAGACAGCAAATTGCAGACCAATTACATATTTGCTTTGGAAAGGGGCATTTATTTACTTGGGGGTTCCCTATACACATGAAATAATAGGTTTGGACTAAAAGTATTCCAAGATATTTAATGGCTACATTACTATCAGTAATACCTTACTAGCCTGTGGAAGTGACACTGGGTTCTTGAAGATTATACCAGGGAACTGTAAGTTTGGGCAAGTCTCACAAAGCTAAAAAGACTTTGCATAAGCACCTTCTGATGGATGATATTCTTTTTTTGGTGAAGGACACATATATCTAATTTTGTAGAGGTTGGCATCAGTTTGTTTGCAGGGTGGTGAATTCTTTGACCACAGAAATCCTTGCAGATTCTCTAAGAAGTTGTAGAGGAGGGATAATCTGTGTTGGTGGAGGATATACTTATACCGGTAAAATACAAATTCTTGAAGTATTGATATGTTTTCAAAAGCACAGTGCAAAATTAAAATAAATCTGAGGTATCACCTCAAATCTATAAGATTTGCTAATATGACAGAAAAGGAGAATGATGTATACTGGAGAGTATGTGGGAAAATTGGGACACTAATGCATTGTTGGTGGAGTTATGAACTGATCCAACCATTCTGGAGAGCAATTTGAAGCTATGCTTAAAGGGCAATCAAACTCTGCATACGTTTTGATCCAACAATACCACTACTAGGTCTGTATCCCAAAGAGATCATAAAAAAGGGAAAAGGACCTATATGTGCAAAAATATTTATAGAAGCTCTTTTTGTGGTGGTAAAGAATTGGAAATTTAGGGAAATGTCCATCAATGGGAATGGCTAAACAAGATGTGGTGTATGAATGTAATGTAATATTATTATGCAATAAGAAGCGATAAGTAGGCAGATTTCAGAAAAACCTGGAAAGACTCATATGAACTGATACAAAGTGAAGTGAGCAGAACCAGGAGAATATTGTACACAGTAATAGCAATATGGTATGATGATTAACTACAATTGACTTAGCTTTTCTTAGCAATACAGTGACCCAAGATAAGTCCAAGCCTAATGATGGAAAACACTAGTCATACAAGAGAAAAGAACTGGTAGAGTCTGAATGCAGATTGTAATGCACTATTTTTACTTTTCTATTTTTAAATTTTTTCTTTTGTTCTCTTTCTTCTTTTACAACATGACTAATATGGAAATATATTTTACATGATTGCACATATACGACCTCTATCATATTGTTTACCATCTTAGGGAGGGGGGAGAAAATTTGGAACTCAAAATTTTATAATTGTCTTTACATGTAATTAGAAAAAATAAATACTGTTTAAAAGAAAAAAGCATAGTGCAAGCAGGGTTAAAATGAAGATAATCAGAGAAAATCAAGTAAATAATCACCTATTTCAATTTTTATTTCAAAATAGGAAATATATATACCTTCTGTCTAATATCATAAGTTTATTCCCCAACAATATAAGTGCATGTGATGTTATTGGGGGAAAACAATTCCATAGAAAAAAATGTTGCATATGATAGGCAGAAGGAGGGGTTGCCAATCTGTATGTTTAGAGGGAGTATTCACATGAGTAAGATCACTGAGTCATCAAACTGCTGATGTGGAAAAATGTGATCAAATAATCGACATCAACACAAGCCATCATCACTTCCTAAAGACATTCAATTGATGTAGATCAATTGCAATGAGGAGAGACATGAGGAACCTAGAAACTATTTTGGTCAGCATAATTTGATTTCTTGCCAAGAAGATAGATAAGGAAGCCCAGGGCATTACCAGCTTAGAACATAAACACATTTATAAAATTTTAAGGAGGAGGATAGTAGAAGATTATGACTAATATCACTTCATAAAAGCCTAAGAAGCACTAGACAGAAATCCAACTTTCTAGCAAGCTTGGCAAGAGACCAGCTCAAATCAAATCAGACCAAGGGCATTTAAAGATGAAACTGGATGAAGGAAAACAGATACAAAAAAAAAATGAAAAAGATCATCTTTGTATATAGATACTCTTTGTATCTATAATAAATTTTATGTATGTCTTATTAAAATCTACATTAGATGAGCCTTCACATTAGTCTCTTTAGTAGCTTTCTTTTTCTTAGACCCATCAAAATCATTTGTGTTTACACTCTTAGAATTTCTCAAGTTCATAATATCTATGAGAAGGATTTTACCTCCTTGAATTAAAATATCTAGTTCAGGGGTCTCCTCAAAGTCCACATGTGGCCCTGTAGGTCCTCAAGTGTGGCCCTTTGAATCCAAACTTCACAGAATAAATCTCCTTAATAAAAAGGATTTGTTCTGTAAAACTTGGACTTAGCAAAAAACTGCACTCAAGGACCTAGAAGGCCACATGTGGTCTCAAAGCCACAGGTTACCCACACTTGGTCTAGTTCATTCTGCTCATTGTCTATACTGAGCCCATTTGGATTTTAATTGTTGATACTCTTCTTAATTAGTATTTCTTGTGAATTACTGGAACTTCTCTGCTGATGACCTCCTCTTCCTCCTTCTTCTTTTCTGTGCTTCTCTCTGCTATCTGACTTGGCAGATATATAAGACCTGTTTTTTCCCCTTCCCCTGCATTTTGAGTTTAAACTTTCCTTGATTAGAGTTGAAAGGCTGCTAGCAAATATATTTTTATTTGCTTTTGTTAGGTAAAGATTATATTGCCAATCAAATTTTTTTTTTAGATATCTGGCTTTCACCTAAGATCTTCAGAACTTTAAAATAAATCTGCTTCTCCATAGAAAGCTATGTAATTACACACATTACTAGAATAATTATCAGACATGCACTAAGAATGGAGGAAGTCAAAATGTAGTCCATTTTAAGTTAAAAAGTATAACATTTGAAAAAGACAATTACATTAATTTGATCAAATACAAACTTGGAATTACCCCATTTTTTTTCTTTAAAGTACTGGTGTGGTTCATATATGCCATCTCAGGAAAATCTGGCAAAAGGGGAGAGATCAAAATATTAACCTATTTTCCTCAGAAAATAAATTATAGGGAAAGCTATAATTCTGAATTATATTACCTAGATAAAAGCTATTTTCCTTTCTCCTCCCTTCTCATTATATAAATATGCTCAAAACAAGGGCAGCAAGAACATTAAAAGGGAATAATTGTTCTGTAAAGCATGAGACCACTTGAACAAATAAAAGACCACTATATAATGGTCAAATTGCTTCCAATACAATGGATCCTTTCTGGTAGCATTAAATCAGGATAAAACCATTCTACTACCCTACAAACTCCCTTTGTATATTTAGAAAACTAATTTGTTTTTTAATATACCTCCACTGCAAGTCACTAGAAAGAAATTTTTCTGTATTTCTTAGATAAAATCAGGACAGAGAATTGCTTAACTTTCATTGATTTTGATCACACACACAAAATAAGGTTATTCTCTCATCCTTTGAATAACGGAAGATTTACTTATTTTTAAGTGTTAAAAGAGGCTTTGGTACTGCAGATACTTTTCTTCTAATTATTAGATTCCATGCACATTACAAACTCCCTAAACTTCATTTTTTAATCTTTTTTTTTTTTTTGTTAAAGAGAGAAAGGTTAGAATAGGTCTAAAATTCTTAACCTGGACTCTGGAAACTTCTTTTGTTTTGTCAATATTTTGATAGCTGTATTTTAATGTAATTATACTTTGTGATCCCATGTAGTATATTTTGTGTATTTAAAAATATTATTCTGAGCAAGAGTTCATAGGCCTCACCTAAACAGGCCAAAGAGGTTTACAATACACAAAAAAAGGTTAAGAGCCCCTAGATTAAATGATCTGTCAAATCTCTCTAGGATTCCCCCATACTGCGCAACTCTGAATTCCTAAATTTTGTAAATTGAAATGTGATATGTAGTTTGCTCTAGGATTTCCCCTTAAAGATTCAACTTTAATTTTCTTTCCTAGAAAACAAATTCTTCATTTTCCTCTAGTAGTAAACCTGACTTTGAGACAATAAATGGAATTGGAGCAAAACAGAAGCAAACCAAAATCTAGGAAAGGGAACTATGTTAAATTAGCAACATTCTTAGCCAGTGTGAAAGATTTGTTTTCTACAGTTATCCCTTCCACATCTCAATTTCAATATATCATGAGTCCACATAAGAAATTAAATGGGAATTTGGGGGGGAGGAGTTTTGTGGAAGCCATAGATGACATGTAAAGGCCAGTAGATGACACAGAAAAAATTCAAAAATGCATAATATATATATATGGAGAGAGAGAGAGTAGTATATATTATTAATTAAAAAATGAGAGAAGGAAATTGAAGAAGCCAAAAGACTTCTTCTCTGGTATGAGGGGAAAACCAAAAAAATTTTACGTTTTTTCCAGATCCTACGGGCATCGCGCTCCTAATCCCTGTGATGTGGAAGGGATAACTGTATTTTGACATGAATTTCTTTGACAGAACAGTGAGTTTTTAATTGTCAGGTACTTACTGATATGCAATTTAATTAGAGAAAGTGGAAAATGAGCTGATCTCACAGTTATTTAAAAAATGCAAGTTAAGAATACATTTGGGAAATTATGCAGCACTTTCAATGATCCCATATTGCTCCCTGGTCTGACATAACATTTCCTCCTCTAGGATCATAGATTTCAAGTTTAAAGGGACCTCTGAGGACATTTAGTCCTATCCTTCCATTTTCTGGATGAGGTAACTGAAGCTGAGTGATTTAACCAAGTTCATGCAAATAGTAATTGACAAAGCCAGGAGGAGCCACATTTTTTTCTCGGACCAGGGCTATATACCTTCATACTTTATTATGTAAGCTTTGCACTATGACTTGATTACAGAGACAAATCCAATTAGCTGACAATTACCCATTAAAGCCATAGTCCTGTGTGAAAGAATAATTCATTATTAGCAGTTGTGGTAGGATCTGTGCATTGACTTGTAGAATTGCAAACAGTAGTGTGTTGTTATCAATGGGAATCCAACACACTTTTAAGTTTAATCTGCATCATTTACATTTCATCTAGCACTTTCCCAAGTCTTGACAATTAACAAAACAATAAGCCAGCCCTGATTTGTAGTGTTTGTAGTGTTTGCAGGACTTCAAGATAAAAATACATATAGAGAAAATTTAACAGTCAGCTCTTGCTAACTGGTTAAGTTGGCTCCAGCATACTGTAGGTTGGAAGGAACCCTGCCCTTCTATTTCCTTTAAAAGCATTTCTTACTTTTCAATATAATAATCTAGGTCTCTCTTAATAATTGAAATCAATGAGAAAACAAAGAGGGATTGTGATTTGCACTGGGTAGCAAGAGGTTCCATGCTGATGGCATTTTTCAACCATACACCAAAGGTTTGGTCCAGAGAAACAGAATCAGTTTTCCCCTTAATCCTAAGAACAAACAGAATGGCAGGTTTGTCTAAAGAACAAATAGAATGGCGTTCATCTTACCAAAGGCCTGAACAAGGAACAAACAGAATCAGGCTGCACATCTGCTATAACATTCTTATTTATTATCATTAAGCCCCAGAATCATGCATTGCATGGGAGTCAGAAAATAATTCTGAACTAAAAGGTAAGCAAGCTGAAGGAGACTCTTTATACACTTAGAGCAATCCCCACTATGTGTAAATGCCTGTGTATAGCAAAATTATAGTTTCCACATGTGTTAAGCATAATATGAGAAACGCATTTCTTAATAGGATAGGTTGTAAATACAGTAAGGTAAGCGAAGGTCACGGTGTCAGCTGAAATTATAGATCAGAGATGTCTGTGTTTCTTTTGTTGTTGCTGTGTTTGTCCTTAGTTCTCAAAGAGGACCATGGCATCAAGATGATGATGTAACTTACAGTTGACTTTGATTTGAGTGAGGGAGGGCTGGGCAAGGTCACCACCCTCACTTTCTTCTCCTGAGCCATCTGGGTCCAGTAGCCTGATATTCATCAGAAAGGTTGGAGATGGCCAAGGATGCAATGTAAGACCCTGGCCCTTTCAGGTTAAGGTCTTATCACATTCTCACTTTGAGTGAAATACACCCATTCAATGAATAGGCTTCTTTAAGTCGTTACACAAGGGATGGCGCCTTTAATAAAAAAAAAAAATCAAACTGGGAAGGGAAGACCTTCAGGGTTCCCAGGTAATGAAAAACAATTACTATTTAGTGTTTCTTTTACTATTAACATGACATAATATAACATAAGAAAAGTCCTATTATTCAAGAAAGTGTTCAGTTCAAGGTGCCTTGTCCTTGGCAGTGACAAACAAGAATGCTCTTAGTCAGCTTCATGTGGTCTTGTAGCTGCTGACACAGGAAGGGGCATTTTGAGTTCACATGGAGCGTAAAGCAAAGCATGTCTGTTATGACAGAGTACTCAAGGCATTATGGTAGGTTAAGATCAGAGTGGTCCAAAAATAGGCCTTTCTCAGGTGATAGGGGGCTCAAAATGGTTCACACATTATAGGTATAATACTAAGTGGAAGTATTGATTGAGCATTACTACATAAATAGCCCTATTTTTCACTCTAATTAAAAAATGAAGTACCCTTTGGGGAAATTAACTTGATGGTAAAATATTTGTAATGGTGAAGAACAATTATGTCCTAAGAACTGCCTGGATTACCTTGAGGAAATTTAGTAGGGCTCCACCTTGGCATCTCTCTTTCCTCTATCATATACAATCTCCTTTGACTCATCAACCCCAGTTGGTTCACTTACCATCTCTATATGGATGACACCCATGTCAGAAGTCATCCAATACTTGAAGATATTGATCATGTTCTCCCTGAACCTTCCCTTCTACAAGCTAATTCCAGTTCCTTTCATGGATCCTTATATGGACTTAAAGTCTTTTGCCATCCTATTGCCTTCTTCTGTTTGTTTTCTTCTTATCAAAGTCCTCCCTAAAACGTGATGCCCAAGATTGAATACAAGACTCCAGACATGGTCTGGCCAAGGTAGAGTCTAATGGCATGATTGCTTCCTTATTCTTGGAAACTATGCTTCTCAAAGGCCATGATGGCATTAACTTTTTTGGTTGCCATATCATATTACCGACTCTCCCAGTTTGTTCTAGTGAAAAAAAATTTTTTTATTCAAGTTCCTGAGTTTACATTTGCTCCCATTTAATTTCATCTAATTGGATTCAGCTCAATGATCTAGCATGGCAAGATCTTTTTGAATCCTGCCTGTCTTGTCATCCAGTGTGTTTGTTTTCTGTCCCTTACCCCTTGGCGTCATTTGCAAATTTGATAATTGTGCTGTTTATGCTGAATTCAAGTCCTAGCAGAACTTCTAAGTAGAAATATTCAACAGACAGCAATACAGAACTAGAGGTTCATCTGGTATTTCAGAAATTGATGATTGCCCTAGAAAGAAGAAGAAGAAGATGATGATGATGATGATGGTATAACAAGCATTTATACAGAGCTTTGAGGTTTACAAGGTATTTTACAGCTATTATAGCATTTGATCCTCACAGCATTGGGAGATTGGTATTTCTATTATTCCCATTTTACAGACAAAGAAACTGAGGCAGAGTGAAGTGGGATCACGCAGCTAATAAGTGTCTGAGGCCAAATTTGAACTCAGGTCTTCCCTACTCTAGGTCCACTGCTCTATCCACCATACCAACAAATATAAATATGTAAAATGCATCTCTCGAGTAATAGTTACCTAATGACAAATGTTTGAAAAGATCCTAGCTTCTAGAAGAGAGGATTTCTGTAGAGGAGTAATGGACTTTTGTTTGTTTGTTTTTTAAGCAGAAAGATTTAGTGATAGATTAAAAATGAAAACTTTTTTTTAGAGTATCCTTTTGGGTTTGAAAAGAAAAGCAAACCTTGCATTTTCATGTTCTTTTTCAAATGAGGTATTTGTAAAGCACTTAGCACAGTGCCTGATATGCGCCTGATATGCACTCAATCACTACTTTTTCCCTTCCCTTTTCCCACTCTCTGAAAAAATACTTGGTCACGGACTAGATAGGGATCTACTCTAAAGTCAGTTTCTCCCATTAAACTTTGCTATACATAAATACTTCAAGAGATCCATGAACTCATCACTGTGAGCACTATCTCCTCTAGTGGATATTGCAACTCATTCATACCTTTTGAATCTGCATAATTCTCAGCCATATTCTTCTAGCAGTGTTCCAAAGAAGAACTAACTAGAATAGGAAAGATCTTCTTCTAGGTCTTTTAGAATTTTGAGTTGTTGGTTCCATGTGGCTTCATGGCCATTCATCTCTTATCTCCCAATCTCCCTACATGACTGTTTCACCTCCCTTCCCAATTTGACATCTCCTGAATGCTATTTTTCTGTGCCACCACTTCTTGTGTGTAAGCCCTCATTAGGCAAAAGTTACAACTTATGCAGTTACCATGCATCTGTCCATTGCCCTTCAGATCACCTACAATTTTTATCCTCCAGAGAGTGTGGTGTTTAGTATTGCGTTCAGTTTTTGACGCAGGAGTTATGGAAGGGCATTTGATAAATTGCACAATGCCTAGAGGAAAGAATAACTTCCACCCTCCATGAGCTTTCTTCATTTGCCAGGAGTTCTCTGTATCTTCTTTAAGAGCTTAAGACAGAAATAAATAATAACATTTGATCACAGTTCCTAGTGAGGTTAAATTTTGTGGTCCAACTGAAAGCGTAGGCCCATAGCTGGTAATATTATTGGGAGTTCTTCCATCTGCAAATTTCTATCACACTGGATGCGTCAAAAAACCTAACAACAAGGATAAAAGTTTTAAATGGCTACATGTCACTATTTAACCAATTAGAGACATCAAATTTTTAAAGGGCTACATTTAAACTTTCCCCAAAGGAAAGTTTTATATATAATATTTTATTCAACGTGTATTGATCTAACTGAAAAAGGGAAGTAGAGGGAAAGGTAGGGCTAGAGGTAGTCTATTAGTAACACCACCATGACAATACATTACGAGATCAAAAAAGGGGAATGACCAATATCATGGTTCTGGAACCAGACAAATGGTATTATTGAAACAACCATGCTTATTATGAGATCAAGAGTGAGGATCTGTTCATTAGTGACATAATATACAACCAAAATAATATTAGCATTGAAAAATTAGAGGATGACTATACTGGTAAAAGTCAGAACTTACAGAATCAAAGTACTCTCAAAGTTAAAAGTACTGTCAACGGCCAACCTACCCAACTGCTTTTATGACATCACCAATGAGGAGTGATTTAGCTTCTACCTCAAAAACTCGTAGGAATGTGAAAACAATTACTTCCTGAGGGAGCCTATTCCATTCCTGGACAATTCTAAGGACCCTTCAAATACTAAAAGACTTATGTCTCTTTTTAATTTTTCTCTCCAGTTTACGCAATTGAACCTTTTGTCGCATGGTCATTCACCTCACCGTTCTTGTCCTTGTGTTTAAAACGTAGCCCTTATAATTCAACACAACCTTCTAGATATGTTCTGACTGTACGGTGTAACAATCACATTTGTTGTACCATATACTACAATTATCTTAACAAAGTTGAGTACAGCATTTGGGGTTCTGGGCTGACATGTCACACTAACTACTCATTTTGAATTTATTTTCCATTAAACTACAAGCTTATTTTCCACATGAAATGCTGTTATGCCACGGCTATCCCATACTGTACTTGTTAAAATGATTTTGCCTTACTCAAGTACAGCACTTTACATTTATCCCTATTAAATTTTATCTTGAGAAGTAGTTTGACACAGTGAATAGAAAGTCAATATGACAGAAAGATCTAGGTTTAAGTACTGCCTCTGACACACACTGGCTGTGTGACCCTGGGCAAGTCACTTTACTTTTCAATGTCCCCTAAGCAACTCTTTAAGACTAAGTTTCAGAGGAGGTGTTGACCTTCATTGGTAGAGGGAGTTTTCTTATGGGGATGAAATTACGAGTTCATTTCATCCCTAAATTTCATCTTCTTAGATGCAGGCCATCATTCTAATCTGTTTTTTAATTCCAAATATGTTATTAATTATATTTCCCTATTTTATGTTATCTGAAAATTTGCAAGCATGCCCCTGCTCCCTTCATCTAAATCACCAAGGTAAAAATGATGAAAGGGTAGGTGCATGGAACATTCTGCTAGACTTCCAAGTTGACACAGAATTACAGACCAAAGATCATTTGGGTTGGGCCACTTGACCAACTTCAAAGTTACCTAGCAGTACAGTCACCTGGTCAACCCACTCTGCATCATGTTCACAAAGGATAATATAACTTTCTCAAACATTCTGCTGAAATCCCGATATATTATGTTTATAGTACTCTCTTAATCTATCTGTCCAGCTACCTTTAAAAAAAACCCCACAAAATGAAATGATGTTATTTTGGCACGTCCTGATGAAGCTATGTTTAGTAGCTACCATTTACATTTCTAAATGATCAGAAACCATTCCTTTAATAAAATATTTTTTACTGGTAATTGAATGACTAGCATTTCTTGCTAAACACATTTGTAGGAAAAAAATTTTTTTTGGACAGAGATTAGAAAAGCATACAATTTTCAGACACCTATGTTATAAATTACAGATTTCCTATTTCAGTGTTACATGCCTATTAAGTAATATTCCCACGAGCTCTGACAGGAACATAAAAGTTTTAAAATTATTATATCCACATATGCCCTCATTAAATGCCAATTATTATGACTACAGGGCATATGACAAACGATATGAAACACACAAATTTCAACTTACTTTAAAAAAATAATAATTAGATTAATATTCTCAGGAATTTATATGGTACTATTCTTCCAAGAAGCACTGTGGTGGAGTGGATAGAGAATCAGGCTTTCAGTCCCTAAGACCTGGGTTTGATTCCTGCCTCTGACAAATAGTGGGTATGACCCTGGGCAAGTCATTTAGCCTCCTGATGCCCCTGGACAGCTCTCTAAGATTATTAAATTGCAGCTCAAGTACCCATATGCATTGGGAGAGAAAATTTCCTCATTAGGAGTTCCTCAAGTGGATGAAATAAAAGTCTGGGTTCATAATCCTTTTAAGGAGCTCAAAGCATTTTAAGAAGAAGATCTTATATATGCTTAAAACACACCCTATGGGAACAAGGTACCCTAGAAAAGGATAAAGAATATCATCCTCATTTTACAAAGTCATCAAAATCCCAACTAGGCAAAGACAAAAACAAGTTAATTCCATTTAAGCATAATTTAATCCCAAGGTAAGTATAATGATGATAACAGCTGATGTCACATAACAACTTAAAGCTTGTTAAGACATATTTATAGACATTTCTTTTGTGTGATCCTCACAATGAACACAGATTTGACAGATGAGAAGATGAAAGTTCAGAAGAGTTTAATGAAGGATTTAAACCCTCAAGTGTAGTGCTCCCTCTTCACTATTCCTTGTGCTAAGTGCTACTGATGCAAATATACACATGATGCTACATACCATCAATATCAGTGGGGTTTTTCCATGGCAAGCGCAAACACTGAACTCATTTTTCTAAATCAAGATGATCTACACCCACATCATTAAAGTGCATGTCAAAATACAAGTTGTGAGACTCTATGAAATGATAATGGGGACTATTGCCAGAATCAATTAATACAGCAAGTCCTAAAAGTCTTAGCATAATTTTAAAGTGACTAAAGCTTAAAGACTACACTGAGACTTTTGGGATGCCCTGTATTTATTAGTCAGCCAGTTTATGTTCAAGATGTTCCGTTAAACCTATGAGTTTCTTTAAAAAAACTAATTTTAAAAATGGGGCATCTTCCCTTTGGAAAAATGCTTCATGATTCATAAGAATATTTACTAATCTGGATAAAAGATGATTATTCTGTAAAGATCAAGAATGGAAAAAGGAGAACTTAACATTGGATGACAGATGCTCAACTTGAGAAAGACAAAGAAAATAAATCCTGAAAAATAATGTTGTGAGGAAATTACTAACCACTGTAATAATCATAGTCAGAAATGCCCTCATATTCTTCCAAAGAGGTACTTCATTCAAACTTTTGGGATCATAGTTTGAACATTGGAAAGGATCTTGGAGGTCTTCCGTCTAACTCGTTCTCCTCATTTTACAGATGAAGTTAGTTCTGAAAAGGTAAATGATTTGCCTATGGTTGCACAGGTGGTTAAGTCATAGAGTCAAGTTTGGGCAGAGTTCAACCAAAGAAACCATTAGTGTTTTATTGTATTTCCCTGAAAATTGGATTTAGTACCTTTCTAGGTGTGTGTTGTTGCCAGGGAGACCTGTCACAAAAGAGATGATGTCTCTACAATGCAATACGTCTTTGGCTTCAAAGGGACCATGAGCACATCTGTTAGACTTGTTTATTTGTTGGTTTTTCTGGTTAGCAACATGACTGTCATGTAACTTTGGGAGCTCAAGAAGGATATAGCCTATTCCGAGCTGGAGAATGCCAGGTTGCAAAACTTCTGATAGCTTCCACCAAAATGATCAGATGACTGGATACCTGACTTAATTCAGTTCACGTCTTTCTCAGTGAATTATAACTACTTACAGACCAGAACCTCCTATTCTTTGCAAGTTTACATCTTAGAAAGATCATTCTTTTTGCATTTAAATTACTATAAAATATATCTATGTCTTTGGTATCCTTATAATTACAGCTGGTTGTCTCCATTTATTCCCCCAGATTGGAAGAATGACATGATCCAGATTAATAATACTACTTCTATTTAGAAAGAACTTCCAAGTCTTAAAGTATGAGATGAACGTGCTCTGATGACCATGTACATATGTGCTCCATGAATCAGATAAGGAACATGTTTAAACATTCTGGGAGCTGAATTCCTTCCTATTTATAATCCTTCATTATGCAGTTATGCTGGATGTGGAGTGTGTGGGTATTTTTCCTTCACTTTTTGTCCCTCCCTGGTTTTATAGGAGGATTTATTTGTTCTGTCTGAGCTTTTCTACCTGCCTGGAACACGTGTTCACCCACAAGGTACATGAGGAATAGAGCAAGATTTTTCCTTATGATAGTATAACATAACTCATTATATTTCAACAGCTTTGGATAGCCCAAATGTCAACTCCTCACCAGGCTGCAGTAGTGAAAATAAATGAAACAATTCTCATAAAACATCCTAAGTTTCTCAGAAGAAAAAATACAACATAAGTAGGTGGGTTTTAGTTGATAGAAGGAGGCTTTTTATGGAAGAAGAAAGAACAAGAGAGAGAGTCAGAAAAGAAGAATGAAAGTAGGAAATGAGAAGATTGAATCAGACAACTATTTCATATTAAAGCTTCTGCTTTGTGGCTGTCTATCTGACCAGGCATAAGCTGTGTATGTCCCTTCTAGGTGATATGACAGCTTTGATGCTGGAGAGAAACAAAAAAACTGAATGCATTCATGTTTCCAGAAGAGGTAAACAGTAATCACACTGCAGGTCAATTTTGTCGCCTTTTGTACTTCACCATGTTACAAAATAGACCTAGCAAATAGTGATCCAAGCCCAATTTGTGGCATGATTAATTAATCAACAAGTGTTTTTTAAGCACCTACTATGTGCCAGTTATTATGCTAGGTGTAGAAGATACAAATGCAAGTGAATTACTTCTTTGATACTGTAACTTCCTTAACTTACTTCAACAAATACTTAAGTGCCTGCTTCTCTCCTAACTCTACTCCTGACTCTTTTGTTCCACTTCTGTGCGTAACAGTCTTTCACCCTGAAGACGCAGCCATCCCAGAATCCTTCTCAGATTGGTGAATTCCTTCTCAATTTTATAACGTGCCTAGGCCTCTCATGCTCGCTTCTCTGTCTCTGTTCTGGACACCCCTCCTGTGATTTTATAGAAAGTGATTGTATAGAAAACGACCAGCTAGGGAAGAAATGACATTTGGCTACAATCAAGAAGTGGCATTTTGGGAGTAATGAATTCTAAATTAAATTATCGTTCATCAATAAGTTAAAAAATGATTACGGTTCCCACCTTAGAAAAGATGGAGATTTGCTGAGTTTTTAGGCAAATGGACAATTGTGTCTACAAGGCAGCATAAATCAGCCCCAAGAATGAAGTGAAAATGTGATCATCAAGATCATATTTATCCTTAAAAAATACTTGCAACGTCACTTTTCTATTGCCATCTAATATAAACATGGGATGAGAGGCACCTTGGTCTAGAGGACAGTGAATTTGGCTGGGAATACTAAAGTCCTTGGTTGAGTACCTAATCTATGCTTTTCAGGAAATTAGGGACTCCACAAGGCACAGGTGAAGAGGAAATGTACTCTGGGCACAGCGGACAGCCTATGCAAAGTCACGGAGGTGAGAGATGAAATTGTTGCACACAGGTCAATTTGGCTGGAAAATAGACTGGAGGATGGGGACTAACATGAACTAAGGTAGGATAGGGGAGGCAGGAAAGAATCAGATTGTACTGGGCTTTCAAGGACAAACAAAGGAGCTCACTATTTTATCTAGAGGCATTTGGAAGTCATTAAACTACTTCAGGAAGGGAGTGACAAGGTCGTACCTCTGTATGTTAGTCATTTAACTTTGTTATCTGCATGCAGGATATATTGGAAAAAGAAGAGGAGAGAGACAAGGGTGTCTTCTTGGCAAACATACATCTTCAATGGAAGTGGAGCAGAGGCAGAGAGGTCAGAAGATAATAGCCACTTTCATTGTCTCTCGGGAAATAAACTATATTAACATTCCAGGTAAACCACACTTTCTTTGCTGGTGTTTCAAGCTACAACATAGACTTAGGAAAGATTTGTGAAAGATCTATTGGAAAAGAAAGAAATTGGAACCAGGGAAACAATTTAGAGGTTATTATAATAGCCCATGCGAGAGGTAAAGAAGGCCTAAAGTAAAACTTAAATATTCTGGGTTTTATCTTAAGTTAATAAAAAAATTTTTTTTCCACAATAGGCCTGGTATGCTCTCTGATGTCTTGTTTTGCCTAAAGATTGGGCTGGGCTGCACTAGAAATTTCAAATATTATTTTATTTGAACCTCACAACAACCCTAGGAGGAAGGTTCTATTGCTAACTCCAAGGAAACTGAGGCTCAGAGAGGTTAAGTGATATGTCCAGGGTCATACAATTAGTAAGTAGTCTAATGTGGGATTTCACCAAATGAATTCTTGGCTTCAGTTCCAGAATTCTATCCATTATGCCACACTCTCACTAGAAGGTGCTAATCTTTAATTTGGAGGCTAAAGAAACAAATTACCCCAAATTTGTTTTGATAAATGTGGATTTTTTCCTCTTGGTCTACTAATATTTCATATCTATAATGCAAAACAAGATTTATGCCATCTTGTTTGTCTCTAAACCTGGGTGGTTTTATTTCTGGAAAAAAAGATGGTTTGGGGTTAAAAATTGGGGCTAAAAGGAATGCAGTGAAATATTTCAGTACAAATGAGTATTAAGACTTGAACCTCTGGATATGAACTGGCTCCCTTTAAACTGTGATAACTATTCTGACAAAAACCTAATGGTTATTATTTCTTTGTTTCTCAAAGAAAAATTCCCTTTTGAAAGCTCTTACTTTTTCTTCTTTTTTTTAAAGTGTTCATACCTAAATTCCATACCTTTGAACCAAGAAAACTATACTCCTCAGTTTTTAATGAGAAGAATACCAGAAGCAATTTTAACTCTATCATATAACTCATTTGTTGGAAAATCAGCTAAACATTATTGACAGGGAGAGATTGTGTCACAGTATAAGTCCGAAGTTGGCTATCATCTAAGTTGGGAAGTTTTGGATGTCCCTAAGTTCAATGGATTAAAAGTAATTTTCTCTCATTTTTGTGTCTGATGTGTAGATGACAAGAGAGCAATGCCATCTCTGACTCAAAAAAGTGGGTTTGACATCAAGAGATCACTAAGCCATAGTACCTGTTTGCTCCCTCAATCCATAAAGAGCTGAGGGCAAAGAACAAGGAAGTTTAAGGAAGATTCTTGGCAGTAAATAGCATATTTCAGTGTTATCATGAATATGACTGAGTGCCATGAGAGGGAGAGAGAGAGAGAGAGAGAGAGAGAGAGAGAGAGAGAGAGAGAGAGAGAAAGAGAGAGAAAGAGAGAGAGAGAGAGAATGATTATTAAAGACTGCTCTGCTCATCCATGACAATTAATTACATTTATACCAGTCTTCATGATTATAAACCCCCATTAAAGTCCTATTCTGATGCTTCATCATGGGAGGAGGATATCTTGGCTCCCTAATGGTTGTAGCAGTCTTAAAGCACAAACTCTGATAGGTTATAAAAAGTTAGAAGCACTTCAAGGATAGGTTTAGGGAGAGAGATGTACCACCAAGATGCCTCCAGGATGATGAATATTTTAGCTAAAATGACAGTGGAAGATAGTCTGCCAAGTCAGAGAGGGGTTGTGATTTGTGTTGGTGGAGGAAGTACTCATATCAATGAAAACATGGATCTTTGAAGTACTGAAGTATGGTTATAAACACAGGTAGCAAAATGCAAACAGAAATAATACATTAACCACTTTCTGAAAGAAATCCTAAAGGGAAAATACCAGGAATATCATAGCCCAAATCCAAAGCTCCCATGTTAAACAAACAAATATGGAAGTATCTGGGAATGGGGGCAGGAACAGTTCCAGTACCAAGAAAATACAGTTAGGATCATACAAGACCTAACACATTCTACTAATGATAAGAGGAGACCTTCGAATACAATATCCTAAAAGACAAAAAAGATAAGTTTACAGTAAAAAATAACTTATACTGCAAATTTAATTATAATCTTACAGGGAAGAAAGTGGATCTTTAATAGAATAGAGGACTTTAAGTCTTTTCTAACGGAAGATCAGAGTTGATCAGAAGCTTTGGAAATAAGCACAAAAAGCAAGAGAAAACTAGAAAGGTAAAATTAATTAAACAATGTGAAGGGGTTCTATGATGAAGTAGTGCCAACATTGTAAAAGAGGGAGAAAAAACAGTATCCTCTCAGAATCTTGATATCTTCAAATGTTATCAAATGATAGATATAAGAAAAACAAGAACCTGAGCATAGATTGATTTTCTTCTGAGGACTTTAAAAGATGGATGAGAAGTATAAGCAAAAAGGAACACATGAATGTGTAGAACAGAGGAAGAAGGGGCTAAAACTTGCTATTTCTTATAATTAAAGTGCATGAGAAAAATATATAAACACTGGAGGACAGGATGGGGAGAGCAAGCATCAGATGAACCTCATTCTTATCTGAAATGGACAAAGTAGGGTAGACTACATGCAAAAATCATTTGGTGTAGAAATACGTCCAATTCAACAACTGAGGTAAGGTGAAGGATAATGTGAGGGCAAGTAGAAAGCAAGCTTCTGATTCTGGAGCAGAATTTCTTGCCTTCTGTGAGAGAGAAGAAAAGGAAAGAACTAGAATCTAATGGAGAATGGCTGAACAAACTTCAGCGTATGAATGCAACGAAACATCATTGCACTGTCAGAGTGACAAAAGAGACAATGTCACAGAATTTTTTGTAGTGTGAAGTGACGCAGAGTGAAGAAAGGGTAATCAGGATTACAGTTTATACAAGGTCAATGATAGTAAAGAAAAACAACTTTAAGAGTTTAAATTCTTATCAGTGCAATGGCTGATCATATATCCAGAGGACTTCTGATGAAACCTCCTGGCTGGGAGGTAATGGATTCAAGGTATGAAAAAAAGGCAAACAGTTTTGGACACAACTTCTATATAGACTTGTTCAGTTGTGTCTGATTCTTTGTGACTCCATGGACTGACTGTACTGTCCATGGAGTTTCATTGGCAAAAATATTGGAGTGGCTTGCCACTTCCTTCTCCAGTGGATAAAAGCAAACAGAGGTTAAGGGACTTGCCCAGGGGTCACACAGCTAGTAAATGTCTGAGGCTGGATTCGCATCGTCCTGACCCCCAGCCTATCACTCCATTCCCTGAGCTACCTGCCTGCTTCCCATATAGACTAGTTTTGCTTGTTTTGTACAAGATTTTTTTCTCTCTCATTTTTTAATGGGAGAAGGGTAAGATGGGGTTAGCAACAGTGATACCAAAAAAAAAAAAAAAGAAGGTGGAGGAATGATGGAAATTTTTTTTTCTAATGTGTGGCCTGAGTACAGAAGGAAGTTCAAAAGGAAGGACAAATAAAGGAGTCAGTTTTGAAATTAATGGGTGAAATTGATGTACTTTTTTTTTTAAGCAAGTGATATAAAATGGAGACGAATAGGTTTATGTCCAACTTTCTTCTTGTATTCTGCTGTGTATGTGAAAATGCTCAGCATTTTGTTAAGTTCAGAATTTTTAAAAATGTTTAAAATGCATAATTAGAAAATACATGGTCAGACTTGACCTTCATGATGATCCTATGAAGGAGGTAAAGGGGGTTATCCCCATTTTGCAGATAACATTTATATAATGCTTACTATGTACCAGGCTTTGTGCTAAGAACTTTCCAATCATATCATTTGATACTCAAAACCATCCTGGGAGGCAGGCACTATTATTACCTCTGTTTTATAGATGAGGAAACTGAGCTCCAAGGAGATGAAGTAACTTGGCCTTTGAATTCACTAGTAATGTTATCAGGAGCAAGTCTTAATTTCTTTGTGACTTAGTTTCCATATCTGTAAAATAAGCAGGGACTGTTGCATTCTTGTCTCTGTAATCATAGCTCCTAGAACAGGGCTTGGAACATGATAGATACTTAATATATGTTTGTCAAATTGGTTGCTGACGATGACTAATGACCTAGATCTTCTTTGGTCTTTAACCGTCAACAATAAAAAGTGGAGCTCAATCAAGTAAATAGGTCACATTTTTTTAAACTAAAAGTAATCATTTTTTTAATAACTCCATCCATAAATCCTTTAACAATGTTTGCAGGGAAGAATATTTTAATCAAGTTTCACAGCACAGACAAATATTGGCTGTATTCTGTATGACATGTTAGAGTTTCTCATTTTGTTCCACAGTTTAAAATGATGGTAAGGTTTATTTGCGTGCGTGCGTGCGTGTGTGCGTGTGTGTGTGTGTGTGTGTGTGTGTGTGTTTCTGTGAAAGGTAATCAGAAGCATGTTGGTGTGCTTAGAAAAGACATTGGACTGAGTCAGGAGCCTGAGTACTGGTCCTAGCTCTGTCATTGAGGGATCCAGTTTCCTCATCTGCAAAATGAAAGACTGAGACAAAATTTATTCAAAGATCCCTTTTTGTTCTAAGATTTTGCAATTCTGTGAGAGCGTTCTAGTTTGACTTGGGGAATGTGCACCAAGGCAGAAACATTGAGTATGGATCCTGGCTACTAATACAAGTTTATATAGGGTTAATTAAAATGACTTCTGATTGCTAAGTCAAGAAAAAAAATGAATTTCAATCATAGCAATTACAAATCCACATTGCAAAATGGTATTATTCCTCAGTTTCAAGGTGAAACTAAGAGGAGATTAGCAGAAAAACAGGATGAGTAGGAGCAAGGCAGCTCTGTCTCCACCTCTCCTACCATCAGGAGATCTCAGTCTACTCTGCTCTCCTGGATGCTGTCTTGTCCTCGATTCCAGGAATTCTGAAGTCATCCACAAAGAAGACACTCACCCTCACTTGGCAGAGTGTACAGTCTTTCTGTTTTTCTTAAGTCTGTCAAATAATATTCTCAAATGAACTGTCTACCTGTGGTTTTCCCCCAGGGAATTTTTGTCGGCTAGAAAGATTCCTTACCTAACCCTCTATAGTCCAAGCACAGAAGATAATTTCAAGCCTCCTGCTTTTTGTTTTTTAGATTTTTACCAATAAGATCCTAATATCAGACTATTTAGATATAATGATAAATTTGTAGTTTGGTAGATGGGATAAATGGAAATAGATTCCTGGAATAGGAACTTGGTAACAAGGAGCTATAGGTCAGAACTGCCTTAAAACATTTTTGTTTCACCCAAAATAATGAAATAGATAAGCAGTCTGAAAGTGTTAGGTTGAGGAAGACCATTAAGATAAAAGGGAAAGTTTTAGTTTATTTTGAATGTACTAGTCATGCAATATAGGATGGGATTAGAACTGTGATTTCATTAATAAGAACTCCTGAGTGAGGAAGACCTCTCTCCCAATGCAAGTCAGTATTTTCTTTGAAATGTGTACTTTTACACTGGTCTCAAGTCAGGAGGACCTGAGTTCAAATCTGCCTTCAGACACTTACTAGTTATGTAAATGACTTGCCCTGGGCAAGTCATTTAATCCTAATTGCCTCCAAAATTAAAAAAAAAAAAGGAAGGAAAGAAAGAAACCAAGAAGAAAAAAGAAATGTATAGTTTTAAAGAGTTGTATAGAACAGTGAGAAGCTAAGTGATTCATCCAGGATCACCCATCTAGTGTACTGGGAATGGGACTTGAACCCAGCCAAGTTTTCTTAGATTCAAGGCTAGATTTTTGCTTCTCACGTAATATAATAATGTATTAAATTATGTATAGGGATCATATTTTACTTAAACCTTAGGTCTTAACTTCTCTCTACCATATTTGTTGCTGTTCAGTCTTGTTCAACTCTTTGTGATCCCATTTGGGGTTTTCTTGGCAAAGATAATCAAGTGTTTTGCCACTGTTTTCTCCAGCTCATTTTACAGATGAGGAAACTGAGGTAAATGGGGTTAAATGACTTGTCCAGAGTCACACAGTAAGTGTCTGAGGACAAATTTAAACTCAGAAACATGAATCTTCCTGATTCTAGGCCCAGCACTCTATCCACTGTGCCATATATCTTCATTAACAAAGAAAAAGCAAAACCAAAAAACCTCAGATGTCCAGTTCAGTTCTGATTCTTGTTTAAAGTTATAAGTGTAATCTGCCAAGCCCAGAGGATCTGTTGGAATCTGCAACAGTCCCACAGAGAATAAACCAATTCTGAGTCATGTCTAATGTGAAAGACTCCAGGAAGACTGATGAGTTACAGGGCTACTTTGGATGGCACAGAAATTCACCACGAGAATTCCACTTAGCACTAGCTCAGGCCTGTCCAAAAGGGGACTCTAACCTACAGGCTATCTCATGCACCTCCTAAATATGGATGATGAGGGGTTGAGTTGGACTTGCTTGGTCTTCTCAGAAATACAATGCCTACTGAAAACCTGTCTCAGTCTCAAGGCATACTTCAGGGTCTAGATCAATTTAACACAAGGCTCTAGGATTCAAAGAAAAAGAAAGGAGAGGGAGGTGTTAGGAAATGAGATGCAATCTGGCTCACTTCATTCAGTCTCTGTGAAGGTCAAACTCTCATTATGGCAGTCATCAAACTCACTGTTTATGTATAGTATTGAAACTTTTCAAAGCTAAGTCAGAAGGATAATTTTAAGCATGTCCTAACTTCACATTTAATTCTCAACTAAACACCAATGTTTATTCATAATGAAAATAACTTAGCTAAAAGTACCTTGTCATTAAGGTTCAATCTGGGTCATATGATTTAATCTAGATTAACCTAGATTACCTAGATTAACATACATTGAAAGAATTCAAATGCCTCCTGGATTTGGACAAAACTGGTTACATATTTTCACCTAGATTAACATACATTGAAAGAATTCAAATGCCTCCTGGATTTGGACAAAACTGGTTACATATTTTCACAAGTCTAGACAAATATTTTATCAGGAGACCAGTCTTAAGTAAAAATAAAAAGCAGCTATAAGTTAAGTACTTGTTTATCCCAGTGTTTTGCAAAATACATGATGAAGTACATTATGATGGTGAGAATTGGAAACACTACAAGACTCCCAAGTACCACTTTGAGAATACTAAGTTTTCTCATCTCACAGTCTATTTTGGCAAATAATTGAATATATTTTTACTACATTAGGTAAAGCTTATAGAAATCTAATCACCTCTACCCAAATATTTTTCCTGCAAACTCTCTTAAAATTCTTTTTATTTCTCTGTCACTTATCTTGAGTGGTAGATACAATGATGGTTCCATTATTTTCAATAACAGACCCAAGAGACAGACTACTATAAATAATTATAATAAATGAAAGAAAACTTTGTATAACAGAAGTTTGTTTGTTTTTAACAACGGTAAAAATCCTGTAAGCCGATGTATCAGCATTGTTGTTAGAACGAGAGGTCCTGGGTTCAAATTCTGCTTGTTGCTGCCAATCATTCAACCTCTCTGGGCTTCAGTTTCCTCAAATATAAATCGGGAGAAGGGATTGAATAGGTAGCCACTGCTGCTCTAAATCTATGACCTCCCGCTTTATTACAAGGAGTGTGGGTGTGTGGGTGTGGGTGGATGGGTGCATTTCTTGGGGCAGGAGAGTAGAGGGAAAGAAATAGTTTTTTCGTTTCTTTTAAGAAGTCTGTGAGCTACAGCTCTCCTGCCTGTTTTTCAGTCTTAAAGTTGGTTAGTTTCTGGAGCCAGAAAGAGAAGAGAATGCTGCCTGTTCTTCCTGTGTTCTGGAATGACAACAACAACAAAATTCTTTTTATGAATGATGATGGCAGGGGGCCAGAAGAATGCAAGTAGACCATTCAAAATGACAGACAGAAAGAGGATAGTAGGAAGGAGATCTGTGACTACAGATTTGCTCTGGAATAACGGAACGGATTTGCTTATAGGGCTCTCCCCTCAGGGCAAGACATACACTTAAATCTGCCAAAGCGGTGCCAACACAACTTCCATCGTGCCTCCCCGGCATGCATCCTGCCACCTGAGCCCATAGGTGTGCACATAACAAAATCAGAGCCCTCTTTCCCTTTCTGAAGGAGGTGAGCGCTCTCTGGTCAGTCGCTCAGCCTCATCCGCAGCAGGTATCCCGAGCAGCGGCGTGAACAGGCAGGCTCCTTCCATCCCCATCCAGGGCAGCGGCAGCAGGGCAGCGGGTCCCCCAGCTCGGGTCGATGGAGGGGGCTAAGCTTCCAGACTCGCCCACCCCCCTTCCCACGCTCGCCCCAAGCCCGCCAGGCTGTGTCACTTAGGGACTCACCTGCCGCCGCAGCCTCGGCGGGCTGGCTCCCTGCAGACTCAGTGTCTTCTCCCCCAGCCATAGCAGGGGCCGGCCGGCTGGTTCTCGAGCCCTCGGGCCGGCTGCATGGAGGGGGCCCCGGTCCGTCCCGCACAAGCCCGAGGAGGCTGATCCGGCAGCGCGGCGGCTGCGGGCTCACCTGCGGGGCTGCGCCAGGGATGCTCAGCGGCCGCCTCTGCAGCGAGCGGCCCCTCTCCCTGCTCACCAGCCAGCGGGGCGGGCAGAGCTTCAGACTCGCCTCCCGAACCTGCCGGGCTACTGAGCATGCCCGGTCGGGCTGCCCCGGCACCCGTTCAAGGCAACCAGAGGCTGCAGATTCCGCTAACCGGGTTTTCGGGGTAACTGGGAGAAATGTGGAGGAGGAGGAGAGGATGGGCTGGGGCTAGAGGTGCCTGCGGCAGGCTCAAAGTCTTTGAAAAGGAGCTCGTAGAGTCCGGGAGCTCAGGAGATAGGCGTACAACAAAAGATAACAGACAGCTCACGGATGACTTGCACACGAGGAAAAAAGGGGTTCCAACTGGCATCCCTGATCTCAGTATTAATGCTGCCCAAAGAGTTCACTTAGAGGCATAGGATTTACAAATGGAAGGAACTCTAACGATCATCAAAGTCCAAGCCCCGCATATTTAAGAATGGGAAAACTGAGGCCCAGAAGGGTTGAGTGACTTACCCAAAGTCGCACAGTTACTAAACAGCAGAGATGAGACTGAAATCCAGGTCTTTTAACCCTGGGTTCCAGTGTTCTCCACTGTGCCCTGCTCCTTCTATACAGCTGAAATTTATATCAATATATGAGTGTTAAAATATGAAATTTTTCAAAGTGAATGAATGCCCCTCCATTGGGGAATGGCTCAACCCGTTGTCGCTCAAGATTGTAATGAAATTACTGGGCTGTGAAAAGTAATGAATATGATGAAAACATTGGAGCACGGAAAGATTTTATACAAACTATAATCAGGAAGTCCTGGGTTCAAATCCAGCTGCAGACATTTACTATCTTTGTAACTGGGGCAAGACATTTATCCTCTCTTGGTCTCAGTTTCCTTACCTATAAAGTGAGGGGGCTTGGACTTGATGGCCAATAATGTCTCTAAATCTATGGTGCTATGAAACAAAATGAAGTAAGCAGAACTGGGGAAACCATAGACACAATGACCACAACAATGGAAATGGAAAGAAATACAAGAACAAAATATTAAAAATTGAATGCTAAGAATCTGAGGCCCTTCCCCGCCCCCACTCTTACTTTACAGAAATGGGAGGTTATGGGTGTGAAATACTGGATAAAATGTCAGTCTTTTTTCAAAATGTGTGTTAATTTTACTGAACTTTTTTCTGCTTTTATTATTTTTTTTAAAGTAAAGGATGACTCTCTGAGGAGGAGGCAGGGATATATTGGGAAGGGTAGGTGAATCAAAATCAAAACATCAAGGAAAAATAATTTTAAAATTAAAAAAAGAAAATGACATTTCTTTTTTGTAGTTCAACCCCTCCAATACTTTGGTCTTATTTTTAAGTTTAAAAAAAGTTTGTTTTTACATCACCTTGATTTCTAGATATATCTTCTTTCCTCCTACTCAGACAGTCCTTCCCTATGGCAAACAATAAGAAAAAACGGGGAGGAGGAAAGCTGTTTGGCAAAATTAAACAACACATCAGTTGGTTCAGAAAATATACTCAATATTCCACAACCACAGTACCCCACTTTAGCTTAAAAAGGTCAAGGTCTCCCACTGCATACAGGGCCATCTCCAGTCATACTGATTTTTATCTTGTTACTGAACTCAGATGGCTCTGGAGGAGAAAGTGAGACTGGTGACTTTGCACAACCCTGCCTCACTTAAATCCTATTCACTTGTCATAGCATCACCTTCTGGATGCTATGATCCTCTTCAAGAAGGAAGGACAAACAACAATTCCCCCACTGCAAAAAAGAGAGAGAGAGAGGTTCAGAGACTGACATGACTTCTATCTTAACTCACATGGAAAATGACATTCCAAAGGAAAGCCACAGAAGTATAATGTAATGGGTTGAATTTTCAGAACTCCATAAAGAAGAGATAAAGGAATGAAAGAATGCTTTACTTTGAAGATTACAAAGAATTTCAAGGGTGACACTAAAGAGACAGCAGGGACCAGGGTAGTGAAGTTGGAGTGTAAAAAGTCGGGTTTAACTTCCAGCTTACCTATTAATTATATTTTATATAATCATGATCTATAATTTATATTAAAATTATAGTTACATGTTCTATAAACATACATTCTATATAATTATATAAATATATAATTACTTATTGTGTGACCTTGGACTTAAACTTTCTGGGTTTAAGCCTATACCATGTATATACAGCATGATAATTCTGATAATAAAAAAAATCTTTTGGGAAACTTTTCTGAATACTGATAGCAGGCTACCTCTGTTTTGGACCCACACTCATTCCTTTTTTTTTTTCTGTGTCTTGTGTCTTGCTGGCCAATCCCCAGTCTCCCTTTGTATATGACTTTAAAGATGGGAAATCTATCAAACCAGCTTGAGTGAAAACTCATGTTCTCCCACCCCTCAATAATAAAGTCCCTGGACATCCTTCATTATCCAGGAGGAAGAGTGATAAGAGAGTCATAGATCCTGGATATGCTAGGTCCTCTTCCTCTTGCTAGAGTCTGAAAACTTAAAGTGCTGGTGACTTCTCAAAGTATAGTCTTTTTTTGTTCTTGCCCTTTCAGTTTTCACCTCTCCTCCTGTGCCCCCTTCTCTCCTCAGCAATCTGGTTTCTTATTTTAGTTCTTGAGTTTTCCCTTGTTTGAGTTGCAACATAATGTAATAATAGCCCATGACTGCCCTTTCTTTTGTGAAACCTGTTGCCTCAAACCTCCCATTATGGACTATAATTTAATTGAATGGGTAATATATGGTCAATGTCTGCCCTGTATCACAATGTCATAAATCATTGATTTTTAGAACTGGAAGGGAACACAGAAGCTTTTGAGTCAAACTTCCTTATATTACAGATAAAGAAATTGAGGCAGAGAGAGGTTAAGTGACTTGTCCAAGGTGTGATTATGAAAATGAAGAGATATAATATATGTGAAAATTGTAGGGAGGAGGAAAAAAGTGCTACAGAGATTTAAGGCATCATGATTTGTTCCTTCATAGTAAAATTGCAGAAAAAAGGTTTGGTCCAAATATAAGGAAAATCAGGTGATTATAAGAGATAGAGCTAGAAAGGACCTGAGAGATCATCTAATCCAATCCTATCATTTTAGAAATGAAAGTGCTGAGGCTGTGATCCAAGGCTGTCCAGGTAGTGCGTAGGAGGGCCAAGATTTGTACCCAGGTCTTCTGATCGCAAATCAGTGTTCTTTAGACTGTACTATAAGGCTTCCCTTGGCTTTCTCAAAGGTAAAATCCTGGAGAGCAGTATGGGCTAAATGAGTCAGCTGATCCTTGGTTACAATCCCAACGTGGATATCTGTAGCTATATGATCACAGGGAAGTCACAACCTTTGTAAGCCCCTTTCTTTAAAGTGTAGATAATCATGCTGTGTACAACTCACCTCAGAAGAAAAGGATTGTGTGGAACTTTAAGGGCTACAAAAAGTGTGCTATTATTTCTAGTATGACTGATAGGAATACAAGGTGTCCCAAAAGTCTTACTGCAGTTTCAAGTTTTAATTATTTAAATTGCTTTAAACTGAATTAAAATTCTAGGGACACACTGTATGTTATTGAACAAGCCAATCAATATTACATTTTCATCCCCTTGGAAAATCTTTAGTGACAGGATTGATACCTATCTACTGGAATGTTTTATGCAAAGCAGGGCATTGGGCAATGTCACCTTTAGAAATCACTTATAGCATTAAGATCCTACAATGAATTTTCTAGAGATACAATCCAAGTTTAGAATATGCTATTTCATAGTCCTTAGGTTTCCTTGGTTACAGCTTTCTTAGCTGAGGTAGTGGCAAATGAAACAACCCAGAAAAAAATTCCAAAGCCTTGTATACAAACCAGATGACATTTGATAATTATGCTTCTGTGAATCTAACCTTAATCATGGGGTTCTAAATTACCCATTATGATTGGAGAACCTACTCATTAGTCCTGAGTGCTACTTAAAAATAAGGCCATGCCAAGGGTATGACAGCTGAGGGCTCCCTTTTCCATTCTTAGAATCAAAGACCTCCACCAAAATATAGTAAGAAGGGAATATGGATGACAAAATTGGATGCCAGAGTTTAAGCTTTGGCAGGTTCTATCAATCTGGAAATGTTTTGAATAAGGTGCCAATGATAGACCGGATGTTTTGTGGCTGAAGACTGGCCTAGTCAGAGAAGATCAGAAGGGATAGATATTGGAAGGATGGTCACCAAGTGATAAACTTTTTCAGCCACAGTAACTCAAGGATATCAACTACTGAGGCAAAGGGAAGCTGTGGGTACAAGAAGTATCCACACAGATCAATCAATTGATCAATAAACATTTATTAAGTACTTACTATATGCTAGACACTATACTAAGCCTTAGGCATACCAAGTAAATCAAAACACTTTGCAGACAGGGCCACCAAGAGTCCTTAATTTCAGTGTCCCTCTTGCCCCCCACCCTTCTGCCAATTCCATCTTATACTTTGACATTACTAATAAGGAGCCCCTAGACCACTTATCTACAAGCTCTTTGCAGGAAAGATTCTAAAGAGTAGAAAACTTCCATGAAGATAACTTTACCCTGAAGTACCCTGTCCATGGCAAGTGCTGGGCCCCACACAAATGGCTCCCTGTTTTTCATTCCTACCGCTAAGACTGGCTGGATGGTAAGCATGTGGTCTTTGGCCAGGTGAAAGCCATGGAGTGCTTCAGATTCCACGATGTCAAGACCAGATGGCAGATCACCATTTCTGACTGTGGACAACTCTCATAAGCTTTTCAGTTTAGTTTTTTGTCTTACCCACTAAACTATTCCTCTGTAACTGGGGAGAGCACCCCTAGATGTTCTTATACCCTGTAATCTTTGTGCTTCACTTAACTGCATTTCCCTTTAGATTTCCCTTTTCTTTCCACAAGTCTGGTTAGACTGGAGCTAAATTTATGAGTATGAAATTTAAAATGAACAAACCCTCCCCCACAAAGTCAAAAACCTGCCCTCGAGAAGCTCCCATTCAAATGAGGGAGAAAACACATAAGCAACTATGTACATATAAGATATAGACAACATAAATAGGGGAGGATGATCCTAGAGGGAAGGCATTAGCAGTGGGAGTGGGGTGACTAGCAAAGGTCTCTTGTAAAATGGGATTTGACCTGAGTCTTAAAGAAAGCCATGAGGCAGTGGTGAGTTGGGAGAGCATTCTAGGCACAAGAGAATCTGTGAAAAGACACAGAAATGAAATCAGGGATTCTTAAAACAGGAATTATAAAATGTTGTTGCCCTTAGAGGTTATCCATTCCATTCTGGCCCATTTTAAAAATGAGGAAATTGAGGCTGAGAGAGTTGACTTGTCCAAGGTGAGGGGTGATCATGCTACTTCCCAGCTCAGAAAACTTTAACGGTGACTTGGCATTGTGAAGTCTTTACACTCTGGTGCCAACCTATATTTCCATGCTGACTGAACATTACTTCCCTTCACATAGTTCTACATTCTAGCCAAACCGGCATATTTGCTGTGGCCAATCTGATGTTCCATCTCTGGTCACTGTTAGGCAGTCAACAGGCATTTATTAAGTACTTATTGTATAAGGCATTGTACTAAGTACAGGGTATGCAACAAAAGTAAAAAAAAAAAAAATCCAAAAAACCTGGGTATTTTCCCTAAAGGAGTTTACATTCTAATGGAAGAAACAGCATGTAAATAACTGTGTATTGTATATGGGAGGTAATATGGGAAGGGGGAAGGGAGTTGAATCTTAAAGAAGCCAGGGAATCCAGAAGGCAGAGGTGAGGAAGGAAAATATTCTAGGCAAGAGAGATAACAAATGAAAAGGTCCAGAGACAGAAAAATGGAGTGTTATGGTATAGTGAGGTGCCACTTCCCTGATCTTTGAAATTCACAGGTTGGTGTCTCCAATCTCTTTATCTAAAACAAAAAAAAGAAAAATGCAGAGGTAGGCAGCATTAACTGGCCACATAAAGACATCGTTAGGGAGTTCTCAAAGCTTCTTCCCCTACAGCATTGTCTCTTTCTGGACACTGTCAACAAAGTGACATTTAGATATTTACCATGAGTGCAGGAGAAAAGAAAATGACTGAGCCTTTGGTTGCAAATTCTTTTTTAATGTCTCCAAAGCCCACCAAAAAGCCATCTATTCATCAGTGGTTCATAAAAATAATCCAGTTACAAGACGTCTACACATGTTCCACAATCCAAGCCATTTCTATTATGCATCATGATGACTCTCCCAGAAATAAGCTCTCCAGGTTCTTCCACATGGGGAATTTGAATCTGACAAATATGCAGACATACATATTTGTGCATACCCAATACCCTGTTATACCTAGTTAAGATGGGGTGATTTTAACCCCACACTTATATATTTGGGTAACAATTTGTTGAACCATTTCCCAGTCTAGGGATACTTGCTTAGGCAGCGAGGTGGTACAATAGATAGAGTGCTAGAGTTGGAGATAGGAAAACTTGAATTCAAAGGCTACCTCAACCTTAGGTGTGTGATGCAGAGTAAGTCATTTAACATGTCTACACCTTAGTTTCCTCATCCGTAAAATAAGAATAATAGTGCCTGACACACAGGATCATTGTGAGGATCAAATGACGTACATGTAAAGTGCTTTGCAAACCTAAAAGTAGTATATAATGATAGCTATTAACATTTACAAGTTCTGCTCTGAAAATTTTGGCATAATGCATATCTATCTATAGATATATCTAGATACATCTATAGATATACACACATATATATGTTTATATATGTATATTCATACATATATGCATATAATATAAATATATGTGTATACTTGTTATATAAACATAAATAATATACATATATGTATATATAAATACACATATGTATGTGTACACATACATACAGATATAACGATATTGATATGAAGTTCTTGTTTGTTGTGTTTGAACCACAATGTTGAAGTTTGGGGTGCTTGAGACCCCAAAATTCCAACACCCTGCCCAAATGAATTTGACTGAAGCCTTCTTTTAGCCAAAGAAAAGCAAAGTTTATTAAAGATTTGCCCTATAGGGTTCACTCTTAAGAAGCCTAACCATTTGTGACATGAGTATTGACAAGCCGGCCAGATAGAATCTGAGGGCCTTCTTGGAGGCAAGATGGAACTTCTATGCAGAAAATCTGTGGGAGGGATCTAGGGGTGGTTTAGTAGTCTGCGAGGATGGGAAGAAAGGTTTAGGGAGGTTCTTGAGGAGTAGTCCGAGGAGGATCTTTATGAGACTGGGGACTGGATCAAGGTTGGGAAATAGCTGGAGGCAATCGGGAGATAGCAGACAATGAAGGGCTGGGGTGGGACGCAGGTGAGGCAATCCTATGGTAACAGATAATGGAGGGCCAGGCTAGATTAAGGGTAACAGATTTGGGTATGAAAAACCAGATTAAGTGGAAAGATTTTAGGAGAGTTTAAGGAGGTTCCCAGAGTCTGCACCTCATCAAGGTGACTGACTGACAAGTATACTTTTATCTACCACACCAGGCAAAATCATTCAGCTAGTAAGTTATAGGACTCCAACCAAATTCATCCAATCCAACACTCTTTACATTAAATCAAACTAGTTTCATAATTCTGATTTAAGTGCTATCTTGGACTTTTGAAGCAAGAAGCTGCAGGACCAAGAATATTCTCTTAGCACAGACTTCAAAATAGCTAGATTATATCCTATCTGTAGTTGTTTTCAACCATTGTGTCTATGAGTGGGAAGGGTAGGGGTGGGAGGAGGGTAATCCTTTATACCACAGCCCAGGCTTTGTATGACTGAACCCTACTCATTACCATTCACTCCAGCTCCCACCAGCTTCAATTTCTGCTGGCAGAGTTCTGAAAGAGTAAATCAACATAGAGCCAAGCAGATACAATGCTTTAAAGTAGAACATGGCTTCCACCAAAGCTTTTTATTCAAGTAGTTGCTCTAGGGTAAATGTACACAACTAGAATTCACATTGGCTGAATTAGCAACTTAGTTCAAATAAAGTTCCATTGTGGCCGTCATTCTGGTCCTCACACTTTTGGAATATCCCCAAACTGGAATCTTGATTATTTTAAAGGTGACCCTCTACAACAGAGTGAAAATAGCAGGACTCAGAGAAGGAAAGAATCATTAAGTATCTAAGATGTGTCAGGCCCCATGCTAAGTGCTTTATAGCTATTTTCTCATTTGATCCTCAAACAACCCTGTGAGACAAGTGCTATTACAATTCGCATTTTACATTTGAGGAAACTGAGGCAAATAGTGTCTAAGTTATTTACAGTCACCCAATTGGTTTCTCAAGAGTTAAAATACATATTTATATATTGCTTCATGTTTGCAAAAGGGTTTTGTAACTATTATCTTTTTCAATTCTTAAAACAATCCTGTGAGATCCTTTGGGCAGGTATTCTCCTCATTTTGTAGGAGGGAAGAACTGAGTCTCCAAGAGATTAAGTAGTTTATGGGCAGGTATTCTCCTCATTTCTTAGGAGGGAAAAACTGAGTCTCCAAGAGATTAAGTAGTTTATGAAGATCTCATTGATAGAAAAGGAAAAACTAGAATTCAGTCTTCTTGACTCCTACTCTAACATTGTCTCCAATAACACAACTGCAGTGATCCACAATCAACAAACAAGGACCACATTTCTTTAAAAGGATGACTCGCTCACACAAAGAACCTGAAGGTCATATTGCAGTAGCCCAGATTCTAAAACAACAGGGAGACGGTATGTGGAGCGGATGGAGAGAAGCAGGCAGTATTTGACAGTTGTACACCGCTACATTGGCAAGGTTTCAACGGTACTCATTCTTTGTGTTCTAAAATGCTGGCTCTTCTTTCTTTTCAGAATAACTAATTTTTTCCTTCATACAATCATGTGAAACTAGCAGAGCCAAAGCCTATCTTAACAGATGGTTTAGGAACATGATCTCTTATTTTAAACAAGTGGTTGGCTCTTATTTTTCCCCTCTTAGACATAAGGGTTGATCTTCTGTTGGCTTTCAGATAAGTGATTTCATTGGTAGAGACTTTCTGGTGAGTAAACTCTCTCCACCAAAGCATCTCTGCCACTGTTCTGTCTCTTATATTCTTAGAGAGTAGCCTTGGGCACTGGGACTTCAAGTGATTTGCTTTGGGTGACGTAGTATGTCACAGGTAGGATTTGAGTTCAGGTAGTCCTTACCCTGAGGATAGATAGCTCTCTAAGCATGATGCCCTGTAACTTCTCTATATATTAAAGATTGATTTACTAGTAAATTAAATGAGAAATACCTCTTAGAAGTCACACTTCATTCCAGCACAAGTCAGCAGGCCTCCTCCTACAAGAGTATCCTCTGGAAAGTGTGTGCTCATCTTGCTAGGGGTGGTTGGTATATGATTTTTTTTTGGTCCTGATAGCTATCATACTTACCAGGCAAATAACAATAGTGATATGTCCAAACTGGAGAAAAATACATAATGATGATGATTTCTCCAAGCCAGGGAGAAATATCAATAGATTTAGATGTAGCTTGCTCATTCTATCAACCAATCATCTATGTATCTATCTACCTACCTATTGATCCATCTATCTTCTTCTAGATTTTATAAAGCAAATATTTAGAAAATTAATTTTTAGAAGGCACTGTGCTGGACACTGGGAATGTAATGACAAAAAAAAGGAAATCCCTGCCCTCTGGAGAAGTGGAGGGACAGTTACTAGATTGGATGACTCTTGGGCTAGAACTTTAGGTTCAATCAATCAACAGACATTAAGGGCCAGGCATTATGCTAAGCACTGGAGAAACAAAGAGGTCAAATATAGTCCTGGGTTTACAATCCAATAGGGGAGACAATATGCAAACAAATATACACAGGGTATAAACAGGATAAATGGGAAATAATTAACAGAGGAATGGCACTAGAATTAATGGGGGATGAAACTTAAAGTAAGTCCTCAAGTTTAGCTGCTGGAGAGGAGGGTTAGTAATCAGCCAGAGAAAATGCCCTGAGTCAAGAGATATCACCTAGGACAGGGTTTGCACATAATGGCTATTTAATGTCTGTGAATTTAAAAGTTTTCATTGGTGCCTTTTTATTGCCTGATGCAAAAACATTAAAGTGGTGTCTTTGGCAGTGAGATAGCAGAGCATGGAGTACTGGACCTGAAGCCAGCAAGTCTTGAGTTCAAATCCAGTCTGACCTGTAAATAGCTGTGTGACCCTGGGCAAGTCACTTAACTTGTTTTCCTCAGCTGCGAAATGGAGATAATAGTAGAACCTGACGGGGTTGTTGTGAAGATCAAAGGAAATAATATTAAAAGAGTGCTTAGCACAGTGCTTGGCATATGGTGCTATATAAATGCGTATTCCCTTCCTTATTGTGGAATTATGAAGGATCTTAAATGAATAAGCTGAGGAGTGTGTCTTTTACCTTAGAAGCAACAGGAAATCACTGAAAAATTTCACGCTGGAAACGACATGGTCTGATTTGAACTTTGTGAAGATTATTTTGGCAGCTGTGTGTCAAATGGACTGGAGAGGAGAGATACTGCCACTAGGAAACTCTTCAGATCGTCTAGGCTAGAGGTGATGAGGGCCTGAGGCAGGCTCTGTGAATGGAAATAAGAGGATAGATGGAAGAAATGGCATCAAGGTAAAAATCAGTCAGATTTGCAAGTGATTGCACATGGGAAGACAGGAAAGAAAAAGGTCAAGGATGGCCCTGAGGTTAAACATGTGGGTGACCAGCAGAGCGGTGGTGTCCTCAGCCGAAATAAGGAAGTTTGAGGGAAGGGTCGTTTTCTTGGAGACACGCTGGGTTTGGGATATCCACAGAATATTCAGGAGGTGGTTGCTGATGCATGCGTAGGATCTGGTAGATTAAACCTGGGTCACTTAGTGATGAAGTGCAGAGTCTGGGCTTGGAATCAGGAAGACTCGTATTCTTCATTTCAACTCTTAGCCTCAGATACTTACTAGCCGTGTGACCCTGGGCAAGTGGCGTATGTGCCTAGGACTCCCAAATCCATATATCTAGGTTTAGACGTTGTGTCTTTGTGGTTGTTCAGTCTTTCCATTGTATCCACCTCTTTGGGGTTTTTTTGGCAAAGATACTGGAGTGGTTTGACATCTCCTTCTCCAGCTCATTTTACAGATGAGGAAACTGAGGCAAACAGGGTTAAGTGACTTGCCCAGAGTCACATAATTGTCTGAGGCCAGATTTGAACTCAGAAATATGTCTTCCTTTCAGGTTCAGTACTCTATCCATTTCGTCACCTAACTACCACGTGTTATTAATAGCAAGCATTTATGTAGTACTTCAAAGTTTGCAAAGTACTGTACAAATATTATCTCATTTTATCCTTCCAACAACCTTGGGAGGTGGGAGCTCTTATCATCATCCTCATTTTACAAATGAGGAAACTGAGTTTACAAAGGTTAAGTGACTTGCTGAGGGTCACATAGCTAATAAGTGTCTGAGTATTTGAACTCAGTTCTCTGATTCCAGGTCTAGGCCCCTAGTGCCCTCTTCTTCCTAAAAAATGAGAGATGTTGGTCTAAATTTAATTTCTGCTAAACTCGTTTTAACACCAGTTTTTTCTTTTGGGGCTTAACAAACGAGGAAGCTATTATATTGAAATGCTTCTGGATGTTGCTTATCTAATTTGTTCCACTGATCCACTTTTCCATTGACCAGAACCAAACATTTTTAACAATTACTACATTATAATATAGTTTGAAATCCACTAATATTTTCCCTTCATTCCTTTTTTCCTTTACTTCCACAGAAAGAGCCCGAGTTCCTTCAAATGGATTTTATTTCATCTCCTTATATAATGTTACCCCTTGGCAATCTGATTGCTATAGAGCTAAATCTGCAATTCCATTCCAGCACATAGTACATGCAGTTATTTTTATTATAATGGTGCCGTGTAATACTGAAAAATGAGCTGTCAATTATTTGTCTTTCTTTATCCAGCAAAAAGGCATTTTACAGTCTTATTTACAAAAATTCTGAATGTGTCTGGGTATGTTAACATCTTCAGTGGTTTCCTATTGCCTCTAAGATAAAAGACAAACCCCTCAGCATTCTCATTTAAAATAGTTCATGATCTGACAACAGCCTAACTTTCTCAAAGTATCTTAAATTATCGTCCTTCACATACTGTACATTACCAGAACTTGGCGTTCTATTATCTCGCTCTATGATGCTGCATGATCTGTCCCTCTCATACTTGGAATGAGGAACTCCTTTCTCACCTCTGCCTCTGAGAATTCCTACCTTACTGCAAGGTCCAGTTCATGTGCTACTTCCCAGGAGAAGCCTTTCCTCATCCCCTGAGTTGTTAATGATCTTTCTTTTGGTAAACTAGTAGTGATATACTTACCTGTTTAGATATATTAGTCTATTCTCTTCCCTCTTCTCTATCTGTACTCTTTACTTTATTTACCTTTGGTAATCTCCATTTCAATGGTTTCAAGCATCAACTCATGCAAATAACTCCTAATTCAAATCACCCACCTGAATTCTTTGAGTTCCAGTTTAAAACTGCATTAAGGCTTTTGGAATGGCCTGTGTATATATATGTGTGTATAGATACATACACCCCCACACACACACACCCTCAATACATGTGTATGTGTATACATATCAATATATTTTTACATATGTATGCAGCTATCCTAAGTGCTATTAGAATATATCCTCCACTACTTTAATCTTATTGTGAATTACAATTTGAACACTACTTTTTTTCTATAGAGTACAGAAACAGAATAAATTGCCCTCCCCAAAACCCAAGACCAACCCAAAACAAACCACCATTCATCAGAAAGAATTTTGTAAACATAGCTTTTTTATTCTTGTCTGACTCTTGAAAAAGAAACCTAAGTCCCACCAAAACCAGCATTTACAAATCTTAGTAACTGAACACAGAACCCAATATTCCGATGATTAATTTTCTACACAATTACTAAACTATGTTTTCAGATTGCTTTTTAAGAATGGAGGTCTATTTTTCTATTTGTAGCCTTGTTCTTATTTAAAATAACAGTATCCCCCTCAAATATTAAACTTTCATAGAAAACTGAAGTATTGCCTCTAGAGGTCTGAATGTGTTTATTTAAGTTTATTTTGAGTATTCTCATGTACATCTTTCAGAAATAAGTGCACTTCTAAAGGGAAAAGAAAGAAACTCTAAATAAAAATAAAGTGAAAATACTGGGTAAGAAGGAAATATTCATCAACAATTTTTACGGGATTTATGGGATTCAAACAAGAGAATGTGTTTAGGGACACAGGATCTCAGCTTATCAACACAGAGATCTACTTTCTTTGGAAATTGTAAAAAACTGGACAATTGATTATTTTTAACCCCAACAAAGTGAAATACCAATAATCTGTAGATCTCCCATAGACAAGCATTAAAATAATGTACTCAAATATGGAAAAATAATTTTAAAATATACAGATTTCCAGGAAGATATATAGGGGCTAAAAAAACAAAAAAACCCCCATAACACTAGGCTCACATTTTAATTTCATTAATGTTTTATACTGATCTAGGAAAATCAAAAAATGTCTCTAATATTTTACAGTTCTTATTTCCCATCTTCACCAAATAATTTTATTAAAATTAGTTTGCAAAGAAATCACATATATATGACTTCTGAGCAATTCAATATTTTCTGACAGCTCTACATTTTGGTAAATTTAAAGGAGATTTAAAGCTGTATTAATAAGATGTACATAAAGAAAAATAACATAACTCACTTTAATATAAAGGTGTTTTTTCAATAAAAAAGTCAAAGTCTACATTAAAATCAAGACATCAAGAAATCTGAGTTATACATTTTTATATATATTTAGGAAAAAATAATTTATAGTAAAACTTCTGTTAATTCAAAACCGTGGCAAATTTCAAAGCAAGTGCTATTACCCCGTTGTGTAGTATTTTGCCATTTAAATGATGTGGTTTACCTGAAATATGGTACATGTGTAATAGTGAATATTCAGGCTCAATAGTACTTTGCAAATCACCTGTTTAATCTGCATCATTAATCAAATTGTAGGCTCACAAAGGACAGAGTCTTTAATTGCTTTTAGATAGGCACTTAATTAAGAAATGCTTCTGATGAAATGATCCAATGGATTGTGAATCATCACCCTGTTAACTTGTGTGAAGGTGAGAAAAATGACATGTGATAATCTAAACAAAGTAAACTTTATGACTTCTACTGCCAAGCAATTGGAAATATTTCTATGTTCCTTCCATGAAATAATCTGAAAGAAATTTTCCTAAATTTTCTGCTTCCTTGAAATTAAAATGAGATACTGGATATTTCAGCTCCTTTCACTAGACATTACTAATGTATTTGGCCTTCCGAATCTTGAATTAACAATGCTTTACTGTACTAGTTACTAAGGTTAAAAGGGGAAATTAAGAACTGGATACGGTTGCAATCTCCTTGAATCTTACCAAAACACCTTTATCCTATTAGGATAGCTCTTTAAAAAGCCAGCAGTATCTAGTAAAGAATCCTGGAAGCTGAAAATGTTTATAAAAGGCAGTTAAAGTTTTGAAAAATCAGAAAGTTAGTCAAATTGAGATAACCCAAATCAAAATTTTAATAGCTTTCGCCAGTAGGATACTCAGTCACATGACCCAGACATGGAAAATAGAGATGAAGTCATGGATGAACACATAGCAGGGGTTTAAATATTGGAACTGAACAGTAGGTGGAAAAAGTAAAAGCCAGATGTTCTTGACACAGATGTGAGGTTACCCAGCAGCAACAACTGTAAAAGCTTTAAAAATTTTGCATAATAATCCTATGTAATTTTTTTCTATTCAAGAGCAGGAAACCTCCTAAGAGCCATCAGTCCATCAGTCCAGATTCTGGAAAAGGTCAGTTACAATAACTGTAGCTGCTGACTGCTTTCATTGTTTTGAGACACAAATTGTTAGAACATTCTTAGATAACGGATTACTCTTTAAATGTTAGGTCCCTATGAAATGCTAAAAATTCAGATAGTCATTTCAAAACTAAAATATAGAGCTATAAAAGATTATCTAACCTTGAGGCAAGACAGATTCACTGGCCACATCATTAGATTTGAGTATGGATTCTTCTGTTTCCTCCCTGCACAAAACCTTGGCCAACATTCACTTCCTGGAACCCATCTACTTAAACCACAGTGATGAAACTAAATGTGAATAATATTGCCCGTGAATAAGATAACCTCAATCAAAACCCTTTCACGTCTTAATATGTCATTCCCAATGAAAAATAAAAATTCCTTAGTCATGAACACCCACTCAATTCAGGATCTTTGGTACATTTGGAGTATAATGAGTAATGGCACAGTACAAATACTACCAAAGGAGAGACTTCCATTCAATGAAAGAAAAAAAAAAGGTATGATATGTATCAAATGTCATCTTTCTGGAGAACCAAAGTAAAGAGCTCTTGGCATCTCTGCAAGTTCATTATCATGATCAGAATTCTGGTTGACATTTAAAAAAATAGTTTAATAAAAATACACAAATTCTACATACAAGCAGCCCTCATAGTCATTTCTTAAAACCAACTTGCTATAATTAAATGAAAATAATGCCATGTTCTCTGTAAAAAAAAAAAATCCTTTTTGCCTTAAGGAAAACAACTGGATGCTCTCTATATTCTATATAATTACATTTCCCTAAGAGCACACAGTTAGGTGTGTACAAGTCCACAGTAATTCCGAATGAAAAGGAAATGCATTAGTGTTGTGTTGGAGTGGAGGTGTCGTACTTCCTGATCCAGCTCATAAGCTTGTTACCCTGTATGATGGAGTCTGCACAATAACTTGATGATAAACCTAATTAACTTTAAATAACCAGTGTATTTCCTATTTCTATTAAAATCATTCTTTAAATTGTCTTCATATATGCTCTATGGATGTTTAAACCAATAGGGCAAGTGTTCTAACAACTATGGAAGATGGCTTTTATCTTGATTATCTAAACCCGTAAGGTTTGTAAGAGAACAGCAATGCTGCACCAGGACCTACAGGTTAGCCTATGTTGCTTTAAATGATATGTGTTTCTCCTGAATTGATTAGAAGTGTTACAGTACAAAGCCACAGTACACAGAGGCAGGATGGACGTAACGCGCGAAGGCAGTGCAGTTACAAAGGGATGTACACTCCTTTTATTCCAGTACCTTTGTATAATAAAGTTAACAAAAATAGTCAAATATTAAAAAAAATCCAGCTGGCACTGCCAACTAATTCCTGTAGAAGTCTTAGAAATCCTAATCCTGTAGAATTTCCTCTTGAAGTCGATGAGCACCACCGTCCTTGGGAATATTTATTTCAGTGTATTGTTATCTACGCCAAGCAAGCCTTGGTGATGCAGCTACCTGAGTTCTTTTGGGGTGTGGGCGTATGTGAGTTTCATTCATAATTTCCCAGCTTTCATGTAGGAAGGAATAGAACCACGCTGAGTCAGCCCTTCAAACCGCTTATAGGTATAATTAAGAAAAACCCAGTCTTTGGATTTGTAGTCTGGTTCCGTGGTATTTGGCACTGTAAAACAGAAACAGCAAGTTAACCATGTACAAAGGAATTCCAAAGAACTTTTACAATGAAGGCTAAGAGCGTCAAGGAGAATACACACATTTCTGTAATCTTTGTAATCAAGGAAAGTTCAAAGTGGCATTTTCTCTTACCTGGTTGTAAGATATCAGATTCAGGAAATTCATCAAAATTGGATGTATCATCAATGCTTTTGATTTCTATGGGAATTGCAGCTGGTCTCTCCCTACATATGCCAAAGAACAGTGTTAAGCAGCTATAGTAAATATTAATTTGTTTCCAGTTGCCCATTAACCAAAAAATTCCCACTCAAAAATTCTGTATGTTGTTCTCTGGGCATTACAAAAAAATAACAGAGGCATTAGAAGGTCTGTATCCATCATCTGTATGATAGGATCAATTAGTTAAATGTATTTTAAATTTGTAATTTAAAGATTTTTCTGTAACTTAAAATAAAAGACTTTATTTACTTGACATTATTAACTCAATACTACCATATACTCTTTTCATAACTGATGCCCCATCCTCACCTCCTGCCAAGGAAGGAAAGGATAGAATGAAAGAAGAGGGTAATATATTTACAGAAAAATCAGAGAATCTTTTATCCAGACAATGTCAAATTGTGCTTGTGTCCTGTCTTATATTAAATAGTGGAATAGATAGCTACAACTTGATTTAGCTGAGATTAGAACATTTTGTTATCTGGAAAGTGATCAGAAGTGATCACGTGATAGTGGTCTTAAATGGGATTACAACATTAAAAAAGGAAATCGAATGGATCAGTTTGTTAAAAATGCAAACTTCTAATGTGGAAATATGTTTAATATGACTCTACATGTATAGCCTGTATCAGATTACATGCCATCTTGGGGAGGGGGGGAAACTTACAACTGAAAATCTTATAAAAGTGAATGTTAAAAACTAAAAATAAACTATCAGAAAAATAAAATTAAAAAAATTCATAAAGGACTAAGGAAAATAAAAATGCAAACCTATGGGGGGTGGATGGAAAGAATTTGGAACTGAAAATAAAATTAAAAAAATAAAACAGGAAAACAAAATGCAAACTTGGTCTCATAGGGCTAGATCAGGTAAAGAATCTTTTAGTCTGGCCACCTCATTCTACAAATGAGGCCTAGGCAAGTTAAATGACTTGCCCAGAGTAGCACAGGTAAGACAGAATCAGAGGAAGGATATGAATACAGGTCCCTCTAGGTACTAGATCCAATATTTTTTTCCACTGTATATTTCAGCTTAGGATAAAAGAAAATGATCAGACCTTATGATATATACATAAGCCACACTCCTCTAATAGGAAACAAATTATACTATATATTTTAAAATGAGTAAAATTTAATTTCCTTTAGCTCTATACCATTAACTCTTACCAATCCTAGGCACATGTCTCTGAAAGGTAGAAGAAAAGTATCTTTAATTCCTTCCCCAGAATTTTCACGCTGGCTTAATAGCAAGAGTTATAATGTAAAATGATGAAAGTATTCCAGTTAAATATTAAACTGAAACCAATAATCCACAGTGAGGGAAGAATAATAAACAAATTCACCTAATGTATTTCCAATAGTATATTTTACTTCAAGATGAATTATTTAAATGAGGTTTTATCTTTATAAATACATAGAAGTGTCTAATGAACTCATTACTCAGGTGAAAAATATAGTTACTATCACATCTAAATATATTTTCATGCACTAATAGTTTTGATGAAGCCGAAGTCCTCACTTCAATCAATAAAGATAGCTCAATAGAAAAAGCTCAACAGAGGAACAATTGTATATTTTCAAACTGTTATTTAATCATTGAAAATAACACTTGGACTTAGTCAATTAACTTTAACTTGCACATTCGAATGTGAATGTAATTATGAAAAAAGGATTTAATGTCATAAAAATATATTATCTATTACCATAATGAGATCACTTCTTTGGTTCTGACATATGAGTAAACTGATAGTTAGAGTTTATTATTTTTTTTTAAACTTTAACTTTTTTTAACCTGTCATATGTTCTGTATGAACATACCTGATGTGTCCCCAATCTACTCCTTCAAAAAAGGGATGATCCTTGATTTCCTCTATTCCACTATTTCCAATTCTGTTTTCTGAATCAATACAGAATCTATAATATGGAAGTAATTAAGTTATTAGATAATCAAGACAGCTTCAAAAAGTTTTTATTAAATCAGTTATTTGAAATACTTCATCTTTAGTTAATAAGCACAAAATAATTATATATTTGTAAATTTTGAGGAAAAGCAAATATGTTTCTGTACCTAAAGGTGTTTAGCAAATGATTTCTTAGAGAATGTGCAGATGAATTAGATTACAGAAATTTGTAACAAGCAATTACAACAAATTTCCCTTTTCCCTTCTCTTCTTATGAGTTTGGATCATAGTCCTACATGGATACAAGTTTCTACAATAATGCTCTTTTGCTTTCTTTTTGTTTCCTTCCAAATTTAATTATTTTTCCAATTTTTTAATACTTATTTTTCTCTCCTCATTTACCTCCAAACAATATAAAGAAAAATAACCCCCATAACAAATATACATAGTTGAACTTCTAGAACGAAATTCCTTCTTTTGTCATCTTTGCCAATTTGATAGATGTGAGGCTGAAATTCAGGACTGTTTATTTTGCATTTCTCTAATTATTGGTGATTAAGGGAGTTCTTTTCATATGGCTATTGATAGCTTGGATTTCTTCCTTTAAAACTGCCTATTTATAGTCATCTGTCATTTATTATTGGAGAAAGAGGGTTACTCTTAGAAATTTGAACTAATTCCTCATATATTTTGGATATATGACCTTTAACAGAGAAACTTACTGCAAAGATTTTTCCTACAATCATCTAGTCCTCTTTAATTTTAATTACACTGGTTTTGTTTCTTTAAAAAAAAACTTTTCATTTTATATAATCAAAATTGTCCACTTTCACTTTTGTGGTCCTCTCTCTCTTGTTTGGTCCTGAACTTTTTCAGATCCATAGATCTGACAAACAATTTCTTCCTTGCTCAGTGAATTTGTTTATATTTGATTTTTTATATGTAAGTCTTATATCCATTTGGAGTTTATCTTGGTATATGATGTGAAGGTTGTTCCATACCTAATCTCTGCCAGACTGCAGAAGTTTTCACAGAAGTTTTTTCCCAGGTAGTGAGGCCAACAAACATTAATTACATCTTCTAACACTATTTCCCAACTCACCATATAAGAGAATTAAAAACTTTTACCCATGTCTGCAATTTGCCCTGACTGGAGGTTACCCACAGCATCAAGGTTTGGGTTCCAGTCATTCTTCACTTCTTTCTGCAGTAATCTTTCCATTAGTGGCCACACTGGATATATACACCCTGTCCCTCCCTAACTACCTCCTTCCTATTCTTATTCTATAACCGTAATCAAATCAACTCTGTCACTGCTCCTAGAAAGGGTGCCTAATTCCTTAGGGTGCCTCCTACAATCCTAGTAACCTTCCAAACCAAAAATATCCCTCCTTCTTCACCACTCTCCCCCATGAGACTGCAAAATATATGCATTATCACACACACACACACACACACACACACACACACACACACACACACACATTTGTATGTATATTCAAAACATCACTGCTCTTTACCATTCTAATTAAGAGGCAAATCAGGTTGTTCCTGAGAGTACATTTTTTATCAGTATGTTCTAAATCCCAAGTAGTTTCTGGAAAAAAATTAAAATATCCTGCTACATTTTAATTATGCATCTTTAAGATCCCAGTGGATCATTTATATGGATTTAGGCACTAACCTGAGAATTAGGTCCTTGGCTTTCTCTGATATGGGTACTTCTGGAGGAAATACTAGAGTTTCTTTCCAGTTCATAACTTTCCTGTAAGTTTCTTGTGGTGTTTCAGAACAGAATGGTGGATATCCTACACATCAAAAATAACATTAGGTTTCATCTGATTTTTTGATCAAACACAGAACTGTATAAGTTATGGCATGTGGAAAGAAAGATTAGACCTAATTTATTTGACTCTAAGGCAGAAGCAGGCTTTAATGCACAAAACCTTAATGTTAACTGATTCATTTCTGTTTCTCATATCGCATACACTTAGTTTATTAAATCCTGCCAATTCTACATTTTTGATACTTCTTCTATCTAGTTCCTCCTCACTATTCTCTGTCTCATTTTAAGACAGGCACTTCATTGTTGCCTTTCCACATTATGTTAAACATTTACTAACAGCTTTCTGTCTTTGCTTTCCCCTTTCATCCAATCCTTATACACTGCCAACCAGATTTAAATTTTTACCTATAGCTCTGTCATACTTTTTGCTAAAAATCTGTTGTCTCTTAAGTTCAAACTTCTCTGCCTTCTCTGTTCTGGTACATTCAAGTTCCTCTATGATACTATTCTGCCTTTTCAGTCTTATGCTAAACCACTCCCCCTCACTTCCTCTTCACTGAAGTCAAAGCAGACGTCTTCCAGTCCCAGATATGTACCTGCACTGCTCCTCCCCCCGTCCCAACTCTGTGCCTTTGTCCAAACTATTACTCGAGCCTGAAATAAGATAGCTCTCCTCCCCCTGTTCAATTCTTACCTATCCACTAAAGACTACCTCAAATACTTTCTAATCAAAGATGCTTCCCCTGATCACCTCAGTTGGAAATGATCTTTTTTTTAAACTGACATTAAGTATGACCTTAACATACATTATTTTACTAATATTATATGTATCATATTCTCTGACTAGATTATAAACTCCATGAGAGCAGGGCTGAATCTTATCTGAATTCAGAATTTTTCTTAGTCCTTAGCACAGTGATCTGTCCCCTTCTAATACGTAAGGATGTTTGCTGAAATGGATTAACAGAATTTCAGTTAGTAGGAACCTTAGGGGTTATCTAGTCCCACCTTTCTTAAGCAGTTCTATACAAGATTTCTCATTCTCAGATAAGTAGTTAAGCTAGCTTACTGCTCGAAAACCTCCAGTCTACAAGAAAAGCATGAAATCTGGAGCCAAGAAAACTGAATTCTAGTCCTAGTCTGAAGACTACTTCTGTGACCATAGGCAAGTCAATCAATCAGTCAGCATTTATTAAGTACCTTCTAGGTGCCAGAAACTCTGCTTTCAGGGAGCATGTGTTCTGCTGAATGTTACATAAGCTCCTGCCCCCAGTTTCATTATCTATAAAATGGTGATAAAAACGCTTTTACTTAGGACTCTCCTGACTTGGAGGTGTTGGACTCTCAGTAGAGAATGAGACATATATTTTTGGACACAGACAATGTGGGAATGTATTTTTTGACTATGTGTATTTGTTACAAGAGTTTTCTTTCTTTTTTTTGTCAGTGGTGGGTGATGAGGGCGAATGTTAGGATGGCCTCTCAAAAAGAGAAAAAAGAAAGAAAAGAGGGTCATGGAAGCACTTTTTTTAAGCACAGAGAAGAGAACAGAAGGAAGGCCAGAAGAAAGCACAAAGAGAAGACCTTTGAAAGTTACATGTTAAATTTATTATGTGCTAAAAAAGGGAAAAGTAAGCTGCAGGTGATGGAGAGTCACAGTTTTATGTCCAATCCTCATTTCTTGTTCTACTTTGCATATGGCTATGGTCATTTTATCTTGTCTATGCAATTCAGAATAAAACAAATTTTAAAGTACTTCCACTACTTGAGGGGTCTTTGTGAGAAAAGTAAATGAGATATTGCTGATGCAGCTGAGATTCAAGCTCTATTATTGTTAAATAATGAAATAATATTTGTGAAGCATGCAGCACAGTGCTCGGTACATAATAGGAGCTTTTAAAAATGTTTGTTTCCTTCCTTCCTTTCTTATTAAGCACCTACTACTTACAAGGTAATGCAAGAACTGGGACAACAAAGACAAAAGCAAAATGGTCCTTCCCTCATGAAGCTTACAGATATAGCACATATACAGTTAAACATATATAAGGTATGAAGGGGTGTGTGTATGTTCATCCTTCGTTGCCAAAGAAGACCATGCCATCAGAGAAATAATGACATGACTTGCACTTGGCTTTGTTTTGAGTGAGTGAGGGCTATGCAGGTCACCAGCCTCTCTTCTCCTACAGAGTCATCTGACTCTAGTGATCAGGATGACTGGAGATGACCCACGATGAGGCAGTTGGGGTTAAGTGACTTGCCCAAGGTCACACAGCTAGTGAGTGTCAAGTGTCTGAGGTGAGATTTGAACTCAGGTCCTCCTGACTCCTGAACTGGTGTTCTATCTACTGTACCACCTTGCTGCCCCCAATGAAGAGGTAAAGAAGAGCTCAAGGCTCTATAGTCACTGGGCAGAGAGAGGGAGAGATTACTTTTTGCTGAGGGGATCAGAGACGATGGTGCCTGAGCTGAATCTTGAAGACAGGTAAGGATTCTGAATGGCAGAGGTGAAGGAAAACCATGTGAGAACATGGGGACAGGGAATGATATGCTGAATTTGGGGAACAGTTAAGAGTCCAATTTAACAAGAACAGAGAGTGTATGATAGTGAGTAATGTGAAATAAGGCAGAAAGGGAAAGTTGGGAACATACTGTAGGAGGCATTCTCATTTTATACTACAGGGAATAGGTAGCCACCAAGGAACCAACTAGATGATGTCTTCAATCTCTGCTAAATATGGGATTCTTTGGACCACAAGATATAATACAATTCAATGTGTTTTAAAAGAGAATAGGTACCGGGGGACACAAATATATATAAAAAGTTTAAAATATATATATATATATATGATAGGGACTAGACTCATCATTTCATTGGTAAAAATGCTTGCTCACTTGACTTGATTTGACTATAGAGAATTCCCAGATAAGAAAGCTTCCTTTATCAATGTACTTTATCACCTTCTTTGCAACATATAGTCTTAGAGATAGAGCCTAAAGCACCTACAGGTTAAGTGACTTGCCCAGGGTCACACAACCAGTATGTGCCAGAGTTGGACTTAAACTCAAATCTTAGCCTTGAGGTTGGCTTTCCATCCATGATACCATATTGCCTCTCAAAGTATATAATGGATTTTTTAAAAGTACTCCTATCTCTATTTTACCACAATGGTTATATAAACACCTCCCTAAATGCTATAATCAGAAAAACATTTAAGTATATTAAAACATATATAACATATTTAAATATATTGAAAATATGCACAGTCAAAGCTTCCATTATTATTTCAACATAAACAAAAATAGAATTAACAACTTCCTAAAAAACAAAACCATGAGATGGTGTACTTCTAATGGTAACTATGAATATTTAATATGTTGTGTCAGAGCCCCTTAAGAACATTTACGTACTGCAAATTGAAATTAATAATGAAAAGTCCTACCTATTAGCATTTCATACATAATCACTCCCAAAGACCACCAGTCACACAATTTGTTGTACCCAGTCTGCATGAATACTTCTGGGGCAATGTAATCTGGAGTTCCAACTGTGGAATACGCCTGAAAGAGAATACTTTGTCAAAGACAGACTAACAATATCCTTAACTTTCCTTGAAAGTTCTATCTATGACTTGGAATAAGTATTATTTGAAATGAAAAGCATATATCAATTCTTTCAGCCAATATCTACATTTTTGGTTTTTTATCTTAATTTTTATTTATATTATTATTAATTTTTTTCAGTTTTCTATAATCACTTCCATAAGACTTAGATTTTCTCCCCCCTCCTTCCCCCCACCCTGAGATAGTGTGCAATTTTATATGGGTTCTACACGTATATTCTTATTAAATACAAGTCATAACATCTGCTTTTTAAAAGGCACTATATGTTAGGGTACCTGGAATACAAATATAAAACACAATATGATCTGGGCACTCAAACAAAGGGAATATAATATAAACAAAATAAATAGGATGTAATACAAAATGTGATCAGGGCAAAGGAGAAGCACAAAGTGCTCTTGGAAAATGTGATAGAGAGGATCATTTTTATCGGAGGTGAGAGGAAAGTGGGAATCAGGAAGGCACTGAAAACAAGTGGAATCTAAATTGGGTCTTAGAAAAAAAGAGGAAAATATTTTAACAGTAAGAGAAGAGGAGGGAGTATGATCCAAGCATATGGGACACTCCATGAAGAAAATGGATGGTGCAGGAAGAGATTCGCAAACAGCTAGCAGCTTGGGCTAGCACATAGTGTGATTTTTTTTTTTTAATAATCTGTAATTTTAAAAAATGTTTAGTGAAGCTGAGTGTGAAATACAAGTGAAAACATAGATTAAAAGTAAGTTACAGAGAATCTTAAATGACTTATATTTTATTTCAAAGGCAATAGGAAGGCATAAAAAATTTTGAGTGGCAAGCGATATATAGTTAGGTTTGGGCATGAAGATTCTTTTGGCATGTGTGAAGGATAAATTAGAATGAAAAAACAAGGCGGGGCAAAAAAATCCCATTTAGGATCCTATATGAATAGTCCAGGAGAGATAATAAGGGTCTTAACTAGGGGGTTAAAATTATTAATAAAAAGGAGTAGATACATGCCAGAGATTCTGTGGAATCAGTATCAATATGACTAGGTGACTGATTAGAAGTTGAGGATGGGCACAGGAGAATAAAGGTCTATATCTGGATGTTTTGAATGTAGGTGACCAGCAAGATGGTGTATCAATGAAAGAAATAAATTGTTAGCAAGTTTAAGGGGAGAGACAGGGAGAACAATTAGGTAGAATGCATGTAGAAACAACAGGTGGGCAGTTGGGAATGCAGAACTGGTATTCAGGAGACACTGGGGCTAGTTTTATAGACTTGGAAGTCATCTGCATAGAAGCCCAGTTGGCAATTCCTCATGCTTTGTCTGCTAGCATTCTTCTTTTCAAATTATCTTGGGGCAACTAGGTAGCACAGTGAACAGAGCACCTGTCCTTGAGTCAGGAGGACCTGAGTTCAAATATGACCTCAGGCACTTGACACTGAATAGCTGTGTGACCTTGGGCAAGTCACTTAACCCTCAAATGCCTTACCTTCCCCCTTCCAAAATAAACAAAATCAAATTATCTTGTATTTACAGTCATCTGGGGACACGTTGTATCCCCTCTGTAGAACTGAAACTTCCTGAAGGCAAGAAGTTTTTTCTTTCTGTCTTTATATCTCAGGTACGGTTTCATGTGTATTAGTAGGGGCATTAAAATGCTTGTGAAATTAAGCCATGGAGTAGAGAAAAAAGTGTAGAGAAAGAAAATAAAAAGATCAAAATATGAAGACAGAGCCTGAGAGGATATATGTGCTTAGGAGGCAGAATAAAAAAGAAAAATTACAGAATAGAGGAGTGTTTGGCTAGTTCAGTAGCCAGAAATATCAGTACAAGTAAAGAAGGAGAAAATGTTAAGAAAGAGGAGGGTCGACTGTACCAACCTCTGCCACAAAGTCAAAGAGGATGAGTACAGGTAACAGAAATAAGGAAGGGAGGCTAGGTAACAAACTTTGGGGAGCTGCTATTTTCAATAAGCCGAAGAGGAAGACAAATCTTGGACATATGGAAAAGGAATGATCAGAGGCAGGAATGAAAACAAATGCAGTGTCACAGAAGCTAAATGGGGAAAGAGGTTGAAGGATCCTGAAGAGAGAAGTAAAGGGAAGGAACGAAACTGGTAGAAGAAGGATGGAAACAAACATTGATTAAGCATCTACTTTGAGTCAGGCATTATACTAAACACTTAACAAGTATTAAGTCAATAGATTGTCCTAACAACCCTTGGAGGCAGATGTTATTATGCCCATCTTATACTTAAAGAAACTGAGACAAGCAGAGGTTAAATGACTTGCTCAGGGTCATAAAAGTATTAAGTGTTTGAGGCCAGTGTAGAATGCAGGTCTTCCTGATTTCAGGCCCAGTGCCCTATCCATCGTCTTAAAATGATTAAAGCCACCAGATTTGTCAACAAGGAGGTTATTAGGACAGTATTTTATTATTATAATATATATATTATTTAGTATTTTATTATTGATGACAGTGGTAATAGCAGAAGCCAGATGCCTCAGGGTTCTGGAGTAAGGTTGTAGTATGGACATAGAAACAGGAAATGTTGCCTATTCTTTCAAATAATTAGAAAGCTAAAGAAAGAGAAGAGATAAAATGTTTCCTTAAAGTTAAAGTCAAAGGGAAATATATATTTTTTTAAATGGGAGATGAGTGTATTTTTAGATAAAATGAAAACAGAATGAGAAGTGCAAGACAGAACCCCCCTATATTTTAATGACTTGGAAAGTCCCCCCACCCCATCTTGTATTTCTTCCTCTACATAGGTTATTTTTATTCTACCTCAAAATTTGTTCAGCTCTCCCATACAGTGTATGTATACATGTGTGGGTGTATTTGTTTTTATACACTTCCTCTTGATTTGGCTAAGTCTTTAAGGAATCATTTTGTCTCTTCTTTTTATTAACTACTTGACAGATTAATTGATGGAGTTGTATCCTAAGAGGGTGGAGATGGGGTACAAGTTTATAGTATTAAAAATACAAGTGGAGCTATGTCTGCGGCAAATTCTACTTTTAAATTGGATCTAATGTACTTCATTACTAATTACTGGAAAATAAACAGGAAGTTTCAAAACCTGTATCAGTCACAGAAACCATTAGAAATGGATATGCTTAATTAGTCATGATCCTGGCTCCAACATGGCTTATGAATCTTGGATATGCACAAACACAGCATGGAAAAATGAAATTCAAAGACAATTTAAAACATTTTTGTCAAAAGCAAATGCTATGATATTAATTCAGACTTCAATACAAAGGTGGAAATAGGTGCAGATAGCAAAAAATGTTGGAAATTATGGATCAGGAATAAGGAACGAAAGACTTGAAAACTACACAGAAGCCTCCGATCTATATATCAGAAAAAAATTATTTAAAAGAATTGGAAGACGCTGGAAATGGTAAGGATATCAAATCATATGATGAAAATGAGACTGATTCGATTTTAATGATGGAAAATGATTTGTCACAGATATAAGAATCATTCCTGAATCAGGGATCTGCTTACAGTTGGGTCACTAACTTGTTTGGAGTGCAAATCAAAAAGAAGTACAAAGTTAGAAGACAGAACTAAATGAGTAAAGAATATGGCATGCAATTAAAAAGCTGCAATTCGACAGTTACTTAAATAAGTCAACCCTACCATAATCTCAATCAATACAAATGATAGTCAAATTCAAACTAGTCTTATATCACAAAGGTCCCTTATTGAAAACTACTCACCAATTGTCGCCTATTTTTCTTCCACGTTTCTGCTTTTCTTTTGGAGTTCATGTTCTGAAATGCTAATTTCAATAAAACATGGATTGAGATACAGTGAAAAAGACTGGGTCAAAAACTGAATACAAAGCTTTAGCAATTTCATGCCAGTAATACAAACTTTTAAAGCAATTTCATCTTGAAAAACAACTTAGAACCATACAACAATCAAGTCCCTGAAAATAGTACACTGAGCTTGTGTACTAGAAAACTCTGAAACTTACAGAAATCACTTGGTGGGTTATGTGTGAGGTTCCTATAAAATTCAGTCCTATGAGCTTTCTTTAATCCTGTGCATAAGCCAAAATCAGACAACTTTACATGACCCTGGGGGAAAAAAAAGGCCTGGTAAGTCTTAGGATACATTTTGAGATTGATTTGCTTTATCAGATTTAACTTGGAAATATGCCTTGTAAAGTATCTAGTTTAAGATGAATATATATGAAGATATTAAATACTGTCTGATGATCTGAGAGAGTACTATATATTAAAAGATATTCATTCATTTACAACAGGGATCTATAAATTAAGAAACAAGAGCTAAAATGGCCTTTTCATAGCCTGGGAGCTAAGAATGGCTTAGAAAATTTAAGTACAATAAAGCATTATTTAAAAAATGTAAAACTGTTCTTAGCTTTGAAGTCTGACAAAAAACAAGGAGTTGACAGGATTCAGATTTGACCCAGGTTATAATGTGCTGACTCCTTTATAAAGTCACCAGATACTCAAATATATTCACATTGTCATATTTAGTTCCTTGATACCATATCACTCACATTCTCTCCCCCATCTGCCTCATTCTGTGAAATAAAGTGGTCTATTCTCAATAAAAATTCAATCTGCCCATTTCCATTTGAAAAAATCTGTAGTTAATGGTAACAAAAGAAGAAAGATGTAAACAAAGGGGTGGAGAGAGTACTGTTAGAAGACGAGCATACTAATGCATTGTTGATAGTGCTATGAACTGGGCCAAACATTCTGGAAAACAAATCACAATTATATATTTTTTAAAGTTACTAACTTATATATACTGTGACACTTCAAGACACCAACCCCAAGCATGTACCCCAGGGAGGTCAAAGAAAAAGGGAAAGATCTGAGATATATACATATACATACATACATATATATATATGTATGTATGTATATGTATATATATATTGCACTTTTTTGGTAGAAAAGACATGAAAGAAAATTAAGTGCCCATCAGTTGTGGAATGGGGTTAAAAAATGCACATGAATATAATGCAATATTACTGTATCATGAGGCTGGTAGGTGGGACAGTAGAAAAGAGTGCTGAGTTGGGTGACAGAAACACCTGTGTTCAAATCCAGCCTCACATACTTACTAGTTGTATAAACCTGGGCACTTAATCCCCATCTGCCTCACTTTCCTCAGTTGTGAAAATGAGGCTTCCTCACAAAGTTGTGAGGACTAAAAATGAGACATCTGTAAAACTCTTAACACAGTGCCTGGTACATATATAGGCACCTAATAAATGCATGTACCCTTCCCTTCTTCATAAGAAATTATAAATATGAAGAATTTAGAGAAATTTGGAAAATCTTGAAATCTTCCTAAAGAGCAAAATATAAGCAGAACCAGAAGAGCAATTTAAACAGCGACCATAGCAACGTAAAGGAAAACAATTTCAGAATTCTGATCAATGCAGTAACCAATCACGACTGTAGAAGACTGATAGTGAAGTCAGCCTCCTATCCCTTGGCAGAGAGGTGGTAGACCAGAAGTGCGGAACAAGGCATACATTTTCAGACATGGCCAATGTGTGGATCTCTTCTGCTTGACTGTATTTATTTACCATAGGGAAGAGTGCTAAGGTAAATTGCAGGTGGGGTTGAAAGTCATTGGAAAGTGACAATGAAATATAAAAAAGAAAAGACCATTATTATCAATAAAAACATTAAGGGGGAAAACCCAACAGCTCCATTTCTTTACCAAATAATAACCAGCAGGTTAAGAGCTTATCAGTTCATTCACATGCCTTGGCATCCAATAAGAGGTTGTCTGGTTTGATATCTCGGTGAATGAACCCCAACTGGTGAATTGCATCGATAGCCAGAACAGTCTCTGAAATATAGAACTGGGTTTCTTCTTCTGTCAAGGTATCTTTCTTCATTAGTAATGTCATCATGTCTCCTGAATGGTGGAAATTAAGAGGCATGTTATATGAAATGCCTCAAAAAGGGAATTAATCGTACTTAGAGAGTATCCTCCAAGGTCCCTACCAGCTCTAAGTCTATGATACCATCAACCTGAGGTCCTTCTTGTGCAATATCTGTAGGGTTCTGTAGTCAATACCAGCTCTAGGTATCTTCAACAACATCTGGGGAGAAGGGATGTTTATGCTGTAGCTGTTTGTTCCTAGAAACCCACCACCTCCTTGGAGTTTCAACGACTATGTGAACTCAAGCCAACACTAGATGCAGGGATCTGACTAGAGACAAAAGGCTAAACTGAGTCAGGCTACAGAGGACTCCTAGTTCTTCAGATGTCAACAGAGCAGGAAAGACCCCATCATTGCTTCTTGAATGAAGTCTTCATTCATGCCTCAAAATCTCCAATACAACTCTAGGTCAAGGGAGAAATGAGCAGCAGATCAGTGATGCCATTTCCTGGGCTATCTGTAGCTTTCTACCTCAAGAAGTAAGGCTGTAAACAAAAGCTGGGCACAGGAATCTATTTTCCGGGCACTCTGTATCTTTGTCCTTATCTCTCCCTCTCTGTGTTTGTGGCAATGCTTCTGTCTCTCTGAAGCACTGAGTAGCTGCCTCTCTCCTTTCCTTTTGCTGCTGTTGAAATCTCCATCTCTGGGAGTACCACCTTTTCTTTAACCTTCCTGCCTTTCTTTACAACTTTCTTGCTTTACTTGCTCCAAATTCCAAAACTATCTGTTACAAAGACCCCACATCTGAGATCCTCCAGGACAGTCCTGCTTTCAAATAATCTATATACACGCTAAATAAAAAAAAAAACTTTAAGAAAACAATGTGATTTTACCATGCCATCCCATCAAATTATCATCCTATATCTATCTCATACTTCCACAAAGAATGCACTATGCTCTGTCTCTACTTCCTCACAATCAACTGACCATTTGCAATCTGACTTCTGACCCTGTAACTCTACAGGAAAATGCATATTCCTTGACAGCAGGAACTACTTAATTTTTATTTTTGTATCCTCAACACTTAGCAGAGTGTTTTGCATGTTATGAGTGCATGTTATAGGATAAATAGTTGCTGAATTAAATTGATTTCACATGTCAGATAAATCCAAACTTACATCATTAGTGGTTCTTGGAATTCTGCATTACATCTTCCACTCTCATGTCCCAGATATATTTCTTTGTGGTTATTTTAGAATCTTTAAATTCAAGATTCAGCGTAGGTGTCATCGCTGTGAAGCCTCCCTTAATCTCTTCCAGTCAAAGTGTTCACTCTTTGCTCAAATATATCTAGAACACATTACCTGGATTTCTTCTCTTTCCTTCCTTCCTTGTAGGAACATATCTATGTGTGTCATTTGGTACCCACTGGGTCTCTCCAAAAGAACGCAGGCTACTCTACACTGGGAACTTTTATGTTTTTATTATTTGTTTCCCTAACTCCCAGCAGAGTACCTTGAAAATAATAGTGCTTAATAAATGTTTGTTGAATTAAATTTGTTTTAAAAATTGTTAGACCTTGTATCTAATTTTTGGTCTCTTGGGTCTCTCCTAGAGAGAAGATGGATGGAAGTTCAGAATTAAAATTCATAAACATTTATTAAGTATCTTATATTCAAAGACTCCTTAGAGAGAAACGATAACAATAACATTCACTGCTCCTCAAAATTCTCATCCAGAGAACATTATATTTTATTAAGGAAGAAGAAAAATCGTAAATGCTTCTATTTGTGTTTTTTTAAAGCTTCTATTATAGTCTCTTCTTTCAGTGAATCTTAGAGGAGGATAAAACTGGTTTTTGGTCTGTCACATTCTGGTAGGATAAATGGCCACTCTGCCCTCTCACTGGTCTCATGGAAGAGTATGGTTAAGGAAAAAAACAACCTTGATTCTTAGAGAACTATCTTTTTTTGTTTGACTTAAGACTGAAATGAAAAGACAGGTTTGAGAGATTCGAGGAATCTGAATAATCACCACTGAGTAGAAATGATACTCACTGAAACCGTTCTTTCCACCTCAAGCTAGAAATGATTCTAGGCCATAAAACAGGCCCCCAATTCATTAATTCTGCAGACTAATAACTAAAAGCATACAAGCCAGCCTCTACACAAATTAATATTGCACTTTTTGTCAACATACATAAAAATGACATGGTTGTGTCACTGCTCTTGTGTTTGTGTTTACCTCCAGGGAGAAATTCCATGATTAGATAAAGATTCCTTTTATCTTGAAAACTATAAAACATCTTCACAACCCAGGCACCATCTGCTTCTACTAATATATCTCTCTCTGCTCGGATATGGGCCACCTATATTTAAAAAGTAAATGCAATACATATTAATTTTGATAAATTAGTAACTTTAGTGCCTTTCCTTCAATAATGAAGGAGATCTAGGATTATTAAAATATCACATCTGAAAATAGTCTATTATTACCTAGTTTATTTAAGAGCACTTACATCCAAACACAGGAATCACATTAGGAATTTTTAACTGTAGCCTTATTTCCTGGCATCACACAAGTGAATTTACTTACTAAAAAGTGTAAAATAGGGGTGAGAATTTTTAGTTCTAAGTCTTTGAAAAAATATTTTAAGATAATAAAGGAAAAATGGTGAACTTTTTGAATGCATCAGGTATTGGCTTAGGAAATTACTATATTAATGCAAATAAAAATGTCTTGATTATTCATAAATGTCTCAAAGCCAACTTAGAAGTCTCCCAAAAGGGATCCAAAGGGTGAGGAGCACAGAGTATTAGAGGAAAGATCAGAGCACAGTATTTTGTTTAATTGGACGTACTGGTAAACACTACTGTTGCTTAGATACAGTTAAAACACCTGACAAAATAAAAACATGTGTGTGTGTGTGTATGTGTGGGTGTGTGCATGCACGTGCGCATCCTTAAGCCTATCTTTTTATCAATGTAGGGAAAAAAACTCCTTGTATCAATCCAGATCAGTAATTGGTTTGCAATTCAAGGTAATGTGAACTCTAGAAAAATTGGAGATGGTACAGGAACATATACAGTCATTAAAAATATGAGGAAACAGGACTTATTAAGAAAGTCTTCTATTTCTCCTACAGAAGTGAAAAGGGGAGTGACTGAAGGCTGCTCTTTATTCTGACAGAGTACAAGAAATGAAAGAAAATGGGCATATCTTCCAGTTGTTGAGTCTTTTATATATCTAACTTTTTGTGGCTCCATTTGAGCTTTTCTTGGCAAAGTTATGGTAGTGGTTTGCTGTTTCCTTCTCCAGCTCATTTTATAGATGAGGAAACTGGGTAGACAGGGTTAAGTGACTTGCCCAGGTCACATAGCTAGTAAGTGTCTAAGGTTAGAATGGAACTTGTGAAGATGAGTCTTTCTGATTAAAAGCCCAAAGCTCTATCCACTGAACCACCTAGTTGCTCTATATCTTGCAGTGAGCAAGTAGGTATTTAGGAGAGACTCAATACCTAATGACAAGGTTAGGCATCAACTGACCAGATTACCAAAACAGTAATCTGTTCCATTTTCATGTTCCCCATATGCTTTAATTAAAATCTAACTTCTTTGGCTTTACTACCAACTGCTTGTATGACTTTGGGCATGCCATTTAACTTTCCCAGGTCTAATTTCTTCATCATAAAACGGGGAAATGGATTAAATGATTTATAGCTCTAAAGGTTTGTGAGTCCATTTTTAATTCTTCACTCTAAATTCTCCCATCACCATTTTTCCAGAACCCCAAATTTATTTCTACCTAATCAACACATAATGAATACTTTCAGATGGGTACAAATGTTCTACAATATATACCTGTTCTTTCTCAAGCATATCAGCCTTTCTCAAAATCTTCATTGCATAGATATGGCCTGTGTCTTTCTTCTGGACAAGACGTACCTAGAAACAAAAGGTACACTACTATTTTTTCTGGATAAAAATCAGGAAATTTACTCTTTAGAAAGCCAAGTAGAGTTTAATTAAATAGCAGTTTACTATGATAATTTACTACTATATACCACAAAAACATTATCTATCCACATGGGAAACATGACTATTAATTTAATTCAAGAGTAAGCCAGAATAAAATACATTCTATGAAAGCCATCAATGCCAATAAAAATTATTTTCAACTTTATCAAAATTAGTTATGTAAGTGTATGATATTACTATGACTATGTCCACATATCAATAACTTGTGATTTCATAGACATGGAAATTGCCTTCATCTACCAAAGTCTCAAAGCCTCCATAATTAAAGTCTGAGGTGCTTAAAGTTCACAGAATTTCTGTGTCTTCCTCATGGTCACATAATGATTTAAGCACCAGAGATGGGATCTTAACAGTGTCTTTCCACCTCTAAGTTTAGCACTCTATTAGGTCATGCATTTCCTGAGAGGCTATGAAAGTAGTAAGTAGATAGTCAAGTCTGGCTTCAGAATCTGAAACTTCTAAATTTGGATCCTTACTCTGTTTTGTATTACCTACGTGAGCCTGGGCAATTTAAATGGTCCCTTTCAGTGACCCAGATAACTCATTGAGATTATACATGGCAAGGAAGACGCTAACACTTAATGGAAGAAGAAATTCCTCTCTGGAAAATCCCTACACCAATGAAACCAGATATCTAGTAAAAAATACATATATGTGTGTATGGATATACAGACATCAGATCTATCTTCCCGTAGAAGCTATCTCCTAAGAACACAAGCTAAGAGACATGCCCATTTGGAAAAGATAATCTTTCTGAAATGGAAGTAACATTTTTTTCTACTATAATTTCCTAGCATACATCCTCAGATTCAGAAATTCTTTTAAAACTCTTGAAATGGTAAAACTCATTACAGTACTGCAAAGAAGTAACATTTGAAATTTCAGAAAGCCTGTGTTTTAATACAACATTTTTTGCTTCCCAAATTAAAAAGATTTAATACATGATATTAGATTAATAAATATACCAAAAGACAAATCAGGGGCTCAGGAGAAAAGATGGGTTGAATTATCAAGACAGGACTTAAGGAAAGACATGAACCTCTCCAAAGGCTCCTCTCCCTATAACTTTCAGGGATTCAAAATCATCCAAACCAAGCCTTGTCCTCTTGAGTCGGAGAAATTCAGTTTCTTTGCGAGCATGCTGAGATCGACGTAATTTTTTCTGTGGCGAGAAAAGAGAATGATTGATTTATTTTAAAAGTTGTTCTTAAACAGGTCTACAATATAAATTTAGAAATAAAGATTCTGTGAAGTAAAAGAATTTTTATTTATAATAAGACATTTATAGAACTTTTATTATTCCAGTTTTCTACCTGTTGTTCTATGTGACTTCGGTAACCAAATTAACATCTTGAGGCACAAGTATCTTTATATGTAAAAAACAAGGTTGAATTTGATGATCTCCAAGGTCCCCCACTTGCAGCTCTAAAATCCTATGAGCCTATGTTTTCTGCATTCAGTTTAAAATGAATAGGAAAGAGTTCTTTCCACCCAACACACCATCACCGCCACCAACACATTCTCTACGCTCCTGGTACAAAATAAGACTCAGTACAAATTTATTGTCTGTAACATCAACAACTCTTCTAGTCTACTCTTAGTGACTCCATCTCATTTGTCAAGCTGTTATTTTGAATCTTTCAATTTCTCCTCAAGCTCCCAGACTCCCCTCAAGCACCAGTTATTTCAGGATAACTTAGCTTCCTATTTTATGGAAAAGACTGAGGTCATCCTTAGAAACTTCTCAACTACCTCTTCACATTTCTCTAAACTTTTCAATGTCCTCAACCACTGTTTCCTCCTTAGACCTGATTGCAAAAGAAGCTATAATACCAGTAACTCTTTATTGTAAATACACAATATACAATTTACAATACTGCAAATTTACAGTAACTGTGTTGCGCATTTTTCAGTTTAGAAGAGGAAAACAAGATAATCATGCCCTGTGAAAATACTTTTAAAAAATTTTACCATCTTTCATTCATATTCACTCTATGTCCTGTTGCACTGAGGACACATCACTCTGGGGCTCCAACACCTTTCCTTTTCCTTACCCCTCATACCTAATTCATCTCCAAGATTTTTAGATGGTAACCACTTCACATTCCTTTCCTCTCTGCTCAAAAGAACACGAGAACAGACCCTTGCCCAAACTACTGCAATAAGCTCCTAACAAGTCTTCCCAAGCTTACTCTACTTGAAAACCAATCTTTTGTTTCATTTTGTAGAACTAATTAAACTTCCTAGTGTATAGATTGAGTCATGCTCTTCATTCTTCTGCTCAAAAATCTTCAGTGTCCCCTATTGTTTACAAAGTAAAATTCATCCTCCTTTGATTGGCAATCAAGGCTCTCTGTTGTCTGATACCACCCAGCCTTCTCAGCCTTCTTTTAGTAGTTAAATATGGTGATTTCAAAAGCATGAATTCCAACTACTGTCACAGTGTACAACCTAATAGATGGTCTTCAGGATTGCCTATGGCCAAAGAATTCACAAACGTGAAAATAACCTGATGATGAATCTCAGAATTTAGTAGGCTAGGTCTCAGACACAGTCAGTACAGGATAAGGGAAAGTACTGCCCCTGGATTTGGAGAAAATGGGTAAATCTTATCTCTTAGTCTTACTACTTTTATGAGCCTGGGCGAGACATTTCATAAGCTGCACTTGTTGCACTCAATGGATCTTTTCCAATTATTAACCTATGATTTATGGTCTTATACCTCCAAGTCTTATCTCATATGTGCTTTTCCCTCTATACATTTTATATTGCAATCAAACTATACTACTTTTTCACTAGAATACTTCCTTGTTGTTTCCCATTCTTGTGCTTTTGCTTACATTATTCTCTAAACCTAGAACGACCCCTCTCGTTTTGGTCTGTTGAATTTCTACTTATCCCTTAAAATATATTTCAAATGATATTTAACTCTCATGATTTTTTTTTTACCATGTTCACAAAGTACTTTGTTTTATACTTTTTTGACATACATATTATTATATATTGGAACTATCAGGGTGTGGCATGTGTTATCTCCCTTCTAGAAAGATGAGTGCAGGGAACTTGTTATCTACATTTTATGTCCTTCCCAGGATCTAGTATGATGCTCCACTCATAGTGCACTTAATAAATATTTTGTATTAAAGATTTATTTTTTTCCTCTCCATTCAATACTCATCCCAAAGTCTACCACATAATAATCATCAACATATATTTTAAATGACTCCTTGGTGCTTTTCTCCATTTTCCTGAGAACAAACTAGAATAAAAATTTAATGTTCCTCTGCACCCAGTTAAATACCTGAAAATAATCCCACCGCAAACCAAATTTTTCCATAGAAACAAAAATAAACTGTGCATATTTTTCTGAGACAAACTTTCTTGAACTACTCCCTTGAAGTATCCAAGAAGTTTATCACCTGCTGCTGCTACTCTTTGAAATTTTGATTGGCTCTCCAATTATGGAAATAGTCTTCACTGTTCTGGTTTCAAAAAGCATTTTCAGTTTTTACTTTTAGTCTTAACAATGGCCACACAGGTATTTAGTCATAGAGATGGCAAAAGTACGTAACTTCCCCCAATTCTAAACTTCTAATAGTTCTACTACCAAGTTATTTTATCAAATAAGATGTTTGTATGCAAACATTTTTCTAAGCGTTTCTATGCAAAACCCAAGTCACTCTAGACATGTTAGCCATTATTGTCTGTTCTGCTACATCAGACTGTAAATATAGGAGAAATTTTTTAAAGAAACTATAGTCTTAGCAAGAGACAATGCTTGTTTTCTGAAGACATGATATATCTACGCAATAATGCAAAACTATTCCCTTTCTTCTTGAAATATATTTTTCCCTTCTAATAGAAAGTATGTGCAAGTTGACAAATTCCAAGTTTTAAGCCTTGCTAGTTATTCCAAGTTGTCTTATCTTCAATTTGCTCTTCTGAACTGGACTAGTAAGTCCTGAGACAAATATAAGTTTGAGATTTGACATTATTATAGTAAAGAATAGTATAGAATAATAAACTGTGTTCAACTTCAACACAAGTGGGAAGAAGTCAGGTTTTTTCCACTAATGATCTTTATTGTCCAGGTCAATTGCATTGGGAATAGGCCCTCAAAAGAAAAAAAAACATGTCAACAGTGAGATGTAAGAAATTGAAAACAATTTCATCTTCTGTACTAACATAAAAGAACTGATAAGACCCATCAAATTAAATTTACCAGATACTCAGATATTTAGTGATTTCAATGCAAATTTGGATATAAGGATGGTGAAAATTTTTAGAAAATAATTTAGGAGCAAAAAATGAAAAAAGCCAAGAGCTTGAAGAATCCCTCTGAATTGTCACAGAAGTATTTCTGAAGAAAAGAATCATGAGGTACTGGACATAGTGGATACCAAATAAAAGACCAAAAACATTGATAATATTTAGATAAACAGGAAAAAACCTACCACTGTGGGAGTCATTCCCAAATAAACTGTAAGTCAGAATACTGACTTAGAACAAAGATCAAAAGTAAAACAAGACTAGATGAAATAAAAATGAGAAAAATATATGGCATGTTTTAATTTTACCTTTTTAACAAGTTATTAATGTCAAAAAAAGGGAAACAGATCAAGAAATGGACATTAATAACAACAATATAAATAGGTTTGACTGATATAAATCAATCACCATGCTGAGGAGAGCAAGAAGTTTTAGAAATTGTCTTGGGATGCAGAAATATTCAATCTCCTTGCCAATTCAAGAGACAGGGTAACCAAAAACAATGCCAGTGGAAATAATACAATCCATCTCAACTCGACGTTTACTCTGGCTGTCTCCTATGTCTGGAACGTGCACTCCAACTACTGATCTTCCTTGGCTTCCTTTAAGTCCCAACTCAAATCTTACCTTGTACAAGAAGCCTTCCCTAACACCTCTTAATTCCAGTGCTTTCCCTCTCCATTATTTTCTATTTATCATGCTTTGTATATAATTATTTGCTTGTTGTCTCTGCCATTGGATTGTGAGCTCCTTGAGGATAGAGAATGTCTTTTGCCTCTTTTCCTATCTTTGGTGCTTAGCACAGTGCCTGATATAGTAGGGGCTTAATAAATGTCCATCAAATTGAAAAAATATAAAACTCATTTGGAAAATGTGGGAGAATATGAGCTGAAATTCTTCTGTACAGCAATAAGCACTAAAGAGTAAACAAGATCAAAGATCAAGCAAAGTCATCTCTAAGACACTTAAGGAGAAAAAGCAAATGAAAAATGCACTAGGAGAGCAATCAAGTGAAAAATGGATAAGATCTGTCAAGACTTTTATAATAATCTCTCTTTGCCACCAAGAACAGTGGTGCTACCATATTTGAACTCTGTATATTATAAGGATAAATAGAAACAGAACTGAAAAAAACAAAGATGTTTTGGAAAAGCAACTGGACTAGAAAAAAAATGCAAAGAGGAGCTCTGTGCTAGAGCGTGACATGGTGATTCAGAGAGCTTGATTTGAAAGAATCTGAGAGTTGGAAAAAAAAAAAAACAATCTGAGTCCTTATTATGAAAAAGGAGATGAAGAAAGTCAATCCATAGGTCTACTTTCCCATTTCTACAAAATGTTTTCAATAATTCTTGATAAAGTAATGAGAAGGTAATAGCTTTTAAAGATTATATTCTTTAGCACATCAGATATTTACAGTCATACATTTTTTAAAAGTGTGTATAGAACACAAGATCCTTAAGTGTTTATTGCTTGTGATTAGGGGAAAAAGCATTTGATGTGCTAAAGAAAATGGCTCTTTTACTACAAGGCATTTCACATCTAGATGGCAAAATTATATAGGATTCCTAACAATTAAACAAGCCTTTGTTCAATGACCTTTGATTACTAACAATAACGAACACTATGTCTGCCACTATCACCAGGTCTGTACAACGTAGACTCTACATCAAATGGAAAATTTCCTATTGATGGTGAAGTTCTCTGGATGCTTACATATTACACAGAGTCCTACATGAAATTCATACAAAAGAGTTCAATCTGACTCTACCCAGGAAAAAGCAAGTGGATGAAGATTATGAAGCAAATAAACAAACAATCCAGAGTTTGCCCACAAGTCCAAACATCTGTCATAAAAAGTCAATTCAAATGGACAATGAATTACACTGGTAAGTGAAGAAAAAGGAGATAACAGACTGGACTGCTTATGGGAATATGCAATTTAAAGCAATCCCAAAGAAAAACCTAAATTTTGGGGCGGAGCCAATATGGCGGAGTAGAAAGACTCACATTTGCTAGCTCCGAACCCACAGCCCATAATTACCTATAAAAAGAACTCCCAACAAATTCTGGAAGGGTGGAAGCCACGCAGCAACGGGGTGAGGAAGATTTCCGTTCCAGAGAGCCCTGAAAAACTGACCCTAAAGGT